>JAPMOR010036936.1:0-41594 GCA_026543865.1 Argiope aurantia
GTTTTTAGGTGTGGGATTAATCAATAGATCAGTTGATCGAGATCCGGATAATCAAGTTCTGTTTATATGTTTTAAAATGTAATATAAACATCAAATTAATTGATTAATAGAATTTCCAAATGAAAAGTTCTTGCTTTGGAATTTAAAGAATAAAGGATACTACGTTATACTCTGATATTTAAACTCTGAATAATTAAATAACTTCAAATGAATGAATACTGAAATGGAGTCAACTAATACTTTAAGCTTCTGTTTAGTACTTGATTTTATGCATTCATTTCAAAGAAATTTGTGAAATGAACAGACAACAATTCGGTAAGATTTCTCAGTAATGGCCAGCACGCAAGGAAGATATAGAATTCAATTACGGGTTTTGAAATTCCAAACGAATTCCAACATCTCACGCATTGTCAAGGTCAGTTTGTGTGAGAAATAAGATTGCGAATACCTCTATATTTCCTTTTACAGCCCTGAGAAACCTGAAATGAGAAAATTATTTCTGGACGTGTTGCTGAAATGAATCACAAGGAAATGAATGTCATTGTAGAAACTGGAGAACTGTTTCACAACTGAAAATATTTGTTATGATTTTGTAGAGCAGTAATTATTTAATAAAAAATATTTCATAGATAATTCCTATGATACCTAAGTCATATAAAAAAGATGATTGCAAATATCTTTCGTATACAATCTGTCTTAACCAGTTAATTGTTTTGACCTCTTCGGAAAATGCGCATCTAAATCTTCATAAACATATTTTATAAATATAATAATTAAACAATTATTACTTGATATAATAATTGCCATTGAATAAACGCGGCATAACGCAAAATGTATTTGTTTCCATGATGAGTATACACGTCAAAAACAGCTAACTGTTAAACTGTGATGCCCGCTGATGTGCTATAGAAATAAGGAGAATCTGTCATGTCTCTTAATAATCGCGACTCAAAATAATAACGCCAGAAAATAAGTCACAAAAATCAAGTTTGCTTTATTCAAGTTTCTTAAAATTGTTTCAAAATCTAATGTTAAGCCTAATCTAATGTTAAGTTCAAAATCTAATCTAAAATTAAATCTAAGTTTTAATTTTGAAAACAGTTCAAAAACATTTAAAGTGTGACATACTAGTGGCTGATCGAACAGTATTTTTTTCTGTTATTGCTGCTCAATTTCAAAAAAAAAAAAAAAAAAAAAAAAAACTTTTACGACCGACAAGTTATTTACTTTTAGTCGTGCATTGCAAAAGTGCTTCAAATTAAAATTAGATTCCTTTCTTGGAGCGCATATTGAAACTGAATATATTTTTTGCTTTGCCAGATTTTGTAAAAATAAAAATTCTCGATTAAGACCGATTTAAAAAAAAATCCTCGATATGCTGCGCTACAAATCGCGTCTCAATAATTGCTGGTGACGTTCTCTTGTTCACGTGCGAATCGTGATATCTGCCCGAATGGAGATGGTTAACAAATATCGAGCGTATTGTTTATGGCGCGGTTCATTGTTTTGTGGGGGCGCAAACCTTGATGAAGAGCACGATTACTTGCGCTGAAATATTTGTATTAATAATTTTTAAGGATCCATTGTTCGCGCCAAGGCTCCCGATTCTTCTTCGCCAACCAACCTAGAAAGGTCGCAACGGATGACCTTTTGCTACGCTTTGCACCAGGCGTGATGATTGATAAAAGAAATGTAATAGCATTTTTGCATAAGAAATTTAGATCCTATCAGATATTGGTTAAATATCTGATAGGATCTAAACCTTACTAAACCAGAAGGAATTGTTCTTCAAAACTTTATCGCATACTGTCTAATTAAGGCGAATTTGTGTTTAGGCATGTTTTTTCACAAACGACTGAAATTAAAATTTGATATACAAGTTTGATATTTTTAATTGCAGTCTCAAAATCATGTATCAAATTTGATATTTTTAAGTCATTACGTTTTTTAATTATTGCATACTTTTGATAGTACAAATCGACTGACTGCCAACCTCTTGCTTGATTTATCTCAAAATTTGACAAGTGTAGATGTTAAATCTATGTGCCGAATTTTATTTTCTAACTCTCTTCGTTTCGTAATTATCGTGCTTAACTTCTATTCGAATAGCTGGACACACGGGGATCTCCTTTAAACGGATTTTATTGCAAATTTGATAGAAATCTTTAAATTTTGTGTAAAGATCGTATAACAAATTTCAGTCCTGTAGCTCAAAGCGTGTTTGAATTATTTTTGCCACAGACAGACAGATGGACACTTTCCAAAAATGTGTTTTGGGAACTCAGGGGGTCTAAAACTTGGAGCTTCGTCAAAATCTCGAGTTTGAATACTTTAAAGGTTTTCTCTATACTTCATATGCGAGGAATAGGAATATTCACCTAAAATAAAAAAAATGAGAAAAAGAAACAAACTTTTGAACGTAAGTAGTAGTCACAGAATGTCTTTTATATGGGGAATTATGGTTGATCATTTTGAATATTTAATACTATTTTTATGACATTAATTTTGGTGGATTTCTCTTTTTTAATACAAAAATTCAGTATTAATTCTTACTAACCATATTTTTATAATGCTGTGATTTTCTTTGTTATAAAGAAGTCAATTAACGAGACATTTAAATTATTTCAAATAGCTGTATATTGGTATGTATAATTTAAACATAATTTTGAGATGATATTTTTCTTTCATATAATAATATTCAAAATGGATTAGAAGATAAAACTGACAGTTGGGAGTACATGATGAACACACATTGTATTTATTTTTGAAAAACTGTTTTATTTGTGATATCTTACTTTGGTGTAATGTTTTTGAATTTTGACTTAGTACTTTTGGAAATTTAGCTAATTGAATGATAATAACTTAATACAATTACTAATTATATTGTATTAGGTTATCTTTGAAGTGGCAGTCTCTTTTATTAAGAAGTAACCTTTGTTATTTCCGCTTCAAATTTTTGGCTTTTGCTTGAATGTAGCTTTTATTAATTTTTTTTCTATTTTCACTCATTATATTTACGTTGCGTCCTGTTTAGATGTCGAGACTGACGTGTTGAAAACGGTAGTATTTCGAATGTTTTTTTTTTTCTTTCTAGCTTTTGATCAACTGGTCTTCATTGATCTTCTTTTCTTTTAACCACTTGCAGTAGCATGAAATTCATAGGTATTCGTGCCAAAACAGTCCACTGTAACTCCTTCAAAGTATTCGATCGGAAATCAGAAACAGATTTAGTATCGTTTAAATGAATTAATTTTCGACCCAAGATTTATCTCTTTTTAACTGTTTTAACCTCTGTGACAATTACTTGCGACATGTGTAGCACATCGTTGGCGATTCTGTGACAAAAGCATCTCGATGTGCGTGGCATGTCTTTCCTCTGTTAGTAGTTAAGCTCCCTAGGGAAAAATGCATATATGAATTTTGGATAAACGGATCTAAAATTAATATTTCTTCAATCTTTATGCTGAAATTCTTTTCGGTTCTAAATGAGATGCTTAAGACTCGGATGCATCTTGGGATTGATTTATATTCTCTATCAACATCAAAGTCCTAACCAATTTTTTTACACAAATGTAATGGAAGTTCTGCCATTTATCTAGTAGTCGAATATAAATTTATTTAATCTAGAAAAAAATGTCTGTTTCAGTAGAATGACACATGAAGAAAAATTCTTTTGTTTGCCGTTGTGAGTTAAATAGAAATTTATGAATTCACGATAAATCAATAAAGTCATTGTTGTCTGAAGATGTTCTTACTCAATATAGGAAAAAAAGTGATTATGTCATAAAACGGTCATGGTTTTGCTATAAGGTACATCCAATTTGATGATGCATAACTGAATAAAGATGTATTCCAACTCTTCTTTTTAAATACGTTTTATGAGATTTTTGCTGGGTGGAAAAACCTCCCCATTTGAAGAATCGCTAGACTGTAGTAATGTTGTTTTAAATTTTAGTTAATTCAGCTCCGCTGGATCAAATTCATTTCATGTGTTACAGTTAAGAAGCCAGGGCAATTTCTATTAATTTTATGAACTGAAACTTAAAAATAAATGGTATTCTATTGACTAATGTTGCAATAATCACAAGTTAACATGAAATTTAGAAGAGTTATTATTTTCTAATGAAATCATTTCTCGTATTGTGTGCTCTTATTGAATAATCTAAAATTTCACTCCATATGATCGACTAATTCTTGCAAAATACCATTCCGAAAGTCAACTCTTTTATTCGAAAATAAAGGAAACTTTTTTCTTTACAAAACAACTGTGGAGAGCAGTTGGAATTCAATTACATGAAAGTTTTCTCCCCTTATGTAAAATCTCTTATTAAATAGTGGCCATCAACTTCAGATCGATTTTTGCAAAAACGGTGAAAACATCCCTCTAAAACAAAACAAAAATTTATTTAACTTATAAAATTTCGTTTGTTAACTGTGCAAGCTTTATATTACTTTAACTATGCATACTTTTGTAGCTCAGGATTGTACTGTGGAAGATAAATATTTTGATAATAATTTAATTAATTATTTTATTCGGATAAAGGATTCTGAAAAATAATTGAATCAAAATATTTTTCTTGAAAATATGACTGTATATGACACAAGTCTAAAGCTCGATCCTGTGTTCATTTTTATTTAACTTTTATATAATTTACTTTTGGATATAGATTATCTAAAATGTTATTGAAAATTATAATTTAAACCGTTATATCCTTTTAGAAGTATTCATATGGAAAGCAATTCTTCATAAAAATAACAAATTTCATGTTGTAAAAATTAAACCTATTATCTAAGTTTAATGACTTTCTTTCTTTTACTGTATATATGTAAAAAATGTTGTTTAATCGTATCATCAAACGATAGTGAATTTAGTAGAAATGCTAATGATTTAGAATACCATACATTTTTAATATGGCCAGAAATTATTTGGAAAGAAAAATCCTAATAAAAGGATGTTTTGAATCAGATTAGAGTTATTTTAATAACACATTAATTCAATAAGAATTCTGTCCTGAGATTTAAAGAATAAAACTTCTAAAAAACAATGCAGGACTGTACCATAACAATTTCTGCTTCAGTAACCACCTAAACAGTAATTTACTGAGTTCACTTATGCATTATCTGGGCTTACTTTCTGTATTGTCGAATTCCATTTCATCATTTATAGTGCTTCACTTTTTTTATTCTTCTTAATGCTGGTGGATGCATTGCCTTGCACGGTTATGAACACCGTTCCACGAGCTGCTCTGAACACCATCTAAAAGTAATCACCCCACAAAACAGGAAATGAACTGCTCGATTTTTTTTTCCGAGCCTTGTACTGAAAGAAGAAAAAAAGACAGATCAAATCACTACCTGTGTCATTAGTATTAAAAAAAAAAAAAAAAACTGTTACTTTTCACACCTTCCATTCCAACGATGCATGCTTTCTTGCTTTGGGACAGAGAATAGTTGGAGTTCAGGTTATTTGATGTTTCTCTGCGCTGTTTTTGCTACTGTGAGAAAGCAGAAACGTGCCACCGTTGTAAAGAATCATTTAGGATGCCAAGGCATAGGACAAGAGAGTGAAAAAAAAATGAATGTGCATTTGTATTAGAATACAGAGCACGTTATTCGCATTGGAAAGTTTTGACCTTATTTTGTTTACTGAATTTATATTCCTGATCTTGTCTATGATTATTAGGTATATCAAAAGGTATTCAAAACAATTTCCATTCCTTTTTTTTATTGCAATCTGACATTTTGTTAATTTTTTTATCGTACTTCAAATAGGTAGATACTTTCAGAATAAAGAAAATATTTATTAAAATTTTTAAAAAATTCAAGTGAAAAGAATGATTTTTAAAAACATTGAAACAATGCATTAGAATAACAAAAATCATTGAAATAAATAGATTAATTACGATATTTTGGATTAAAAAATAGTTCCAAAGAATATTTTGAATAAAAATCCCCAGAAAATATTAAGATCAATGAGTGTTCACCTTAACACAAAGGCGAATGTGTATGTGTGTGTGTTGGCGCTCTACAGGCCAGACCGTTCGACCTACAGTTATCAAATTTGGCACATGCATACCTTGGAGGTTGGGAATGTACACCTGGGGTCCCTTTTTTGTATTTTTAATTAGAATTTTAATTATTAGTTAAATACTAACTTTCCCGCCAAAAAAAATCTTTTCATTTCCCCACCACCAAATGAGTAAGGCTTCAGTTTTTTTTCCCCCACGCTAAAGAGGATAGGCTTAAGAAATTTTCGACAGATTATTTCAAAGGATTCTGTTTATTTTCTTAAGGTTTGATGCATTTAAAGTTAAAAATTGTTAATTAATCGATCTTTCAGATTCATTCTGAAGTACTTTTGAATTAAAATAAAACAGAATAAAGGAAATTAAAAATTTCTAATCTGCATAGCGTTACTCCAACTGGCGGAGAAAATTCACACATTTGTGTTACCATAATTAGCGTTGAAAATTCATGCATGCGCATTGTGTTCTGATTGTTGACAACGGATACGGACTTTTTTTTGAAGGCGTAATATGTTTTCGACAGATTATTTCAAAAGATTCTGTTTATTTTTTCAGTGTTCGATGCATTTAAAACTAAACATTGTTAATTAATCGATCTTTTCATGATGAATCTGAGAAAATTTTGTTGAAAACTTTTTGAGATATTATATAAATTAAGAAAACTTTTCTTTAGTGCCATAAGGTTTAAATACTCAGCGACTCTGTTTTCAGTACTCATATTAAAAAAAAAAAGGTTCGTTTCAGTAAAAAAAAATATTATTATATATATTGTAGTTTAATCATTTCCACGTTAATTTAAAGCATAAAAATTCTATGGGAGCTAACAGAAAATTAGAGAGATACATATTACGTTATGACTGAAGGCCTTTATAATATTATGAGTGAATTATATGACTATTAAAATTTGAAGTTGTAAAATATTTTAATGAAGAAGCAATTAAAATGGGAGTTCTATAAAATATTTAATTATTAAAATTTTAACGTGCATTAAGATTGGCGAACCGGCTGGTCGCCAAAGGCGGCTAGTATAAAATAAAGGTAACTATAGCAATGCTTTAATTATAATGTTTTTTATTATCATTTCTGAATGAGTATTTAATTCTGGATTTATTTTTGAATAATGAATTTCATATTATTTTTTTACTTTATCATATATTAAATATCCATTGCAAAAATTGATAAAGATGTTATTTTTAAGTGTGTTTCTAAAAACGTGCTTTTATAAATATTTATTCTTGTTCTATCTTTAGATTTATATCAACACTTTCGTCAGAAATTTTGTTTTTGTAGTTCATTGATATATTCTATTGCTTTTTCTTTAAATATTTCTTGCTTTATAAATGAATTTGAATTGTTGCTCATGCGAATAATTGATGGTTCGTTAATTTAAAAACTACAGAGACATAACTTTATAGATATATTTAATATACGTTTAAATAAAAAAAATAAAACAATATATATTATCATTACTTTACACTATTTCTAAAGTGAATAATTAACATAATGTTCGAAAAATTTTATTCATTCTTTTGTGAATTAGACCACTAAGTAATGAAAGCCATCATTTTCTAAATGAATTAATTTCTTAAATGTTGTTCGCATAAGGCGTGAAAATGTGGTAACACAGTGTCTTTTATGTTTTGATTTTCATTTGACTTTGCTTCAGAGTAATGAGGACATCCATGTCGCCATCCTACTGCCCTGACTCTATTTATTTGGTGTCTTTTTAATAAATAAATTTTTCTTAGGTGGTAATCATATTTAGAAAAGGTGAAAATTCAATTTTCAGGAAAAGTAGATTTTTGGGTTGTTAGTGCAAGCTAAAATCGTAAATTAAGGGCTTTAGAAAGTTTCCAAGTTAATTAATCGCTTACTATTTGAAACTTTTAAATAACATTATCTTAATGTAGCATTAATTGATATTTTTTATTTTTCAGGAAAGCGTAAAAAAATGGATGGGTTCCGCCATCAAGGGCGGCCCGTATATGTCCGTCCAACCCCTGAAACGTACGCTTACCAGAATTTGTATGGAACTGTACGCACCAATCCCAATGGTAAGGTTCGCCCTCGCCTTGATATGGACACCGAGCCACCTGGTGGGAAAAGCAAAAAGAGTTTTAATTTTTTGCCTTGGAAAAAGAACAAAAGCAAAGCAGACGATCTCGTGCCATCTGGAACTCTCGCCAAACATAACAAGTATAAATTTGGTTCCGTCTCAGCGCTATCTTCGGCGAGCCTTTACAAGGATTGGGACTACTCACCCTCTTACACACCTTCATATTCGTCATCTGATCTCAAGCATGCATCGGTGAAAAGCGTTGGTGGGAAAGCCCGTGGACTGGTCACTACACCTTGGGAAACTTATAAAGGCAACAATAATAACGATGTTGAAATAAGAAATTTCAAAAACAACCGTCTTAATAGTGGTAGTGTTCAAGACCTTGTTCTTGCCTCTAGGACTAAAGATATTTCAATAAATCCTGCTCCAGCGCCAATGTGCAAATGCCAGAAAAAGAAATCTGGACCATTTGGCACACTAAATTTCAACTCTCTGAAACCTTCTAAATGTAATTGTGGATTTTCCAGTGTGAGATCCACACGTGGATTCGCGCCACCGCCTCCACCGAGGCGGAGGTCTATTTTACCTGAAAAAGTAGATTTGTATGCAGTTCATGAGGATCAAGTGCAAGTAGAACCCAACATTATTGGTAGTCGCGCGAAACATGAAAACATATACGATACTCTTAGTAGGCATGGAAAATATAGGGCACCTGCACCTCCAATAAATTATTCTTCTAAACGTACGTCACCACAAGAAAAATTGAATAAATCTATAGAAAAAATAAAGAAAGATCCTTACAGTTCTGTAGCATCCAGAAAGTCAATTCTCGAATGCGATGTAACGGCTTACGATTTGGTGAAGAGTTATTTGAAATCAGATGAAGCAACTGCCGTTGTGGATAGTGATATTGATGACGACTTGAGTGATAATGTAATTGAAAATAAAGATAAAAACGTTGGAAACTCTAAAAATTTGCAATTGTCGGAGAAGTCTGACTTTTCAAGTGTGATAGATAAATCGTATAAGCCAACTGTGAATAAATCTCCGAGTCCTGTTAGTTCAGAGAGTGAAAGTGGTATCTATTCCCAAAATTCGAGTATTCGAATTGGTGGTCACGGAATGAAAGTATTCGGTCCCTCAGAAGGTAACACCTCACCGCAAACTCCATCTATTTATTCAGAAGGATCTAAAACTAATTCTGTTGATTCTCGTACCAGTAGTTGGAGTACCAGTTCCTTGTCAGATGATGGAATATATTCCTTACCAGAACCTGACTATGATGATGAAGGTGGTCATAACGACAGAGATTCTGTGCTGAGGTTTGAAGACAGGACTTACTCCCGTGCATCTTCCGCTTCTCCTAGTCTTCGGAAGTATCCCAGTGGAGGGTATCTAGATAGGTCCGATGCTTCTTCTCGGAATTCTTCAAGAATAGAGGAATACGACTCTCCTAAATTCTCAACAATCCGAAAAGCAACTTCCATGTTATCACTTGGATCTGGTTCTGGTGGAACTCTCAGGGCGAGAATCAGTCCTCCCAGCATTCCAGAAGTTCCGTCTTCTGCCCCTCCCCCGCCTCCACCACCTCCTCCTCCGCCACCAAACTTTTCATCGAAGCAATTGACACTGCCTTCAAAGGAGCCAAATTCACAAGTTGTTGATGATACCAAGAAGCAAACAGCTACTAAGAAAATTCCAGCCAATAGTTTTAGTTCTTCTATAGCAAGCGAACTGTCAGAAAAACTGAAAAGCAATCAACCCATTTTGAAAAAGAATGAAGTGAAGCCCAAACAACCTATGGTAGTGAACTCCCACAACCCTTATGCGGAGGTCAAATCCATCCTGAAGAAAACTGGTGAAAGACTGAGCCCATCTGGTAATGGGGGTGGTGCTACAGATTCTGATGCAAGCACTTCTGCCAAACCCGTGCTGGCTGGTCTTCAGAAGAAAAGGGTACAGTTCAAGTCCCTCAGCAATGAATCCCTGGCCATAGAACATATAAAGGAAAAGGCTCTCTCCTCTTCGGATGAAGAGTGGGAAGAGGCCAGGGAGAGTTTCTCAAACGAATCCTCCCCTAATCACCAAAAAATTCCAACCGAATCAAGTAAGAACAATGATGGCTTTCAGACAGTAGAAGAATTTCTGAAGAACAAGCAAGAGGTAAATTCTGCTGATGATAAAATGGAGCAAAAATCAGGAAAAGGAGAGAAAATAGATTCTAAAGTAAGCGTATTTTGAATGTAGTTTTCTTGAATAAGACATTTTTTTCGCTAATACTTTTTTCTTTAATCTCGTCGCATTGGGAGTGCTATTAAAGTTTATTCCCTGTTTTAGGGACAGTAGATATTATATAAGAAATATTTAGGAATGAAATATTAATAATAAATGGTTAAATAAATAAAGGTTATTTTCATTATAGATCCAACATCTATTACTTCGATCAATTTTATTTGATTCCAAATATGTTAGTTATGTCATATATTAGTTATGTATGTTTTATTAAATGGCCAACGCGCATTATTCGGCAACTAATATTGCATACAAAAAATATATACGAAGTATTTGTTTTTAAATTTTTTAAAAAATGCTTAGTATATTCTTCATTAAAACAGGTCAGGGAATTGAATGCTCAAATCTATAATGGATAGTTGCATTGAATGATGTTTAAATAAATAACGAAATTGCTTTATTAAAAAAAAAAATCCTGATTTATTTTATGTGAAACATTTTTCTTTTATATAGATGACATTTTCCAATGGGAATTCGTTATTATTGCATGAATTAATGTCTTTCGATTGCTAGCAACACATTAAAGATATGGAATCGGGTTTGCTTCATTTAGCAAATTTGTTCGTTATTCATTCGTAACAAATGTTGTTGATTGTATTTTAGCTAAATATTACTGTGACTCATTGATAAATTCTTTCTCTCCAGAATTTTTCCAAAGTACCAACGATACTCAGACCGTCTCAACCACCACCTCCTCCGCCCAACATTCGGAGAGGTAACTCGAAAGGGCCGCCTCCGCCGAGGCCGCTGAGTTCTGCTCCTAAAAGCTTCTCGCATTGTGATCTCAGGGTGGCAACAAGCACCAGAAATACCCCCAAAGACCAAGGTCGCTTGCCTGGACTTGTTAAGATTACTTCAAGGCCAGGCCAACAAGCTCCTATCCTCAGCAATGGTAACAGTACCAGGCCAAAAAGAGTTCCCATTCCTCCTAACCGAAATAGTACAGGTAATTATTACAAATACAATTGCAGTGCAGAAATAGTACAGATACGATTATTTAAGATATCCCATAAAATAAATCTGTTGAAAATGAATTATCAAAATGGGAACTATTTAGTACTAAAAGACTCCACTCTTTACTACCCCTATTTGATGTCCAGAAATGATTTTAAATTAATATGAAAAGCTTTTTAATTTCATATTATATAGACATTCATACTGTTTTCAAACTATATACACATTGATTATAACCTAAGAGGTACTTTTACAAAATAATTGGCATAAAACTAGTATTTAATAATTCGTGTACTAGACATTCATCTTGGAGTAGTAGACAACATAGATGAATATTTGCCTTAAAATTATTCAATCACTGTCTTATACAAGAAAAAATAAAATGCATATAATTTTGCGCTGTTAACCTTTTTTGAATTATTTTAATCAAATCTTTAAGATGTTTTAAAACACTCAACCCCGATTTAAATGGTACCATGGAGCATAAATTTTGAAAAACAGATTAAAATTAAAGAAGCAATTCAAAAATGAAAACTATATTTTTGAAGAACTATATTTTTGAATTTTAAAATAAAGTAAAAATACATTTTGCGCCATGATTTGTTCCAGTGTTATGGCAAAAAATTTTAAAATCATTCTAGGCCTATTTACCCCCCCCCCCTCCGTAAGGAGCAATAGGAATGTTTAATAGCCCAGTAATTCTTCTGGGTGTTAAAGAACATATGTACCAAATTTTATTCTATTCTCTCGAGAGATGTGGATTGTATAAGGCTGAAACAAACAAACAAACAATCAAATTTATATAAATTGATTGCCATATAAATGGAATATTTAATTCGCTGAGTAATACCAGTTTAAATATAAAAAAGTGTTGTATATTTTGGTTTAAAATGCAAGTGGCGTGAGAAAAATTGCATTGATGTGATAGAATCGGAGAACAAATACTTGTAGTTATTACCATTATAGCACTTTATATTTTCATTATTTATAAATCTTTATCTGCTGAAATATGCCATCTAAACTTCATACAATTGGAAAATTCTGTATCAGCGTTAGATTCATATAATGTTCTAAGATAATAAATGGATAACTTCTACACCTGATAATGTTACCACATCCCAAAATACTAAAAATTAATCAGATCCAGAAACGTCAGAGGAATGTTGCTATTAAATAAAGACAACCTATTTCTGTCGTAGTGCAAATATTAGTCTTTTCATTTAACATTGACTTGAATATTATTTCTACCTAGATATGATTCTGTTCTCTAGAATCAGCATTCAAAAATTAAATTTTCAGATGAATTAGAATTTGAAATATTATATTCAGTTATTTTTAAAAAAATTCTAATGACAAATAAAATTGTAATAATTTTCTATAGCATAATGTTAATCAGATCTGAAAATAAAACTTGTTTCCAAATGAATTTCAGTTTAGCTATTTAAAATGCTAATTTTTTTAAATAAATTTTATATAATTATTTGAGTAAATAAACTAATTGATAAAACTGCTAAAAGAAACATTTTTGAAAAAAAAATATTTCAAAATACTGTTTACTTATTATGAATTTAATTGGTTTTCAAATATTTAGATAATTAATAATAATTCATTCCAATCGTAATTATCTTAACTTTATGCTTATGATAATTATTTGTCTTAGTTGAAAAAAATTATAATGTACGCCATAATTTACAAAAATACACATTATATTGCAATAACTTTTCTTATTCTCGAATTCGAATTTCACGCAGAGAAAAGTATTTTAATCGCCAGCAAAATATGACTTTGAGATTTTGATGTATCAATACGTTTCAAACCTCAACAGTCCCCCCCCCTCCTCCCGAAAAAAATTATTTTTGGAATTATATTTTATGCCTGCGAACACGATTCCTAAAAAAAGGAACAACTAGTCAAATGAAATTGTGCACATTTGAAATTCTTGATTTATCAAATTTTGGATGAAATACATCACAAAATAAAATTTATCCATCTCTGAGACTGTGAATATATGAACTCGATAACTATAAAGCAGCTATAATTGCATAAAAGAAATTTCGCATATGGTTTTGATTGAATTTAAGATTTGTTTCAATTTTTTTTTATAAAATCGCCAACTGAGGAAGTGTATTTTGGTATTATATAAATGGAATTACTCAATAATTAAGCAAATTAAATAAATGAGATTTTTGATATGGTTTTTTTGTGCTTAAATAAATCATATTTTCATCAAAATTTAAATTTAATTTATAGAAGAAAAGAAATCTCAGCTTAGTTTTCCACCTCTTTTTCGTTATAATGCTGCTTTAAACATGACACGCCCCACAGTTTTCTTAAATAAGTAAAAAGAAGAAAGAATACATCTGTGTTTTAGATGATTAGTCAATAATAATAAATTTCTTAAGAGTATTTTTAACTTTCGTCTCTGCTCATTTATCCAAAATGCGTTTATCCAATTGTATTCAATGCAATGGATAATACAAAAATAATACAATTTTCAATACAATGGATAAAAACTTCACTGTAAATAAACAATTTACTTTAAGAATCTTCTAGATAAATATTTCAAATGGTATTATTATTTTTCTTTTTGCTATTGCAACTAGCGTACTTTTAATTTCTCTCACTAGAAGAAACAAATTAACGAAGGCTCTGAATTTTATGAATTGAATATAATCCAACAATGGACTTTCCCGAGTGGCCTGAAGGCACTCTTCGCAGATCCTCATTTCCGCCTGAAAAGCTACCATTGGGAAAAACCTTTTCACACTCAACTAAAACTATAAAGAGGCGGACTGGGTTGAGAAATTCTTCTCCTTCATCGTCTGGTCAAGCAGTTTGAAGTAATAAAAAAGTTCTTTTGTGGGCGGATCTGGATCCCGATGTCCAATTAGGTCATGGACATGAACGGCGGATGAACTGGTTTCGAACGCTTTTACAGCCCCTCTGTCACTCAATTTTACCTGTACACCGATTGTTTGTAGTGTGTGTTCTCTAATGGAAGCAGAAAAAGTGTTGGGATTATGTCTGACGAAAGTGTTTGCATCAGTGATTGGCTTTTTTGCTTTTGACAGCCTGTCGTCAATGGATGATGCATTTGGCAATGCAATCGCTTTTTCTTCCTGGTTGAATACAAATGTACAAAGTAGAAAGAATAATTATTTGAAAGTGTTTTCATAATCCGAAAGAGAAAAAACGAAACTGTAGTGCAATTGTCTATTTTTCTCTAGTAGGAAAGTCAGTAGGGAAACATTTAGTCAAATATTCCACGAATTAATGCATATAATTATGTTATCTAAATGTTTTTAAATAATTTCTCATAAGCAAATTATTTAGATGAGTATACGTGTTTTGAAATTTTCAATAACAAAGTTAAATAAGGTATGTGGCATACCACATATATTATTCAATATGATATAGGAATCAATTCAAATGGACAGTTCTCCCGGCGATTTTTCCTTCCTCCCCCCCCCCCATCTTATTGCATCCTCGTAATCTAATGAGAATATTTTTTTCGGCTTATTTCCTTTGATTATTTGAATCAAAAATTTCATACAAATCTATGATTTACATTTCGAAACAACATGCAACATGGTCCACAAACCTTATTGCATTTTTGAATTACCTTATTCAAATTCCCACTGACGGACAGATAGACAAACAACTTTTCTGTAGACGAATTTCGCTGAAAACTGGGTAAAAATCAAGTAATAAAAAGTGTATTGCTAACTTCATCCATTTAGTTGATCATTTTTTTTGAGTAATCATTCTTATGCAAACAGCTCCACTAATGGTTTTCTCGAATTTAGGACAATAAGAAATGTAAAAATTCCTCAAAAATTCTTGGTCTAATTTTTGAATGATTGAAATATATATATATTGTATAATTCATATACTAGAAGGTGAAAACGAAATAGACAGAATTTCTGCAGTACATTGTTTGAATTTTATCAAATACTACGCGAATTAATGATTATTATTTTAAGTTCTTTGAAAGTGGTTATTTCCCTCTTTGAAACGATTCAATCGAATTATGATAAAAATATTGTTTTTTAGAATATTAATTTTTTCGATATTTGGACATTCCAGGTATGCTAATAATAATATCCGGAGTGTCTAGGGGGAGCTCTTTACATAGTAGATGCTACTCAAATATAGATTTAAAATTAAATGAAATTACATATTCAAAATTTTGGAATCTATATATTTTAACTACTTTTACATTTGATATTAATTACTGAAATCGAATATTTTTAAAAAATTCATTTTCCTATCGAGTCGAAGAATTTATCTTTGATAAACACAAATTTAAATGTAGTTGGCATTATTATTGTATTTGTACTTTATTCCTTATCTGTGTGGAATTATAATTACGAAACTATATCAAGAAAATAAACATCTTCTAATTCTATTTTTTAGCATTAGAAATCTTTATGCGGAAAATTTCCATTTCCTAAAACATGATTTGTTTTCGTATTTATTTTTTATTTATATTTTTTTAGATTAAAATATTTATTTTGAATTAATTTGTTTTAAGTTTTTGTTAGTCCTAAGTAATCATCAGAAAAGGGTTTTCTGAGCAGTGAAGTTCGAAGATTGATTCTAGTATGTATAAATATACGCAAATGTCAATTAGGGAATACACATTTCTGAAATATTCATTATTTTTTATTTAAAAATGCCCGGGTGTAATGAAAATATGATGCGAGATTCTTAGTAGCCCTAAATCAGCAATTCCATGAAAATATAACAATAGTGTATTGTGAATAGAAATGATTTATTCGAATGATCAGTAATGTCGAATGTCATAAAATTCAGTAGAAATGCGTGAATAGTAAATAGTAACCGTGAACAGTAAATAGTAACCCATTTTCATAAATTTTTGAAATAATTTCTATGCTTTATTAGATTAAAAATAAATCGGGCCTTAATTTGAATACAAATCAATAGATATTATATTATGCACAACTGCTGCTTTTTATGCTTTGAAAAAAATTCTGATATAAGCGGATCGTAAGTATACAAAATGCCATAAATAAAATTTATAAAAATGTTATTAAAAAAGAAACAATCATGTTTATATCTCTCTCGAGATTACTGCTTTATTACAGGTTTCATAATGTTGGGTTAAGCTTTATTTTCTTTAAAAGATTTTTCTGCAATTATATAAAGAAACTATTTTAATAAAGTACAATATCTGAAATAATTTCGTAAATTATACTGTATCGTAAAAAAGAGAGAGAGAGATGAGGTATCGATAATTATTAAGAATTTTTATAAGAAATTCATAAATCGAATTTTTAACATGTTTAAACACAAGGATTCTCAATATTCTTTCTTTCTTATTGTTGTGAACATACACTATTATTTTTTAAATCTATTTCAACAGAAATAAATATAGCCAGTGACGGATATAGACATTTTTAGGCCCTAGGTATCGCACATTAATAGATCCCGTCCTTTTTAATAATCTTGTCAATCACTCATTTAGTTTAATCTTTTAAATTTATAACTTCATAAAAATGTAATTTTTTTTTATTTACTTGTTTATTACGACACGTGAAAACGCAACATTCGCATTGTACACAAATATATTTCAACAGGCGCTTTGCTGCTTAATTTACTGTAATAACTAAATGAAAGAAGTGAAATAGATAGAAACCTCACCACTCATACCTGAAAAAGTGTTAGTATTATCCTAATATTTTAAAATTAATGGAATTTGCATTTTAAAAAAACTAATTTATTTGGCAATCAGGCTGATAGCATTTTCATAATCGACTTGCCGGCGGCTCTTTCTCAATTCATATGCCTGAGGTAGTGTAGTCTGCTTAGTCGAAAATCCACTTCTGAATATAGCATACTTTAAATGGATTTTGTTGTTATTTTTATTTGTAATTTTTACTTTAATTTAATATTTAATGTTTGATTTTTTTTTATTTTACAGATACATTTGGTTCAACTGGTTAAATTTTTAATGTGTATTTATTTTTTTATTTTACAGATACATTTGGTTCAACAAAATCTGAAAGTTCTTCAATCCTTCCAAAAAACGGGGTGTCTTCCCCCGCCGCTAGTCTCGAGGCCACCACCTCTCCGCGGGGGAAGTTTGACCTTGGTGACCAATCACCTCTGCAAAACCAATCTTTCGCTCATCATGATGATGGTGATACTTCTTTAAGCAACTATGATGAAAATATCTCTTCGACGTCAACAGATGGCGCCACCATTTCTGATTTCAGTACAGTGACAGTAAACGATTCTGTTGGAAATGAAAATCTTAGAACTATAGTTGATGCATCAATTGAAAATGGATTTATTTCCGAAAAATGCAGTAACATCGCAACAGATGACCCAGATGATGATTCATCAGAATCATCGTATATGTCTCTTCCCAGCGATAAAGATTCCGGTAGTACTGCAACTTGTGATCAATTGAATTCGCCTTGCAAAGTGAATGAAAAATCATTTGATGCTCAAACTACAGAAATATCTCGTCAACTGGCAAGAAATTTTCATCAGCCAGAGAGGTCTTCAAAAACTTTAACTTGTACAGTAATAAATCAAAAAAGTAGATTCGATGGCAGTTCCGAAGTTAAAGAATCTGATCATCTTACTGAATCTGTCATTGAAGGAATCGAAACGAATCCAGATACTTCTAGTTCTCACAATGGCGAAGATAGAAAGGTAAATATACATCAAAATTGTTTCATTATTATTTTCCTGCGTTTCATGACTGTCGGCTTTTAGAATTTGCGTTTATATAGCATACTTTTCCGTTTCACTATTCATTCATTTGTTATTGTATATATATACTAGCATAAGTGTCTGAGCAAATAAATCACTGTCTCTGTTTTGGCGACTTTCTACAAATTATTTATTCTGTAGTTTAATTTAGTTATATATTAATGCCCTGTTTTTAAAGCAACACTAGGGATATTTTGGGATGAACCTTGTAATTTTGAACTGCGGTCAGATGACGAGGATGACGTCTGAAACACCTTCAGTTATTTTAAATCTCAACAATTCAAACCATTTGAAAAGTTTCCTTGATGAAGTTTATTATGTTTTGTTTCTTATTCAGCTTATAGTTAAATTTATATCGCAACCGAAACATGTATATTATTCTTTCTTTATCTGCCATTATAATGTCTGAGTTTTGGTTCTTTAAATAGTTTTTATATCACCATTTTATTTCAGACTCCTGATTCGTTATCCTCGGATGAAGAACCACCACCTCCGACCGAAATCGAGGGACCCTTGTACAGCAATCTTCTTTACGTTCCTCGCAAATCTCCATCCCCTCCCCCGCTTCCTACCACCCTCCCTCCTCTTCCTCCAAAGAGGCGAACCCTTGGAAATATCGTCCAAATCGGGACTTCAGCACCTTTACCGTACATATCCCACGAGTCCGATGATGATAGTTTGTACGATGTTCTTCCTGCCCATACCTCGCCAAAAGCAGTGTATGGGGATGCACAGAGTATCTACGAAAGCAGACGATATAGTGACACTGGAGCCACGGTGGTTACTATCCCTTGTGGTGCAAGCGACGTAGCCTCGGAACACATCTATTGTTCTGTAGGATCCGACGGAATCTATGAGGAATTGATAAATAATAAGGATTCCAGAGATATTATTGGTAAAATTAAATCTTGACTTTATTGTGTTACTTATTAATTTAATTAGCTTGATTTCAATTTTTCCTTCATTAATAATTTAATTACGTGCTTTTATTTGTACAGATCGCCAATAGATGTCGCTGCTATAACACAATTTCATTATAAGTTCACTTTATATTACATGTGCGGGATGACTTTTAACCAATTAATAATTTGAATTCATTACAGTAATTATGAAAATCTTTTAATTTAAGCTATTGTGGATCTATATTAATATAATAAATAGATGTAATCTGTAAAAATAGATGAGCACACAAATGAAAAGTAATCTTCATTTGTGTGATTAATATATATATTCTGTTTTTTTAAAAAAATGTTATATTTCTAAATGAAAAACAATGAATATAAGGAATTCATTCTTTATTTAAATTGTACTTTTCCCCTTTTCTCCATTCAATGAAAGTTATTTAAACTGAAGGTGGATAAAGAAAAATATTACTAAAATGCGTACTAAATGCAAGGTAATTAATGATTGCAATTGATTATTTTATATAAAGGCAGACGAGTTTATTTCACAATTAAATGCTGTAAATGATGGAAAATAGCAATAATTCCAACATATATATCTCACTTCATAATGTTGATTAAGAATAATAAAAAAAATGAATCGAATTTAATATTCCATGATATTCATTACAGTATAGATTTTTTTCTACTGAAAAGTGATAAATAATCAGAGTTTTTATTAGTACCAAAATAATATATATATAATATAACCACAAAAATATTTCTACAAAAATTAGAAATATTTAAAATATTATTTTATATATATTTTTCCTTTATAATTATTATTACAAATTCAATACAAACGTCCCAAACTGACCATGTTTATAGTTCAATCCTTTGTGAAGGCATACATTTAGCGAAAAGGAGAATTAACGAGAAAATTATAAATGCACTCAAGGTAACAATATCTTCAGTTAATGCTGCGAGTTGTGGCTTGTAGAATCTATAATAATGTCTTCTTTAACTCAGATACATTTATTACAGCGATTATTCTTGTCAAAGGGATGTAATTTTTTTTTCAGTTTCCACGAATCCATTCGGCAGCCATAGGCGATCTTTCTTTGAGGGGGCCTCTAAGGCAGAAATCCTCAAGTTCTTGGAAGGCGCAAAGCAGAGAGTCGTCGATCACTTAGTCGAAGATGACATCTTGGACGACGACGATGAAGATATTCCGCACACTAAAGTAAGGACAACTCTCTGTGAAAACTTTCATTAACATACTTTTTTTAATAGAAATGAACGATAATCTTTAAAACTTTTGTACCACTTGAACAAATGGAGACCTTTTTAATTATTGTCTCTTTTATTTCCTCTCAAATATGGCTCAAAGAGCCAATTAAAATGATTTTGCAGCTCATTTTCAGCTGTAAATGTGTATCTTGAATATAAACTGCGAATATATTTCGAAACTATAAGCAAATTCGCGCTTTGCGTTACATATGTAATATTGGCACCATTAGAGTCTATGTGGTCAGTTAATAGAGACTCTTTGTAACACAATAATATGACTTGTATGTAATAATGGAGTAAACTTCTTAGGGAAAATTAACTGATATTCATGTATGAAGTAGAAAAACTCGTTTTTTAAAAAAATTAATAAACAGGTTTTGTGCTGTAGAATATTTTTGGTAAATTGGTATTTAAATGGTTCTGGTAAATATATTGTTAGCATTTATATTCCATACACAATAAGAAAACTCAATGACTTCAATATCTGTACGAAGAACTGCTTTTTAAATTACAAGCATAGAGATTACACGACACTATACAATTCTAATACATATTTTTAAATTTTCGCTTGTGAAGTCTTTTGAAAGGTATGGTAAAGATCTCGAATGGGAACATAGTGCAATTTTTTTAAAAAAAAATCGCTCCGAGCCCCGACTTTTGATTTTTACAAAAACTTTTATCTGGGATAACATTTTTCAATAAATGACTGAAATACTTGGCAATTTCTCTGGAAAAGTCTTTTAGTCATCCTCTTTTTCAAAATCTTGCTCCCAAGTTTCTTTCTTATATCCTTAAAATCACCATAGCTTCATACTGTGGAACACTGTACTTGCTGTGAAGATATGAGCTGATGTTTCGGTCTCAGCTTTGATATGATAAATAACAAAACGACAAATTTTTTAGTTGCAGGAAATACATAAGCTATTTGGCGGATTCACGCAATATGCACTTCACAACAAAGGTAATGTTTTAAATCTAATAAAAATGTTTGTAAAAATGTGTTTCAGTTTTTACTGTTATCAAGGAAAAAAGCATCACTAACATCGTAAGGTACAATTACCATGTTATTTCCGGATTGTGAATGACCCACTGAGATTTCAATTTATTTTAGACTAGCCGCCTTTGGCGACGAGCTGGTTCGCCAATCTTAATGTTCGTTTAAATTTCAATAATTAAATATTTTACGCAATCCCTACTTTAATAGATTATTCATCAAAATATTTTATAACTTCAAATTTTGATAGTCATATAATTCACTCATAATATTATAAAAGCCTTCAGTCAAAACGTAATATGTATCTCTCTAATTTTCTGTTAGCTCCCGAAGAATGTATGCTTTAAATTAAAATGGAAATGACCAATCTGCAATTAATATAATAATATTTTTTACTGAAACAAAACATTTTTTTGTAATATGATTATTGAAAGCAGAGTCACTGAGCGTTTAAACTTTATGGGCACTAAAGAATATCTTTCTTAATTTATGTAATATCTCAAGAATTTCTCAACAAAATTTTCTCAGATTCATCATGAACAGATCGATTAATTAAAAATGTTTAATTTTAAATGCATCAAACACTAAGAAAATAAAATGAATCGTTTAAAATAATCGGGCAAAAATAGGTTTAAAAAAACTACTTAAAAAACGATGTACTTAAAACTATAAGCATATACAAAAAATATATATCTAACATAAATACAATTTAATTACAAAAGCATGCAACTAACCTAAAAATAATTTAAATCAAGAATCATCCGTTGATAATATTGTCAACAATCAGAAAACAATGCGCATGCGTGAATTTTCAACGCCAGTTACGGTAACGCAAATGCGAGAATTTTTCTACGCCAGTTGCGGTAACGCTATGCAGATTAGACATTTTTAATTTCCTTTTTTCTGTTTTATTTTAATTCAAAAGTACTTCAGAATGAATCTGAAAGATCGATTAATTAACAATGTTTAATTTTAAATGCATAAAACATTAAGAAAATAAGCAGAATAATCGGCCGAAAAATGTTAACCCTAGCCTCATTACTGTTGTGAAAAAAAAAAAAAAAAAACTGAAGCCTTACTCATTTGGCAGTGGGGAAAATGGAATATTTTTTGGCAGGAAAGTTAGTTTTTAATTAATAATTAAAATTCTAATTATAAATTCAAAAAAAGGGTCCACAGGTGCACATTCCCGACCTCTAAGGTATACATGTACCAAATTTGGTAGCTGTAAGTCAAATGACCTGGCCTGTAGAGCGCCAACACACACAAACACACAATCAGCTTTATTTATAAGTATAGATTTGAACCTCCGGAATAATAAAGCTAGCTTTTGGGGTTGTATTACTTTGGCGATACTTTTAAATATAATGCATTCATTATGCTACTCTACTTTTGCTTAATAATGCATTATAGTAGGTAACAATTTAAGCTAACAGTAAATAAGCTACGAATGTCCACACCAGTGATCAGTCTTATTACTATGCGCCTTATCCAATCAAACCGCTCTACAGGGTCTGTATTCTTACAAGCAAAATCGGTCTTTCAGAGGATTTGGTTACTCTGAACATTTTCTATTTTTGAAACCAAATAATTATTGAAAGAAATCCCGATTCATTAATTGCAATATATTGAATTTCAAGACTTGTATAAAGAAAAAAATTATTTTATTAAAAGTTTTCTGAATTTTTTTTTGGAGGCTTTTGATTTTCTTTTGCTTGGACTGTTAAGTTTTTCGGAGGTTTCTACCCGTATATTGGCCTTTTTTTCCTTTCCAATTAGGAAATTAAATCCTAATCTATAGACGTAGAGAATCTGGTAATAGTATCAGTAGTTTTGTTTTTCAATATTCTTTCTATCTAATAATTTCTTGAAAATATTCGGCTAACATTCTCGCCAAATTCTTATTTTACAATACTGACAAAGTTTCTGTATGCTGTTATAAAATCAGAAGAAAAAAAGTTTTGACATCGTTAAATGTTAGAATCCTAGTGAAATCAAATGACTATGATTTCTATCTTGATTGAGAAGAAATTCTCTTTTTCTCCTCACAGAGAAAGATGTTTAATTTCAGTTTTATTTTTAAAATAATTTTTTAAGTGTATGCACTCTTTCTTCCCTTTCCCATTTATAATAAAACCTCCAAAATCAGGAAGACGAAATAAATTAATTAAAATTAAATCGCGAATATATTTGATTCGTGGATGGGATCTTACGACCGATCCTGGGAACTATTTTAACCAATTTACTGTGTCTACCTGTGCGTAAAATGCGTATCTAAATCATGTAGCGATGACGAGTGTATTCGTCAAACACAGTATGTTTAATTTGAAATAATTTTGCAATGAAATGACTTGTATAAAATAATGTTGTAATGAATTTTTTATTTCAATAATCACATTTATTTATTTACTTAAAGTAACATATCACTTTTTTGCATAGGAACGAAAAGAAACATAAAATAATTTAATTTGCTGTTAGAGAATGGTATTGAGCAAAAGCATGGTACAACACATAAATATTCTTTTGTTCCCTTGATTTCGATTTAGACTCGAAATATTTTTAACATCTTGAAATTTACGACTACGATTGAGTTTTTACTAAAATTGTAATTCAAACTACAAATTGTCTCTACTTATTACTCCTGACGAATAAACTCGTCATAACGCGAAATGTTGTATTTTTTTCATGACGAGTAGAATCGTCAAAAGCAGTTAACTGGTTAATGTATCTACATGCAAAACATTGCGTTCCAATAGTAGTCGCTATAAGCTTGAAGACGATTTATTGTACAGGTTTTTCACTATGTAAAGTTAGTATTTAAGACTAAATTCTGATCAAGTATAGGAAAACATTACTGTTATATTCAGGACTGTTTAACTGAGTGTAATGTTAATTTTATCTTTTCTTGTTCTACTAATTAAAAGTGTCACTACTAAGAGCCATAATGCTTTTTTTATTTTCAAATTTAAAGAAAAGAGAAGATTTTCCGAATCTCCCCCCCCCAAAAAAAAAATAAATGAAATTTTTGTTTGTCAAACTAATTATTGTTTTTAAATATTATTTCATGTATTATTTATTAAGAATCTTTGTATAGATAATGATCTCAAAGTAACGTTATATTTATTTTTCCAGAATGCAAGGAATAATCCTATCCGTATCAGCAATATCAGCAGCTCCAGTG
This sequence comes from Argiope aurantia, assembly GCA_026543865.1. Lineage (NCBI taxonomy): Eukaryota > Metazoa > Arthropoda > Arachnida > Araneae > Araneidae > Argiope > Argiope aurantia. Next base: position 24,422 of record JAPMOR010036936.1, read on the forward strand.
ATTCTAGTACAATCAGCAGCAATAGCAGCGTCAGTAGAGACGGCAGTTCTGGAGATGAAATATCTCGTCTCAAGGTACATTCGAAAATATAGTAAAAGAACATTAATAAATAATAAAATATATTGACTAGAAAAGAGTTATAATTACCCCAGATACAAATCTTGGGAATCGGTACGAAGAAAGAAACACTTTCATGTATTTAAATTTTTTAAAAAAAATTATGTTTTTAACGTTGTTTACCTTCACTATCGCACCTGGATTACCTGGATATTCTCAATTTTTTTCCATTCTTCAGATTTCTAAGATTATATATGTCAATATTTAAACTGTTGTTTGTATAATTTTCATCAGCAAAGTTTAGGCAGGTTTGAATAAAAACATAATTTTAACGAACATTTTTGGAAAAAAAAAGAAAGGAAAACGATTAAAGACTATTCAAAATAAAGTCAAACGATTGAATTAAATTGATCTATATATTTGCTTTGAATATAATATATTAAAAGAAGCTGAAAGGAAAGAAATGATTGAATTAAGATTTGATAATAAGGAACTGAATAATTAATGACATACAATAAAAAAATTACTTCATTGAGAAATATGAACCAACAGTTTAAGTGAGAATTGAACCAAGCAAAATAAAAACCAAGACGCTCAAATCAAATTTTATGTAATGGGAATTTTGAATCTTTTCATTCGAGTCAAATTAAAGCATAATGTCGCTTACTGAGAAATAAAATTTAGCATTTCATATTGCATTTTAATGCACTTTATTTTAAGTTGTATTGGGACATTTGAACCATTATGTGAAATTTAAGAAAATCTTCTTTTATGGCGAGACTTTGACATGAATAGATTTCAAACTATGGTTAAAATATCAAAGCATTTAATCATAAATTTGTTAAGCTGACTGGGATTTGTTAAGCTGACTGAGATTTGTACCTTCGAAAAATGATTTTTCAATTTTAGTCTGATAAAACAGGGGCATTTTATTGATTACTGAAAAGCATAATGTGTATAGGTTTGAAAAGGCGAAAATGTATAAATTATCGTTTAACAATGAATATTAACAAGTGCTTCTATAGTTGTAAGATACAGATTTTTTTTTCTTTTACTTGAAGCATCTTTTCTTTAAATGTCGGTATGCATAAAACCTTATAAAAACAAAATTTACAAAAATTATGCATATGTTAAAAATATTATTTTTTTCTATGCAACACTATTAATAAAATAGGGAGGTTATTAGAGGCTATTTATCATGCAAAATATCTTATATATTTTAGATTTTCAAGTTACACGATATTTATTATATTTAAATTTCTGTTATAAGCGTGATTAAATTAAGTTTTCTATAATTATTAAATCTATGGCCATATATTGTTCTAATTTTGGAATGACTTTACTCAGAAATATTTTTCTGAGTATGCCAATTTGTGGTTGTGAACTTGAAAATGATCGCATTGCAACATGTGTTCAATTTGACATTAAAAAAATAAATATATTAAAAAACAAATATTTTCTATTTTATAATTAAAACAAAGCATTTGTTCCATATATCCTAATAAAAATTTTCCACTGTTTTAAAATTAAAACAAATCATTTATTTTATATGTTCTAAATTTTCTAAGGAATATGAAATTTGTTTGCGAAAAGAAAAGCCGCTTTATTTAAAACCTTTAATGGTAAATAAAAAGTTTCCGCTGCTGAGAATGTCCCGGTACACTTAAAAAATTCACATTTTCAAAAAATGAAAAAAAGAATAAAGAAAAATAAAATGGAAGGCAAGCAAAGTATTCATAAAATGTTTTTAAGATTTTTCTGAAAGAAAATAAATTGAGTTGTAATTTTTTTTTTCTTCTTTCAGAATGACAGACATATGGGTAATTCCGAAGTAGAACGGGCCGATAGTGGCGTCGGGAGTGAAACGAGCAAACCTGCCGTTTCCAGGCGAGCCAAGCCTGACGTCGAAGAGCTGTGCGCTGATTGTGATCAGCAGCTGGAGTCTGACATTGTCGATCAGATAACCTGCTGCCCTCTAGTGTGTAAAAAGTGCGATAAAAAGAGATCCGAAAGAAAAGAAATCGTCACGGAAATAGTGGAGACGGAATTTAAGTATGGGAAGGATCTTATGATTATCAAAGAGGTTTGTTGCAAATAGTTTTCATTTTTAAATCCATTTATTTATTATAAAAAATAAATTATAACTTTTCATACCTCAGGTAGCTAGCTGTAAATACTCCAAAGAGATTAATTCGAAATGTGTAGTTTTCTTTTTGGTTTAAATTATTAAAAAATAACTTAAATCTATTTTATTCAAGTGCAATTGAGTCAAAATAATTCTAAGAGATAATGCTGTTAATAAATTTAGGAAAAGAAATTTCATTTTTTTCAGATTTAGCTAATACAAGTTTTGAAAATAAAATTTTCTTTTCCTACATAAGTTAAAAAATGTACTCTATATTTTCTCACATGAAGGTCGACTGTTATATAGGAAAACTAAATTAAAATAATATTAACTTGAATAACTAAAAATAAATCTTAAACTAATGGTTTCATCTGTTTTTTAAAAATAATTTTTAATGTTTTAATGTTTAATTATACAATTATGTAAAAGAACTAGTTGGAATATAATGCAAAAGGTCCGTACGAAAAAATTTAGACATAATTAAAGTGTAATTAATGGATATCTTAGTGCTGAAAATATTCTTAGTTAAATTTTTTTACTGCTGGCTACCGAATCATGGGATATTTTTAATCATTATTTTTATGAACAAGACCATATTATGAATTAGACAATGTAGGCAACCATTTAAGGCCCCAGTTTCTATGTTAAATTTCTGATATTTTCTGAGTGTATTAATGTCATGCTTTCATTTAAGTTACAAGGACCCTGCACTCAAAGCTGATTCAAACCAAGTACTGTTTAAAAGTTAAAACATTATTAAGAAATTCCTAATTAATCATCTTTAACTAGTTTCTTATTATGTTATTTGAAAATCTTACAAAAATAAATTTCTTTATAATTTTAAAAAATGTTGGATTCTATACTTAGTTTGAAATTTTTTAAATTATTTATTTTAAAATAGAATCTTGAATTTTTTTTCATATAAGCAATACTAAAATCCTCGATTAAATATTTTGTTCAATTTATCATAATTTACAACATAAAATTGAAGCTATTGACCCAAAATGTTCAATAACTTTGTTACGATATCTTCAAGATAATGTACAGCATTCAGAATATCGGACAATATTGTGGAAATACTGTACAGTATCTCGTGCTAATAGAGAGAGAATTGAAATCATTGAAAATATCTGATTTATAAAGTTAGGAAGGGTAAAGAAGGAGGAACCATTTGTTCGAGGCTCTTATCTTGATCTTCTTCCGACTTGCTCTCCTTTAAGAGCTTCTAGAAAGCTCAATTAGGTCTTATCTATTATGCGCTCGCATCAGTCCTGATTTGCTATGATGTGAATGCAACGCAATAATAATGTGGCATTCCTAATTGTATCATATAAGTGATACTTGATTTCTAGTGGCACATTTAGTTATACTTTAGTTATATATTATGCATACTAGTTATACATTCTTAAAATTTTAGCGTTGAAATCCAATCTTAGCTCCATTCTAAAAGCGAGGAACAAAGTATAATGTTTTATCATTTTCATTTTAAATACAACAACCCATGTAGTCTTATCCTTGGTAACTCTCCGATAAATTCAAGAAATAAGACATATATAACTACACTTGCTCTTTAACACCCTTTATCTTGCTTCTTTATGAAAAGCGACAAATTTGTCCGCGGGAAACTTTGGTTAATTGTTTTGAGATTTTTTTTTAATGTAAAACCTCTTTCTATTAAATCTTCGAAGTTCCCCTTTACTTCAGTGTTCTCAATAATGAACAGTAATTATCTATTATAGTAATTAAGAAATAAACATGCTTACCACTGCAATTCTGCACTCTACTGAAGTAGCTATATAATGGTCAATGGTAACTTTACCCAATAACTCAAATTTAATTCGCTCTTCAGTGTGCTGTCACAACAGCTGTCATTCAACTATTTTCGTTCTGTCTTTTAAGAATTGGGCATCTGCATATAAAAACAATATTTGGGCTGAATTTCTAATTGTTACATCCATTTGCATGGGGAAATATCGGTTCACTTCATAGAGTTAAATAAAATTTCTGTCATAAAAGTTTTAATCTAAAAGGTTTAATTTATATGAATTTTTGTGCTTGCAGGAATTCAAAGCTCCTATGGAAGTAGCTGGTCTCCTGACCAAAGAGCAATTGAATGGAGTTTTCTTGAATCTGGAAGAGCTCATTGTGGTGAATGCTCAATTCTCTGAAAAATTGAAGGATGCCACTGATATTGCTGTCGAACAAGGAGATGAGGTAAAAAAGATTACCTTCAAGTTTTATATTGTTCTCAACTAGCTCAGAATTCTCGATTCTTATCGTTTATTCTGAAGATCAATACCATCGGTGTTGCGAGGAGTTTTTATACAATTCGTTAAAACAAAAACAAGTCAAGACATTTAACAGAATTGTAAAAAAAAATATGCATCTCCAGAACAAAACATTTCAACATTGCTTTTAAATTGCACGTTTTGTGAGTGGGTGGAATTTGTGTTATTATAAATGAATAAGTGCATGGAACAAGAAAAGATGTCTGAAAATTAACTTTTCCTTTCTTTTTTCGATTGACTTTATTACTTAAGATATTTTAAAAATCATATTTTTGTTCTTCAAGTAGAAAGTTTAATTAATTTTTAATTTTCCTAATCATTAATCAAATAATATCGAATTAAATAAAAATGAAGCCAAACTTGTTTTAAATCATTGCTGAGTAGATTTTCATTTATTAATATAAGTAAGTAAGTCTGAAGTAAGTGCGTTTAAGAAGTGAGTAAGTTAGTAAAGAATCCTTATTTGAAGATATAAATATCATGGAATCGATGAGTAAGTCATATCACTGACTCTCCACCCGCCCAAAGACACACTGATAAAGAAAACTGAATGACCGGACCGCCGCAACAGCAACACTGACAGGAACTGTGGTTGAATCCTAAGAGCCATCACCGGCCGCGGTACAACCTTCCCGTCATCGTTGGGAGGAGCCAGATCCTTCACCTTTTTGTGTTTCCTCCAGCGTGGCGAGATAAAACCACCATACTGGAAGCATCTCATCCTCTTTTCTAGGTGCCCCCCCCGGGGGTCGGAATCTATGAGTAAAACATATTTTCACTTATCAGTAAGATATAATCTTGAATTCTCGTTGTTTTAGACGAGATTCTATCATAAAGCCACAAATCAATCGATGCCAGTTTTAGATAAAACCCGCTGTGGAATTTAAATCGAGTTTATTTTATTTTTGGTTGACACTTCCATTCAATCTCTAAATGGGAAGAAATCAAACAAACAAACAAACAAACAAAAATTTGGAAAACTGCATTTTTTGGTGAATATCTATCTTTATGGCACGTCTAATCTTTATGGAAATTCGCAAATATATATGAAATACACTGCTGCTCAGTAGCCAAATCTGATATTTGCACCATTGAACGAAACTGAAACAAAAAACCAAAATTTGATAAAATATCATTACAAGAAACATTTTCCGCCTTCCATAACCCTTTCATCCTAGGCCCTATTCAGAAGCATTTGTCATCATAAGCCTGGCGAGATGCGAAAGTTGGGCTGCATCCAGCAAGATTCTTTTATATGGAGTGAAAGCATACATGAAGTTATGTTAGCATTTTCTTTTATTTTCAATGTTTAACTTTCAGTACAAGAAAGAAAAAAGGATGACCAATGTCCTTAAAGTGCGTCGCGAAATGTTTGGAATTTCGCTTTTGACATTTTTAAATGAGGAAAATTCGTTGGAATTGGTCGCTATTTTAGTTTTGAATGAAATACCAGTTCATATAAAATTGGTTTTTCAGAAAATAGGGCAGAAAAACAGTGACATTTTATGATTATATATATTGTTGTTATTTAAAACTCGGTTACATTCTGTTAATTTCTTTGATGAATTGAATTAGTTTTGATTAAATATTTTCTAGAATAGGGGATATCTTTTTTTATTGGTAAATTTCCTAAACAAATTTGTTTAGATTTCAAAAAGAGAGAGATTTCATTTGCTTCTTTGCATTCTTTCGAAGTATTTTCTGATTAAATCTATCTGAAGATTAAGCCGATCTTTAGTCGGCGGCGGTGGCCTAGTGGTAAGATCTCGCTTCGGAACCGCAGGGTTTCAGGCTCGAGACCCGATTCCACCGAAGAACCGTCGTGTAAGCGCGTCTGTTGCACGTTAAATCCGTCGTGGTCAACATCCTCCGGCTTGTGTGAAGTGGAAGTTTGGAGAGGGGGTACCAGCTCAGGTATCGCCTTCGTCATCTGACCTCTGCTCAGAAGTACGGGGTCCGTCCCAAAATAGCCGCAGTGTTGCTTTAAAATGGGACATTAATATAACTAAAGCTAAACTAAGCCAGTCTTTAAGAGCAATATATGCCACCTTATCTGTTTTAGAAAAAAAAAAAAAGCGCGGGGTGGGGATACAAGTCCACTTCCTAAAATCAACGAAATTTCATTTAACACAAATAAGAAAAAAAAAATCGTGAACTGAAATACCTTCGTTCATAGAATTAGGATCAAATATTGTTCATAAGAATCTCACGACTTCTCATTCTTTTGAAATACATGGTCTGATGATTCTCATTTCGAAACAAATGGTTCATCGAATATAAAAATGTTCAAAAGTTAACTGATACACCAAAATTTAATTAGTCTCAATAAAAAATAAAATTCAACTATAATAGTGATAGCTGTTAATTATAAATTTTCAGCGATTTATGAATGAGGAAGATACTGTTAATATATTCAAAGAATTATGAAATGCAATTTATTTAAGAATTACGAGATAACCTAATTATTAACTCTTCTTGCAATCTAAGATTTCATAGATGCTTGGTTTCATAATTTTTTTTTCCCTTTGCCATCATCTTTTTTTTTTTTTTTTGTAATCTTAAATATCCATTGTTGAAATGTATTTTTCTATCATAAATGATCTGATTTCCTGATTTTATTACGAGACGATGAGATAGAACAGGATGTTTGGGGATGTCTATATTTTAGAATGTGGGTGAATGTTCAATGTAATATGTCTTATGTATATATAAATGACAACTAAATAAATTTAATAACAATGAAATATTTCATTAATATAATTTACAAAGTAATCTCATCTAAAGTATTTTAAAAAAATATTACAAAATTAATTAAAAATTAATTTAATTCTACTATTTTATCTGAAGATTATTTAATCTATATTTATCATATTTCAGTACTAGCCGCCTTTGGAGACCAGCCGGTTCGCCAGTATTACCGCTCGCTACAATTTTCAATTAAATATTTTAAGTAACTGGTCTCTTAATAGATTCTCAAACAAAACATTTTTAATCTTCAAATTTTGATAGTCATACCAAACTTATACTGTTGTTTAGATCGTTTTGTTCAATTTACTATACATATTTTGCAAATTTGTTGTCATTTCCGGTAAAACTTCAACTTTAATTTAAAGTTGAGATGATGAAATTGCAATTAATATAAAGATATTTTTTAATAAAACCAAGCGTTTTATTTTATTTATCGTCTTTATTGTTATTTATTATTATTAAATATGAGTATTGCAAAGAGAATCGTTCGGTATATGTCTTATGTGAATTACAAAATATTTTTCATAATTTATGTAATATCTCAAACAATAATTCAACAAAAATTTCTCAGATTCAGCATAAAATTCAGTTTCTAGTTTTGCTTTCAAAAGGATTGAAATGAAATCAATAATAATATTTTGTTCCGGCCTATAAATATATTTCAAAAATTATGAAGTCTAAATTTAATGCAGTAAGGTATCATATTCTGAGAAATATTCTGGACACACCAAATTTTAAATAAATGAATGAATGTTTCTATTTTCCACGATCAACTAAGACTTATTTATGAAGTTTTGAATGTTAAAAATTTAGAAAAACTCAACATTTTCATAATCTTAGGCCAATTAATCTTGAGAAACCTGCGCGCTGATTGGCGTATTTTCTTTGAAACGATCGATGGAAAAATCTAAAATTATCCTTTTATTATTGAATAGTGATATTCAAATTTTCATAAATCAGTGAATTTAAGTGAGTGATTTAGTTGATTGGAAATTAACTCTTTTTATTTAAAATATTAGTGTTTCAAGAACATTTTGTTATTCGTAATTTCCACAGCAGAAGCTTAATGTAAAATCATAAATTCCTTATTTATTAGAGGATTTATTAAATCAAGTTACATAAAATATAATCATTTTCCATTTAGACCATTTTAGCAGATCTGTGACTTACTAAAGGTACTTAAATCAGCTGTGTGGCCCTGATTTGAATGGATATCCTGTTCATATTAAACAAAACTTGCCTTAAAATATAACTGATTTATTGGATTAATAATATAGAGAGTGTAAAAGATCATAAAATAATTTTCCTTGAATTTATTTTTTAGAAAAAATAATATTTCATATATGTTTCCTTTCCTACAGACACGTGCCGAAAATTATATTTTTGCAGATTTTATTTCTAAAAAGATTTAATTTATTTTTAGTTGGAGCTTTAATCAATGTGATGGCAACACTTTGAAAAAAAGCTAATTTTTCCCCATGAATACGAAACGTGCTCGAGCAGCTTAAATTTTATTTTTATTTTGTACGAAAAAAAATTGTTGAAAAATATATTTAAAATATTTATTTAAAAATTCATTAAAAATAGAAATTTAATTTTAAGGTTAAAACATTGGTATCATTTAAAAGATAAATTTTTGATCTTTAACTTCATGTAAAAATCTTTTTTGTGCGGAAATATTTTCGGAAGTTATAGCAGAAACATGCCAAAATTTCGCTTAATTTTTAAATAAATAAAATTCTAATTAAAAATTCGAAAAAATAACCCCCAGGTGCACATTCCCGGCCTCCAAGGTATACACGTGCCAAATTTGGTAGCTGTAGGTTGAATGGTCTGGTCTGTAGAGAGCCAACACACACACACACACACGCACACACACTGAGCTTTATTAAATGTATAGATAGATGTATGTGTAAAAATGGGAAATTGTAATAAAGGATCCTTTTTTTAACAGTCTTTGAATTTAGTAAAAACTGGGAAGCAGAATTGTCCACAAACTGATTTATATGTATTGCTATTTAAATTTACATTAAGTAAATTCTGAGCAGAAATGACACTTCTTTTCCTTTGGCAATACTTAAGGGGGTCTAAAATTATCCGTGATTCCAATTCACCCTGTGATTTTTCCAATTTATTTATTCTTTCCTTTTATGAACGCATGTCTTTTGCATACTTCAACAGGAAAGAGCAAAAGAAAAGAAAAAAAGTACTCGCATAAAACATTTTAGTGCATGAAAAACGTTTTAGATCATCATTAATTTATGAAAATATGCGATTTCTTTAAGCAAAAGTTCAAAAACGGGAGTCTATATTTAAATATATCAAAGTAAAATATGAGATCAAATTGTATGAATCCCTTAATTAGAGGTCCATAAAAACATAAGTATACTGTATTGGAATGACATCAAAGTTGCCGTCAGAAAACGTAACACACGCATTATTAGAGAGAATAAATATGATGTCTCAGAAAATGATAATCAGTCTCAACTTCCAGAACCGTAGCCAATAAACACGGGTCACCTCTGGTTATGAGGGTCGTAATGTCTTTACTGGTGAATCTCGCATCGCCAACAAGAAATCATGATGGATAGCTAGTATATGTCACTCAATCAGAGAACGTTCATCTCGCTTGGCATGTATATGGAAGGCACTTGGCGTGTTTATTGGCGACCTCGACAAATCGACTTTAATGAGGAATTATTTCTTCTGCAAAACAGCTGTCTGGGGAGCTATGTCCAGAAATGGAAATGGCGAAAAAGAAATGTGGGAATTCAAGAAATTCTAATGATTAGAACAATGTCTTGGCACGCAGTTCAGTATCCATTGAATTCGATTAAGAGATATTAATGGGCAGAAAAAAAATAATTTATGGTTCCAAATGAGCAATCAATCATCCTTTTGTCAAAATAAATTAGGAAAAAACGAATCAATAAATGCGGATAGGATTGGTATAAAAAAGAGAATCTTGGCCTTTATTTGCTTTACTACTTTTTTTATATCTGAAGTATGAAAAGTCAAAGCACTGTGAAAACTCTCGGTATTCGGACGATTTTTGCGTTATAGACAGTCATCAATTCGAAAAAAAAAAGTAATTTTGGAATCTGTTCGTCGAATTATTTATAAACGCGGCATATCAAAAACGCAGCTACCAAAATGGATAAATTTTAGTTTAGTAATAATATGCAATAATAACAAGAAAACTGTTTAGCTTCCGAATTTTCTATGAAATTTATCTACAAGAAATTTGTCTGTCCGTCCCAATGCATGTGAATACGTTAATTGAAAGCCACCACAAGTTAGATGGTTGCAATTTTATTTGGAATTTTATCATCAAAATTACAGATAAAAATAGACACTTCAGAATTAGATCCGCCCTACACGAAGTTATAAGGATTTAACTGAAGGATCTGAACACTGCGATAGCAATGAGGCGGAAATTGTAATTGGTGTGGGATGTTCATCACATATCACTGTACAAACTTTCCCATTCGGCGTCACCTCATCGGTGGGGCTGAGTTAACCCATACCGTTACTATTTTCATCCGGGCGGGTATGGGAATAGCACTTCCAAAACCATGTCGGAAGTTACTCATCCCTAAATATGGAATTATTCTTAGTGGGGGTTTATATAAGTAAAATTTTTGACACCAAATCCATCTACGATATTATCGTTTGTCAAATTGGCTGTTCACGAATTAAAAACAAATAAGAATGGAGCTGAATGATAACTTCAGTTTCGGATGAGCCACGACAATTGACAACTTGTACTTTTAGAAGTAAACTTATACTTTTTATATATTCTGAATTACAAAAGTCTCCATTTTGTGTATAAGTATATGAAAAATTCGGGTGGAAAATATTCTGATTTAATTAAATTGAATTATATGATATGGAGAAATCCAAAACAAGCGGAAACGCATATATTTTACATAAGAATAAGTTAAATACAGTAAGTTATCAAAGTAATGGAAACATCACAAACGAAAATAAGAAACTTTATTAATAACGCATAGGGTCACCTTTCTCATGTAATACAGCTTGGATTCGCCTGGGAATTAAATCATACAAGTGATGAATAGTGTTTAGAGAAATATTGTACCATTCGCCATTCGTATATTTTGAAAGTTCCGGGAGAGATGCCGGTTGAAGATCTCGATATCGGATTGAACGTTCTAAAATAGACCATAAAGGCTCGATTATGTTGAAGTTGGGAGATAGTGTGGACCAATGCACATTTTTCATTTTCTTCTTCATGTTTATAAAACACAACTGGATAATTCAGCTTCTTGAATGGAAGCATTGTCATCTTGAAAAATTTCATCTCCTGCAGGAAACAAAGTTCGCATCATAGAATGGACCTTGTCAGATAAAACTTTTCTATACTTCTTCCCAGTGGTCTCTCCTTTCAGGCTACGATTGGGTATGCAGAAAACCACGACACGGCTATACTTATACCACGGCAGATCCACCTTCACGCCTTACAGTTGGAAAGGGACAATCATGATCATATGCGTATGCAGATGTCCTCCAAACATGCACTCGTCCTATTGTAGGGAAAAGTGTGAAAGATGATTTATCTGACTACATAGCTGTCTTCCACCAATAAACCGACCAAGTTTTGTGGTTTTGACGTCGCTGTAAATGACATTTGGTTTTAATATCTGTGAGAAGTGGCTTCGGAACCGCTGCTCTGCCGTTAATATTCTGTTTATGAATTATTGAAAATGAAGAATCCAGATGCTGATTGAACTCTGCGGTCATTTTGGCTGCCTTTTTTTAGACACTACAATCCACTTCAATATTTCGTCGGACGCTTTCACTCAGCTTCTCCTTCCTTCCACTATTTTGCCTTGCACAGCTTGTCTTGTTGCTCTGTGTATCCATTGTATTGACATTAGACAGTGTATCTCTAAAACCTCCAAACAGCTGGATTATTTCGGTCGTAGTTGCTTCAACTAATCGGGCTCCAACAATTTGGCTTGTTTGAAAATCTGTGAGGTTTGGAATTTTATGTTTGAGACAAAACCCAAAGCGTATGCTACTTCTCCTAAGCCATTTAATACAAGCATGATATATATTTTTAACACTAATAAAAACTGGTGGTTAGGTGGTTGTCACTTTCATTCACAGATGGTTCCATTATTTTAACCCTTTTCACTCGGAAAAGTAATTCGATGTATAATGATTCACCTAATGCAAACATTTGTTTATAGCTGTGAAAAATAAATATACATAATTTTTTTAAGTTGAATTACTTAAAAAATATGAATCTACATCTTTTTACCATTCTGTTAACGTTTTTAACAATCAAAATTGAAAAATAAATGAATAAATAAAACGTCAAATTGATGCACCGTCTTGGATGGCTCTATCCAAGTGCAAAGGGTTAATAACTATGTATGGTTTACACAACATAGACATAATGCATTACAGCATATATGTATCGTGACAGCAATATTTTTTATGTAATATTTCAATTTATTATTCAACGGACGTATGCATAGTATTTTTTCCTTTAACAGAATAAATAAATTTTGTTATAATTAGGCAAATAAATTCCATATTGATGCTTTAATTTTTATGTTGATTTTTTTTCTCTTTTTAATGGTTACTGGATTTTTATAATGTATTATCAGGATTTTCTAAAATAATTTATAAAACATAATGAGAAATCCATCATACGTTTTCTAAATTTTATTTTAATGGAAGAGTCATTCGTGCATTTGTTGTGAGTATGGATTGAAAAAGCAAAGACATGCTTCAAACGCTACACTTCCGTTAATTGATGCTGAAAAAATTATGATACAAGATTCACATAAAATTTAGTACTCGCTAACATGACCTTTAGAATCATCGCTAGTAGAATCATTCTGGTTGCCATGGAAATATTTTTTTATTTTGAAGGCGAAAAATGAATCTTTCTTTTTTACACTGCTTTCCATCGATTAGTTTTATTCCTCTTTGCTAATTTAAATTCACTTGTAAGAGAAGGATAGAAATAATAATTTAAATAATTTAATAAAATGGCTTCGTGTTTGTTTTTAAAGCTTTATGAACTCATTTTTTGTTTGATCGATAAAATTTCCGTTTGTATAATTTTTGATAGTAAAAGATTTATTGAAATACCATCTTAGAGACAAGAATTATAACATTTTTTTGAAAAAAAGCATGATTTGAAAATTTTATTAGCTATACGTTTAGTTATATGAAAGGTGGTAATCGATTTTAAATGTAAGAACTTTTAAGATAAAATGGAATTGTTAACATTTTATTTTGATAACTTAAAAAAAAATTAAATTATTCTTGAATGTATCAATTGTTTATTAAAATAAAAATGGAAATGATCTTGTAAACAGTGCTATTTCAATCAGTTAAGGATTTCAAAAATAGTCTGAGAAATTAATTAAAAAGCTGATTGTGATTTTAAAATAATTAGGCAAGTTTTATTGTGGTTCACGTTTTAAATGTAAATAATAAATTTCATTAAAATCGGACAGCTAGATATGTAGAAGGCGAAATGCAATCAATAGACGCTAAAAACTAACCGCGAATTTTGGTGCATGGCAATTTAAAAAAAAAATTAAACTTCTTCTTTTGATAAAAAAAAATCTCAAAACAGTGTAATCACATTTTATTTAACTCACTTAGTTAACAAATAGATTTGAATCAAAAGGAGAAGCAAATAGATTTACTCTTGTTTTTTGTTGGACAATTATCTCGTGTTTGTGTGGTGTGGGGATTTGGAAATTGAAATATCACCATCGTCATTGAATTATGATACAAAAATTATTATTAAGCCCAATTTAGTTTCAAAATGATACGTCTCTATAATAAATCAGTATAATCAATGCAATCTATTGCACATTACTGCCAATCTATAATTCATCTTTCCTGCTAAATAAGGTTAAAAAATATTTAAATTTTCATGGTTAAAAAAAAAGGTGTACAACGATTCTTAATGGATATTGAAAGGTTGTTAGATCAGTGACATTCGTCTTAGGAGATAAAAATGAAGGTTTTGGAAAATTCCAACATTTGACTGCATCTCTAAGACCGAGATCTGCAGACCTTTCTAGAAAATTCTACTCAATGTCTGGAGACTGTAAAATGCGAAGCATTCGCAGGAGGAGGAACTCTTCCTTTGGAGTGTTGATCGCATTCCAAGTTGGTGCTCCAAGCGTTATTTTTCTGTTGCTGTTATTTATTAGGGGTTTGCTGTTTGCTTTTGTGTTGTTGATGATTTCTAGACGTTCTGACCTTTGTGTACACGTTGATTGTGTTTTACTACCTGTGATTTGTGCTTTCTTGAGGAATTAAAGTGTCATTTTAAAACGTGTAGAACTTTTCATTATATACCCACTGGACAATTTCCTCTAAACTATATATATATTTTTTTGATATAATCACTTGAGGACTCAAAATCTCGAATTGCATCAAGCTAGGATTTTGTTTCTGATTCTTACAGGTATTGATAATAAAAAGTATGCGAATGATCGAGATATTTCTCCTTTGTCAATAGATACAACCCATGTGATGTCACAATCACGTGGCACGCCTAAATATGAATATTTTCTAACATATAACCGAGAGTTGTACTATACTTAGATACTATGAACATATTTGTCATCAAATGCTTTATGTCTTTCTGAGAAAATGTTAACATTTTTCACATCCCTTTGGAGCAGAAAAAAAAAATGAATCATTGCTCAACTTATAATGCGAAAGAGAAAGGTGATTGTCGAATCAAAAGCCCTTTTTGAAACTAAGAATGAAAAAAAAAAAAAAAATGGAAATCCTTCATCGTAATGTGCGTTATGAGCTCTTAGGCTTAAAAGCATTGTTGATATTTATAGAAGCTTAAAAACAGAAAATTTATCATTTAATTCTGGAGATCCCTGGATGGTTTGTCGTCTCTTTCTTTCTTTTATCCTTTTTTTTAATTAAAATAAATGAAGAAAGGGAAAGAAAAAATCAAAGTTGGTATGGTGTGGAAGTCTCGACAGTTAATTCTCTGTTCAAGTATCGCATTCGGCATCTCTTATTTAAAATTATTTCTACCATTCCCAACAACCCTCTGTTTATTCCACGCCTATTGCTTAAATATTTAAGATTAGGTTTACTGTTGTATTCTGAAAATGCTAATAGAAAAAGAAAATAAATAAAATTTACCAAATTTAAGAATGAATAAAATATGAAAATAAATTATTAAATTTTTAGTGTAAGAACTGGAAATATAGTATTAAAGAAACAAATTCAAAATTTGCAAAAGAATTGCTCTAAATGTCACCAGCAACAATTTCAAGTTTACAATGTATTTCAGCTACGAATTCACGGCGAATGATTCGAATGTGTATAAAGTGAGCAGAACTTCACTACATTGTCAAACGAATAATTTTGGAACAAGAGTTAGCTGTCGCTGTTAGGAGGAAAAAGGAAAGTGAAGTTTTGCCAAAAATTCACAACCCTTAAATCTTTTTTTTTAAAAAAAGAAATAGTGAATCAATCTTCCAAGATGGCTAAATAGAACCAATTCGTCAATCTGATGTACAAAATGTTAGAAAGTAACAGATTACTTCTAGAATGTTACTATATTTAAGCGTCTTGGATAAAGCTAACTTGTGAGAAAGCCATTAAACCTCGCTCCCGTCCGAGAGTAATCCATTTTAGTGACATATGCCCGACTGTAAGACCGTTATTTTAACAGATTCAGCATTTCTCTTGTTACGGACGTTTTTAACGCTAATTTAAATCTAAATAAATCTGCTTTAGCGTCAACTTAACGTATTTTTTTATTCTTGAAGAAAGGAAAATTTTCGAATTAAGATTAAAGTAATTCATTGTATAAACATCCATGTATATATAAAACCATAATATAATTGGTACAAGAATTTCTGGTACGAAGGAAATCAAAATCACAGAACCCAGACGGACGCTACAGGTTTCTTTTTTGGGCATGTCAATATTTGTTTATATGCTTATATATGTTATACAGATGTTCATAATGCAGTTTATCAATTTTTTACTTTTCAATTAGTAATCTCATTTCCCTGTAAGTTCAACCCATTGTCACCATTTGTTTTTAGGTATTCTTGTTCCTTCCATTTAGTTATTACTAAGCCAAAGCATTAAATACAGTCGTGTAGGATTTGACACTGATGCGATTCTCTCTGGAAATTTCTGGATGGTTTGTCGTCTCTTTCTTTCTTTTATTCTCTTTTTTTTTTCTTGTTCATTTTTTTCCTTCCATCTTATGTTCATCCAACTGGTTGGATAACTTAGTGTTATAGGCACCGGGAGCACAGGATGGTGTTATGATATGTTATCAACTTATTGTTGAATGGCAACAGTGAAATATAAACAATTCACTATGACGAATTTTTCTAACTGAGGATAATTTCATAGCTGCACTTAATTCAAATCTTCGTAAATTATTGGAGATGTGATAATATTAGAAAACGCTCTGCAGATAGCTGGCCATGTCTCCAGAAGTGTCATTCAGAGGAAGATGCAAACGAAATTTTAAAAAATAGGTGTCAAAATAGAAGATTAATCAAACATGATAAAGGCTTACACATCGCCATATGAGCAATCGTTATAACTTATAAAAATCAATGACTATATCTTTCAGAATCATTATCTCACAAAAATGTTTTTCTTTTCTTTAATTAATTTTTAAAAATTACCTTTTTAATGATATCAATGTAATTTCTGTACATTTTTTTTATTTTCAATAAATTGTTTGATTTATTTAACGCCCAATTTGTAACAAAGTTTTTAATACTATAATGAAATTCATCATTCAAAACATCCAATCGTGTTTTTTTTTTCAAATGTTGAAATTAACATAAATGGAACTGCTTTCTTTACATATTAACACCAGAATAGGATTTTCATTTTCTGCTTTTATTTCGTAGTATATATATTACGGTAAATGGGATTAATCCGGTGATTATGT
>JAPMOR010036942.1:0-32734 GCA_026543865.1 Argiope aurantia
TAGCTTTGTAAAGAGTCTTATTTAAAAATTATCCTTCCTGTAATTATTTCTGTTAAACTTTTCAGCAAAATGCATACACTGCTTCAAATAGCAAGTAGAATTGGAAACTAGAATTATTTTACTTTTTCATAAATTGAAATCCTGTGATCGATAATGAATGTAGATTCAGTGTGATTGCTTAACAGATATTTTGTGATCAAAATTTGAGCACTTCACTTTATTTTATAGCTACCCCGATTACGAGGAAAATAAAGTTTCAAATATCATTAATTGATACTCTATTTTGTAAATATCCATGCTAATGAAACATTTTTGAAGTTCTATTAGTACTATTTATTTCAAAAATAAGAGAGAACATCCATAGTTATGATTTTATATGCAATATAAGTTCAATTGTGACTTTATATGTAATGCAAGTTCAGTTGTGATTTTATAAGCAATGCAAGTTCAATTGTTGCCGTCTTTTACAAATTTTACCTTATACAATCCATCATTACCTATAACCTTATATTAACCTTATTATAACGACAACATGCATTTGGAGACAACACGCGACAAAGAGTTAACATAAGGTATATAGAAACTTTGATTAAAGGAAGGGATATGAATTAAAAATTAATCTTGTCCTTTAATTCTAATTAATTAAAAAAATAATTTTTGTTTGTGAACATATCTTTCCCTTTTCCATTTTTTTTTTCAAATAAAAAATGCAATAAGCAAAGAACATTTTTTTAAAAAAAATGTAATAATGTAAACATGAATTACTTCACAGTGCATCATTAAATAAATTTTTAAAAAAACCCTAGAAATTTTGAAAAAATATTCAAATACTGAAAATGCGTAGAAATAGAAGTCAACCGCAATATTTATCTTCTTTTATTTAAATAATTTTAAGTCGTAATTAATTATGTCTTAAATGATTTAGGTGATGATTAACTAAAAGCTTTTAAGAAATAACCAGAAAAAAGTTTATTAAATTAAATATTTAATTTTTGACAATCATTCTCTTTCAGAGGCGTAAATATGCAAACATAATCAAAATTCGAAAAATTGCTGCTCTGTGAATACCAAGGGAGTGAAGGTTAATGGAAATTAATTTTCTTAGTGCCCTTGCTTTATTAATACTCTTTATACCAAATTTCTTTCTAGAGAAAGACATTAATATTTAATTCGGTTTTCCTTTATGACTCAAAATGCTTAACCTTATGAAACAGCGTCAACAGACAATTAAGATAAGATTAACTTTTGGGAATCATTATCTTTTTGAAGCCATTCTAAAATGTTAATTATTTCACTTAATGGTTAAATTATTGTTATATTAAGTATATAAACTTTAACTATAAAATTTTATGCCTTGCTCACTAGTTTATCTTGAGATTTCCTGAACTTTGCACAGATATTTTAATTAAGACTGCTTTCTTCGTATGATTTAACTACAGATGATTCGAAAATCAATTACATTTCTTTCGTGTCCATTCTTTGACCTAATAATCGATGAATGGATTGGTAGCTAAAAGAACTCGAATCTCATGCAAGAATCTATGATAATTATTTACCATTTCTTGAAGTTTTAAAATTTTACATAATATGCAGACAAAAATTTATAAATTTTAAAATCAAATTCATGAAGTTACGCAAACTGGATCCAATTAATATTTATGAACTTTATGATGGGCTTCACTTAGATACAAACCCCTTGGGAGACATCTAAGATATAAGGCTGAGAAGTTTCCGAAATGTTGGTTGGTTCTCAATATCTTGGTGGATACAGAAATGGTTATGGGATTGGCTACCTCCTACCAATGACGGGACGTGCTTTGGAGGGGAGGGACTGCAGCATGACTGGATATGGTTCTTAGAACTGAAACTCAGTTTCCGCCAATGCTGTCGATGTGAAACGCACATTCACATCTATCCTTGTGACTAAGGACAGTTAACTAACTTATATCCATGTACAATAAATTATTCTTGAATTTACTATGAAATAAAAATTCAAACACAATTTATTGTAAAAAATATAGTTCTAATGCTGCAATGATTGTTTTTGGAAAAAGCACCATTACATTGTTTTCTTTAATATTTTACAGAAAATGTCGCACCTTAAAAAATTATCTTGCAAAATTCCGGCGATAATACGAATGTATCTTAAAGAAACTGAATATAAAGAAGAAGCATTATAATTAAGAGTAAAAACCTAAAATTACTTTTGAAAAATATTTTAATTAAAAGTCTTGTGATTAAATATTACATATTAAATGTGTGTGTGTGTGTGTGTGTGTGTGTGTGTGTGTGTGTGTGTGTGTGTGTGTGTGTGTGTGTGTGTGTGTGTGTGTGGTTGTAGCCATCAAAGGACTTAAAGGATTTTCATTTTAATCTTTTTTCTGGCAAACACTTCTAAAAATAAATATCCTCTAGTTCAGCAGATTTAATTGGAACTATTCATTTAATCCTTCTAAAACTTCGTAATTTCTTTTCTATCGTCCTTTCAAGTCTTTTTTTTAGAATTCGAAACTCCACCCACAACAAAGATGCTTTCCTAAATATGATTAAAAGAAATTTACATGAAAGAGGAAAAATAAAAAATAAGATATTAGTGATTTTTTTTTACCTTTGTAGATTACATAAAATAAAACAATATATTAGTGAGCATAACTAACAAAATTCCAAAAAATTGTGTTTTATATTAACCCTTTAGTTGCTTTTTTATTATCTTCTTTAATGGCACTTACCATTTCAGGAATGTGTTATTTAAGAGTCTATAGAATATTTTATATGTTTTATATGCAATTTTGAATTGAACTATAATGATTAAATTTTATCTTTTAAATTTCAAAAGTGATAATTCGATATCCTTATAACACACAATTAAGGGTTAATTTAAGAATGCATGTGATGTACAACGCGAATTTTTGCAAGAATTTGAAATTGGCTTTTTATTAAATATACCCAAACTATTTTCATTTAAGACTGAGAGATTTGCAGCTCTTGATTTTAATTCTAGTGAAAGATTAGAAGGAAGCGATGTTCAGAACTTATATTTCAAAATTTTATTCTAAAAAGAAAGAAAGAGGGAAATTGTTCTATTATAATAACTCGAGTAACTATTTGAACGAACCTTTATTTCAAAACCAATTTGAAGCTTTTATAACATTTCTTGGTTGAAGTCAACTTTAATATGCACTTTCAATGCCAAATTGCCAAAATAATCTTTAAAGTAAGCAATAAAATGAAGAAATAACTGATGGGTTGCTAGAAGAAAACTTTTGCTTGATTGCTTGGATGGGAATATTGGCGATAAATTGGCGGAGCTCCTTAAAATAGACTTCAATCCATTTCATTTTTTTTTTTTTTTTTTTTTTTTACTATCATTGAGTTTCTTGAAGAGAGTTGTCCTCAATTTTTATGATTCTCCTAAAGACCTGCATACAATTTCCACCTTGTTTTTTTATATTCAAATACGAAACATTCATCAAAATTCCTCACCATACAATCCAATCCGAAAATGCCTACGCTCAAATTTTAAAGTCAAATTGCAAGTGATTTGCAGATTTCTTCTTCACGTTTCAATATTCTGCTCAATAATAATTTCTGCCTGGTGTCTGAAAATTCTTTAAAACATGCTTCTTAGTTTGGGATTTGCTACTGCAATAAAATAGCCTTAATGCAGTACTTAGAATTTACTGCAGTTAATTCCTTTTCAATGGAAATATTAGAGTAAATTCCATGGAGTATTAAAGGAAGAAAGGAAATTATTTTAAATATATGCAATATTGCTGGTATATGAAAGGAATTATTTAGGATCATACCGAAAAATATTTAATAAAATCATTTTTTGGAATTTATAAAAGAAAATCCGGCCATTATTCTTGAAACTCACTGCGAAAATTTTGAAAATGAGAAGCAATCGTAGAATATATCTAATCTAGTAAGTAAATGGCTGAAGAAATCTTTGTTTGAGCATCTTCTGGTGCACTTCATATATTCTATTCAATGTAAAAGAAGGTAAGAAAAAGTGAATAAAAGATCAGCAAAAGATAGACAATAGATATGGGAATTTACACAAAGTACAATAGTAAAATAATGATTTAATGGTTGAAAATTTCTGTAAAATACCTCATGAAATAAACAAAGAAAGTCTATCTTTCTAATATAAGAATCGACATTTACAATTCTTTTTCAAAATTAGAAGGATTTTTATAACTTAATGCATTTGAGGAAATTTGAGTTAAAAAGTTTAATCAATTAAATAACAGATGGTTTTGAAAAAACACTTTAATTAGTGTACTAAAAAGTAGAAATAGAAATTATTTCAATTCCATTATTTTCTAATTTGTGATTTATAATTTATAATTCATTATTATAAATACTATAGAAATTTATAGCAATTTTTTTAATTAAATTATATGTCAACTGATACCATTCGCATGCTTCCAATCAAATTAAATTTAATTAGTAGTAAATTACTACGAATAAAAAAATTACTATAGTATTAAAGTAATTTATTGTCAATTAAAAGAAGAAAGTTTACAAAATTACAAAAATTTTGTACCTTGGGGAATAAAATAAAGAATCAAATATAAGGCCTGGTCTTTAGAAACATGAAGCAGAAAAAAAGTAAATAATTTTTAAATAAGAATAATTATAGTGAAGTATTAATAATGGGAAGTGATATTAGTTTAATTTTTAATGAAATATGCAAATGAAAGATATTTCTTATTGGTGCTAGATTAGAAAGCCTAAAATAAAATATGGCCTCATTTTCTATACCAATTCAGTTTTTATATCATTCTCCAGTCTTTCTTTATAAATAATTCATAAATTAAAAGTAAAAAACAGGCATTCCAAGTCAGCCAAAAATTTGTCTTGATTTTAAAATATTAGAATTTTAGCGACTTTATTTGTTAACATACGAAAGCAAAAAATGTCAATGTTATATTTTATCAAAAAAATGCATAAAAACGAAAATGTTAAAAGAATTTGTATGAAAAAGTAAACAGTATATATATGAATAAAGAAAGAAATTCAAAGAGGATTTATTCAAAGAGCATTTTTGCATTCTTTTATTATTCCTCAGATTTTACAATAATTATGTCATCAAATATTCAAATCAACTTTGTGAACAAGATTGAAATATATTGGATCAGTCAGTTTACTGTTATGTTAAAAGAAAAGCATATCATTTCAATACGTTTTCAAATAATTTAATGCCAAAAATCTGCAAATCAAATCATTGATATTTTTTCATCATAATGCAATAAAATTTAAGATAAAGAATTCCTTAAAGATTTTTTCACTATATAATTAAATATTTGTAGCATTCAGATTCAAACCATTTTCTAAAAGCTATGAAAGTAATTTTATATATTGGAAAAGAAATCAGTTTCTAGCATTTGATTTCACAAGGCACTTACTAGAAAGAAAATATACGGTACTATGCGAATTAATTTTCACTTTGTATAGCACTTGATTTCACAAGATCCTTATTTTAAACAAAATATAATAAAA
Source organism: Argiope aurantia (assembly GCA_026543865.1). Lineage (NCBI taxonomy): Eukaryota > Metazoa > Arthropoda > Arachnida > Araneae > Araneidae > Argiope > Argiope aurantia. The sequence goes on from JAPMOR010036942.1 coordinate 5,506, forward strand.
AATATGTAAATTAATTTTTGCATTCCATAAAAGAGCAAATGCAGAGTGAACTCGTATTTGAGTAATATTTAAATCAAAGTTAAAAAGCCAAAATTCACGCGGAAAAAATTAAAGCAAAATCGTCAAATTATTAAAAGAATACAGAAAGTTCTTTCCAAAAACTTGAGGTGAACAAATAATTGAAGATTGAATTTCTTATTTTATTTCTTTCTGCTATAGTAAGAAAATACTATTAAAGATAGGTCTCAAGTTATTTGATTTCAATTTCTGAGATAATAATAGAGGATCCCTATACATTTCATAAGATTTTAAAGTTTTCACAGTAGCAAAAATGGAATCTAATAAAGAAATAATTTTATGAAAATGAAATTCCAAATTTTTTCGCCAGTAGTGATTTTCAAATAATGCATTTTATTTTTGTGTTTGTTTCTAAATTTCATTAGATGTAATGTAATTTTTAGATATCAATAGTTTTCAGTTCTGTTTTATTATAATATTGTATATGAAATGTTTTATACAGAGAAAGAGAAGCTTTCTCTAATTTTTAAATATAACTTCTTTATCTTCTGCGAAAGAATCTGCATTAGTTTTCAGTTTTGCTGTTCTCCATGCGGATCAATATTTTTATGAATCTGTCTAGCGTTTCTTTGGCCTTATAGTTGGAAAGGGAGATTTACAGATATTCGTAATAAATAAGGGATTAATGATATCCCATCTTTGCGACAGACGTTACAAAGAATTCGGTGACTAATGAGAAGAATGAAGGTCTTGGAAAATACAAGAGTTATGGCTCCATCTTTATAAGGAAAAGAAATCTGTCAGTTTTTCCGGAGAATTCCATGCGACACAAAACTGTGTTGAAAAGTTATATAAATATAAAGAACTCAAATAACTGAATCAGAATCTCTTTCTAGTATTTTATTTCCAAGAGGAACTCATAAACTAGAGATAATAAGCCGAATTATTATTATTTATTTGGTGATTTGCTATATTCTGTCTTTCTTATTAATCTCTACAAGCGCTCTCTTTTAATGGGTTCATCTTGAATCTGCCTTTGTTAATTGCGTTTCATGCTTTACAAACTGTTTATGGGATAAAGTGTCGTTTCCCATTATCCATCTTGTTGAATTGGGTCCACCATGTATCCAGCGAAATATTTCCACAACGATGTGTTTTTAAGATATAGCTAGAAATTATAAAAATTGCCCAATCGGAAAACAAAAAAATAATAATAATCGCCAGTGGTAAATATGATTTAAAATATTTTAGACATTTCCTGGTGTTACGATTCGGGAAAGTCAAGGTTAAAAAGCTCTCAAAAAATTACTAACCATAGGTTGTGAACAACACCTAGGAGCGTAGAACATGGAAAAGGGACTATATGAATTCTCATCTCCTAAAATGTATTACAAATTGCATACATTTGTTGTATATACAGGGTGTTTATTTAGTCCCGGACGCATTTTGATGTTTAATAACTCATAAAATAATAAAGATAGATTAAAATTAATAACATAAATGGTTAAATAGACTCAAAAAGTTTCATGACCCTTGTCAATGAATGTGAACCGCTGATCTGACAGATATTCTAGGATTGTGTAAAAATGTCGCTCTGACACGCTCAATATCAAAATCACTTGTGCAAGGACTTCCGGAACGTTTCTTATCTGCGATATTTCCAATTTCTAGAAAATTCTTTTTCCACCGCAAGATGCTGTTTTTGGATGGAGTATCTTTTTGGTAAATTCTTCTGAAATTTCTCTGTGCTTGCACTATCGATTTCGTTTCTGTGAACCACCATAAAATCTGTGGTTTCTCTTGTGGTGTATGCATTCTCCTTAATATCCGCTCGAATAAAACATCACATACAAAAGTACTACATAGAACAAACACATCAAAAGTAAACAAACATAACATTTCAATAGTTGCCAAAAACAAAAGAGAGAAAAATGCAATTAATAAGCAGACGATATTTAGAAAAGTACAGATATTTAGACTGGAAAATGAAATTATCTGAAATTAATCACAAGTGCAGACGATATTTACAAAAGTAAAAATATTCAAACCTGAAAAGGAAAATATATGAATTATTCCATCAATAAATGCCTTAAGTTTGTTTATATCTTCATTATTTTATGAGTTATTAAATATCAAAATAGGTCCAGGACTAAATAAACACCCTGTATATTGTATACATATGTATACGTACATATATACATTAAATGTATTTAAATATTGAAATTAATTGGTCTCATTTCGGCATAATATAATTTCTAATAAACGAAATTTAAATAGCCTGGAAATGAAAACGAAAGAATAATTTTTGCATTTTTGTTCTTCTCTGCACAGCAATTCTTATAGTAAGGAGAAAAGTTCATAAAAATTTTAATGAAATCTAAATAGATGTCAAAACAAAAAGAACCTGACCTGCACTATAAATTTGGCTGAAAATCGATGATTTTGGCCACAAAAGCGAAGTTTCTGGAAAATACAAGAATTATGTTGATATATCTGTTTATTGTAAAGATCTGGAATCTTCCAGAAGATGCTATACTTTATCGCCACTCAATAATAGAAAATGTACACAGTAGAATGTTTCAGAAGTGTAGATAACAGATAGAACTCTTAAGCTATAGTCAGAGCGATATTACCATCTTGTAGTTGTCAAATTACGATTATATATTTTCCTTTTGTTATTGATTTTTGCTAAAGCTATTTTATACTGTGCTTTCTGTATTTCATTTAATAATGAATCGTTACATATTCCATAATTTACCAAGGGAATTCTCCGGTAAGTTTCAGAATGAATTACTAACAATATTATTCATAAATTGCGTTTAATATTAAAGATTTCTACTTTAAACAGGCGTATGCTTTTAATTTGAATTAACGCTTTAAATATGACAAAGAATTATATTTTATGTTGTTACAATCAATAAATGTAATGTTAAAAATATTAAGAAATTTAAAGTATTATAAATTATCTCGATCTAATGAGTCATATTTTGCAATCATTTTTGACATATTAAACGACTAATAAAATCATAGAATTCTGAAGTTAAAATTAATCGAGAGCATTCAATATCATTATTTAGGAAGTTTTAAAGCATTTCAATGGCTGTTTAAAGGAAAATCGTCTAATTAACGGTTTTTTATTTCGTCGAAAATGGCGCTGATTAGTCTAAAACAATGAAAATCAAAGAATAAAGTCAGTTTTGGTAGTAAAAGACTATAGAAAGACTTTATATTTAAAACTTTATCGTGCGAAAATATTTTACTGAGTATTATTGTGAGTTCTAAGAGAAATTGAATAAAAATTTTGCTTTCATACTTTTTCACCAATGTATTTTTTTGACTGGATCGACACTGAGTATAATTTTCTACATCCTTTAAAACATTTTTTCAATTGGACCTTTATGTCTATCTCTAGCGACTTAGAAATTAACTATACTGTGAATATACAGAGTGACTCACAAAAGAGTAACAAGTAATCATTTTTAAATAGTGTACCTAAACGTACACTTCCTATTACAAAGCTGCTTTTAATAAGCAATTCCATAAAAATATTTTTTTGGGGAAATTGGTAATGTAATGTTAAGGAAGAAATGAATTTTTTTTTACATTCTCCATAGTGTAAAACTACCAATTATTTAAATGATCTACTTGCAATTATTTATGTCCACACATAATTTCAAGCTTATATTTACAAAATTTGCAGAGACATGCTCATTTTTAAATTTAGAAGAGATTTCTCCAAATTTAAATGAAACTATTTGTTTCAGATATGCAAATTTATTTAAAAAAGAAAAACTGTCTTTTTTAAATATTTGTTTAGTATTACAATGTCTAATTATTATAAATTCAAATAAACTCACTTATCACTCATAATATAGATCACTTTGATTGGTCAATTAATTACCAATTGACCAATCAATGTGAGCTACATTATGAGCGATAAACAGATTTCGTTGCAGCCATGGTAATCAAATAATGTAATACTTTCAATTCCGATCTTTTAAAGAAGAGGTATGAGAAATTGAAGATATCTCAGAAAAGTAACGCAGTTCCAAGTAAAAAAATAAAACTATGCACTCAATATCGTGTGTATGATATTGTCTTCCTAGAAAATAGTATATTTTGTATAGAGAAAATTTTTGAAACGCTAATGCTTCATGATGTATGTAATCTTTTATCATCCTACCTGCAGAAGTATACCAACGTCGTTTTCCGAATTTCTGGTATTCTTCTAAGAAAAGTATTTACAGAACGATACAGCGATTTCAAATTGAAAATTACAGGATTACAAGATGAGACATTTTTTCTTGTTGTTCGTATATTAATTTATGAAAAGTAATTAGTTCTGAACTTAGCATTCAATACAGGAAATAGATCAATAAATAATTAGAATCTAATTGAGCTCTACTTCAGCTTGTAAAAAATTATTCTTCCCTGAAAAATATAATTTAGACAAATGAGTACATCTTACATCGAGATGGAAGTTTCAGCCAACCAAAGGATTACTTATGCAATGATAAAAATCCATTCTTCGTTCTTCGGGTTCAACATAAGTAATTTTGTTGGTTTTCTAGGGTAACTTGGCATTTTCAAAAACTGGTCCTGTTTGCTTACCAAGATGATAATTATAAGTGACATATTTAGTTAGTTTTCAATGGCATTGTGTCTGAACTAATGAATGATGTTCCTTTAGTGGGAAATCCTCACATTTAGTTGCAATTTCTCCATATCACAATTTATCAAAAAGATCATAATATAATGCGGGATTTATTAAACGTTAGATTTGCTAACGAGAACTTGTTTTGATTTTGATTTTTCAAGTTAGTACGTTCTTTTGAGTTAAATACATTCAAATATTTGTCACCAAATTTAAGAAATCTGTCTTGAGTCATACGTGATTAAATGAATGACTATATTAACACTGTTAAAATGATGGAACTTGTATACGTATCGAATATGCGGAATTTGTAGACACTTAAGTCAATGTCTTATTGAAACAATTTTTAACATTTATTGAAAATGTATTTTTTAGTTCCTGAATACATTAGTTTAATATTCTATCGAGATGCAATTACCTCTGAAATATACGATTAAAGAACTCTTTCACTCATCAGACAGATATATAAGTTAAAATTGGAAAAATTCGAAAAATTCGCATTCTAATATTTAACGAATTTTGTCAATAGAAATATGTAACTTTTTGTATATATAGATTAATGCAAGCGGAAATTTTTCCTGCTACAAGATTCATATAACTTTTTTAAAACTTTTTATTATCAATTTTTACAGAAAACAAAACGTTCTTATACGTACACCTACCTCATTTACAGAAGCTTTGCAAATGATATAAATATATATCACGATATTTAAGTGAATAAGTGCTTTATTCACTGTTTACCTTATATAATGCTTTAATTATAAAATCCTCTCTATACCCTGAAATGTGCCTTTATAAAATATTTAATAAAGGGTGTCCCAAAATTAACGGAAGATTTCAATTTGCCACCATTCGTGCAATAAAGTTACCATTAAAAAAATCATTTGACAGCTGATAGTTAAGGTTAGTAAAAATGGAGATAGAACAAAGTGGAACACACAATTTGAATTAAATAAAAAAACAGTTTTTTTTTTCTTTTAAATTGTTATATTTTTATTGAATCGTCAAGTACACAGAATAGTATTATGTGAGGAATAACACATAGGGTAAATAAGGCTTCCATGGATTTGCTGCCACAAATGCACTCTTTTGTCGAAATTTTCCATGACCATTTCGCATAAATGTGGCTGAATTTCGTTGAAGCAGCGTCGAATTCCCTTCTTCAATGCACGCGTGCTTGTGGGCCTGTTGGCATAGGATTTTGACTTCAAATAACCCCATAAAAAGAAATTCAATGATGCGAAATCACAATATCTGTTGGGGGATGCAATTCTCAAATTTTCGAACTGTGGCCTTTACTTTCATCCTTTACTTACTTTCATCATTTTTGAAAGTAAATAAATACTTATTTACATCATTCACACAATTTCATCATTTTTGAAATAATGTTCAACAATGAAAACACTTTGTTCTGTCATGCAACGCTCCATTTTAACTAAAATTAAACTATCAGTTGTCGAATGTTTTTTAACAGGGTTGCCAATACTTTACTGCCCGAATAGTGAAATCTAAATCTTGCTTTCATTTCGGGTCACCCTTTAGTAAATTGAGATTCATGAGTGGTATAAAAGTTTCAAAAAATTCTTTCAGTGAACAAATTTTAAAGTAACAATTTTCGGAAAAAAACAAAAAAAAAACAATTCCATTTATGAGATATATATGTATATATATATATATATATATATATATATATATATATAATACTTTTCAATGCATTTTGAGTAAAGCTTCATTTTTATAATGATTTATAAGGCAATAATTATTAATTTCCGATAAAATATTATTAAAATTTTAAAACATAGGAAATCATTGTATGGCAGTGTCAGAAATAAAAATGAATTAGAATTTCGAAACTTTTTTTCAGAATTCCTCTTCTATATTAAATCAAGATATTGTTTTATCGATCTATCTGTGGTGTAACAACAGCTATAAGCCCTATAATTCTTTAGGTAGGTGGCAAAGTTTGAAGAACTTGTTTTAAAATTTGTAAAATTTTAATAAAGCAAACTTATTTTAATTACAAGGGGAATAATATTAAGGTATGTGATTACGTTTGGAATGAATTCTTTTGTAAAACGCTATAAAATAGCTATATTTTTGAATATTTGCATAAAAAAGATTTGTAAAACATCTATGAAACCAAAATATACCAGCTAAGTGGCAAATGTTTTTTTAATTGCACGTAAAAAGTGGGTTTTGGCTAAATTGATGAATAAAGCAAAATTCTCTTAGCTTAAAGGTTTATAGAATTATATGCTTAAAATTTTGCGGATAGCTTCAGTAAAATATTATCTAGTTCCTGCAGCAAAAAGTAAACTGTATTTCTATCCGTTTTTTCAATATTGTTGTTCAATTGATAAATAACGCGGATTTTTTTATACATTGTGGAGCATTAAAATAACTATACACTATTTTAAAATTAATGGATTGCTTAATCTGTAGTTCCGAAACTGCAAAACATATTGAGAAATTATTATGTAAAATTTAAACAAAAAATTATATTAGTTTTTAATTTATTAGGTTTATGGTAAGAAATTCTATCAAAGATTAGAATTTGGGAAAATAGCGTCTAAAAATGTAAAAATAGCATTAAAACGTATGTAAATACGAATACAAAACTCCGTTTCATTTTCCAAAAAAATAGTCTTAGAAACAAATTCTAGAGGTTTTATTAAAAAAAAATGTTCAAACATAAAAATATTAAATCAAAACGTTTCATAATTTTACAAAACAAATCGACTTTTTAACTTATTTGCCTAAATTAAGAAAGAAATTTCCAGAGAAATTTTATAACTTCTAAATTATAAACAATTTTTAGTTCATTTCTTTTGAAAATTGACATTTAAGCAAATCTTCCTATAACTAATTCTTCTGAATATATTTAAGTTATTGTTACTATATACAAAATAAATTGTGTTAGAAAATAAGCGATTTCTAGTAACTCGATAAGATTTAGAAATATTCAGAATTTTTTAAACAAACTCAAAATTTTTATTAAAAATCAATGATTTTTTTTCATTAACAGATTGGAAAATAAATAAATATGAGCTGAAATATTACATTCTAGCTCATAATAAAGTACTTATCAAGTATAACATTTTCAAAATTTCATTTAAATATTTTAGAAACATTTTCCAAAAGTATATTTACCTGAAATGGAAACAACAGAATAGTACTTTTCCAGAAAACCTTTTTAAAGGTTTTAATATTGCGCAAAAAGTTTTATAATCTTTTTTAGAACTCGCCACATCTGTAAATCAGATACTCTGGTACTAAATTTTAAGCTAATTTTATTTTTCATTTAGCTTTTTATTTTATTTTTGAATAATATTGTTGGAAGGAATAACTGACTAACAACTCAGTGTTTCAATTTTTTCTTTATCTATTCCCAAGCAGTTTTTAAGAATTTGTGAATCGAAAGACATTTCTAAATATGCATTTTTCTTAGAATAGGTATTTTTACTTTCCAGTACACTTAGTATAGATGAAGTATAGTAATCGTCCAAAAAATTTCAACTGGAGATTTTGACGAACCTCTGCGTTTCAGATCTCTCTTGATTCGAAAAACACATTTTTGAAAAATGTCTGTCCGTCTCTGACAAAGATAACTCAAAAGCGCATTGGTTTAGAAGGTTGAAATTTGGTATATAGTTTTTAAACCAAAGTCGTAGATTTCTATCAAATTTTCAGTCAAATCAGGAGACGTCTTTCTTTCGGCTGTCCGAACATAACACGCACTATAATTACAAAACGAAGAGTCCTAGATAGATAAATTTTGGTACATAAATTTAACATCTATAGCATAGACACTTCTCGAATTTTGAGTTAAATCAGAATTTTGAGTTAATTAATGGGTAGACTGTTTGTCGATCTGTACTTTCGAAACATATAAATCAGGTAATTAAAAAATGCCATGATTTAAATATATCAAATTTGATATGAGATTTTGTGACTACAAGTGCAGATTTGTGTCAAATTTTTATTTCAGTCAGTTTGGAAAAATGTATCGAAAAACAAATTCAATTTTTGAACTATATTAAAACATTCCAGGGAATAATCATCAACATCTTGTCAAAGATGACACCATAATTTTAATAAAAATACAAAATTCAAGCCAGAAAATATTACATAATTATAGTAGGCCAATGTCATATAAGGTGTTATCCGACGTGAGAAGTTCATCAGAGACTATGAAAGAAAGTTTTGCTGAGACCACTTCCGTTAGTTACATGCATAAATATAAATCGTATGAATGGAAAAATAAAATAAATTTCGAAGTTTTTCAATAAAAAAATGATTATTTTAAGATAGTCACATAATTTAATAGAAATTCATATCAAAGACATAATTTTTATTTCATAAACATTATTATTCAAATAATAATGATATTAATATCGTTACTATTATTGCAACCTTCTCTTAAATATATGATACTTCATGCCAGGTGTTAAATTAAAGATTATTCATACTACTTTCCTTTTAAAAGTCATGTGTCTAATGTATGAATATGGACTTCTAATAATCATTCAGCTGTAACGGATTAATGATTAAAACGTATTTTCTTTTTCTGAAAGATATTGAGAGTATTTCTGTCGAAAATCGTGCATCGATGGCTTAGTGCAAATGCTAAATTTTTTACCCAGCTTTCTTCTTTAGATATTAGAAAGCATTGAAAATGTGAACAAGAGGATAGAGTTTCATTGTTTCCTGAATCCAGCATTTCTCGCAATGTATGCATTTCGAATCTTTGTACTCTTTTAATATGGATTATGCTTCAAATCTCTTTGTTCTATAAAAATTTCAAATACTCCATTTCAAATTTTTATGATAGGAATGCACAATGCTACAGGTGGCGATATTACAGCCTTTAAAAATTCAGAAAAGAGATTATGAAACATTCTATTTTATAGTGAAAGGAAAACAATACGATTAGTCTAGCAAGCAGCAGTTTATCAGATCAAAGAAATATATTAGGCTTAATATCTCATCTTCCAGCAGTATCTTAATAATAAAACTTTAACATTTTACAGTGTATTTTCTGATGCATTAGAAGATTTTTGATCTTTTCTACAATTCATATCAAGGTTGTTCGTTTTAACATGGAAATAGATTCTAGTTCTCATCTGGGTATCAAAATAAAAGAGTCTGTACATTGAAACAATAAACATTTCTCGAACTGATTCTTCTGTTTTACATATTGCAAATTTTTCCTCCACGGTTAAAGGCCGCGGTGGCCTGATGGTAAAGTCTCGGTTTTGGAGACGGAGGATTTCATACTCGAGACTCGATTACTCCGAAGAACTATCGTGTAAACGATTCTGGGGCGCGTATATCCCTCGGGATCAAACGTCCTCCCGCTTTTATAGTGTGGAAGTCTTGAGAGGGGTGCCAGCTCAGAAATTGTCTTCTTCATCTGACGGCAATTCAAAATTACGAGGTCCATCCCAAAATAGCCCTATTGTTTTCCAATGACGGGACGTTAATATAATTAACCTAACCATCCTCCACGACTATTAATTATGACCCAGATATTAAGCAAATGCTGATGTTTATGTTCTTAATCTTGTGTATCATCAAACACAGTGCTTTATTAACTTCCCGATGATGTAGATATGTTTATTAAGTGATAATATGTGCTTGCATTCTGAGCTTTTTGTATCATTTAGCACTATAGTTGATTGACCACGATTTACATATTGGAAAATAATCTTGCTTGTCTTCATTACTACTTCTATGATTTGGGGGATGGGTTACGGAGTTCTTGAGCACAAATTTCTTAACCTCCGGACAATGATAAAGGCATTGGCATGAAATTGAAATTACTTAGCAGGTGGTTATGCATTTGCAGTTACATTGAGCAATTGACAAGCAATTAAATTGAGAAGTAATAATAAATTATTAACAATATTTCATTATACAAAAAGCCAGAATTTTATGTAAAATGTTTTCGGCAAAATCCATTCAGAATCATGTCTGCTTGGTAAAGTTAAAATTCTACTTTATATGTGGATAACCATTCTTATATGAGTTTTATTTGACACCTTGACAATTTTGAATAATGCACAGCAACCAAAATGGTTCTAAAACTTCCTGCATAGCTTATATACTAATAATGTGTCGCCGTCGCCGGATCGCCAATAATATAGCGGATAAGACAGTGACATATTGTTCTGCAGATCCGAATTCGGTCCCGGTCTAGCATTTTATGCTTTTATTATTTGTTTTTTCCCTAATTTATTTCAGATTAATTTAACAATTTACAAACAATTTAAATTAATAATTTTTTTTTCATTTTTTATGCAACAATAAATATTTATTCTCCTAATTCATGAATTATAATTTAATTTTTAAAAGAAAAATAATTACTTCAATTAAAATTTGAAAGATAGTATCGATTAATATGATATTTATATAAAAAGTAAATGTATTTTTTCTTAATACATAACTTATAGCTTATTTTTTAAAAGAATAATAATTATGTTCAGGTATATTTTTCTTGAATTATAATTTAATTTTTGAGTATTAAAATAATTCTAAATATAATTTTAACTATAAAGACATTTAAAAACAACTATTTTTATCTCAAAATCTTTAAAAATTTTAAAAATTTTGATTTTAATAAAAATAAATTATTTATTATAACTCAACGTAGCTGTATTTATATCGGTATCGGGAATTAAAGAGAGTAGCTTGAATATTCAAATTGTTAATAATCAAAAAGAGAAAATAGAAAACAGCTGTCGAGTTATGGAATGCATAAGCAGATGGTTCAAAATGTTTAGTAACACGCGATATGCTTTGTGCGCTGCCCGATATTCTGAAAGAAAACAAATATTTTTTGAATGTAAATATTTTTTTATCGATTCCTTTAAGCATTCTCTTGTAGATAATCATTGTTTATGAATTTTACAAGATGTTAAAATATATCTATCTTGTTTGAAATGATTTTACGATAATTACCATTCTGTCTCTTGTATGTAATTAAAAAAAATTAAGTAAATATTTTTATGATGTCAATAATTTAATTAATATTTATCATCATTTAAGTTATATATGTAATTATTATTTCTGTTTAAAACTAAAATTATATTTCAAGTATTAGGTGAAGGAAAATTTGTTTTTGAGGGAGATTTACTTTTAAAACGTTCATTTTTGATTGATAAAGGACTTACATATTAATTAAAACTGCGTGTTATTTTTTAAAATAAGAGAAAATACATTTTTTTTTCTATATAAAGATTAGTATAATATAATTGAAATCATCTTTAAAATGTTAATTTAAGTAATTTTGAATATTTTTTAAAAAATTCATTCATACTTACAATTATTTTTTTCAAAAATTAAATTATAATTAAAGAATTAAGAGAAAAAAATTTATTTTTGCATAAAGAAATGAAAACTGCTTGTAAATTGTTAAATTAATTTGAAATAAACTAGGAAAAAAACAAATAAAAGAAGCAAAAAATCCTAGACCAGGATCGAAATATATAAGTTTGAGGGCCATTTTCTCGAAATTGAACAGGCCATTGCGCTTTAATATCTTCGTGAGTGAACGTTCTAAATACATACTACCATAATACTAAATCTAATCCCGAATTGAATTTTTAACTGTCTGCCCTCTGCTTGTGAATTTTATCATCTCTTTCCTATTATTCAGTCTTACGTCATACAAATTTCTGTCTTGTTTTCTACAAATATCAAGACCTCTTCAAGACCACTCAATAGCTAAGACCAAAATGTGACTCGTCAAAATCAGCTGCCCTCATAACTGTATTACCCTACAGAACCAACGAACCACGCTCTCAGAAAGAAAATCAAAACCACAGGACCCAGATAGAAGCTACAGATTTCTGCCTCTACAATGTTTGTTTACATATTTGTACTCTTTCTATAGATGCTTACAATGTTATTTATCAATTTCTTACTCCTTTTTCTTCTCTTCATTTAGTAATCTCTATATGGTTTACCTACAGCTAATGGCCTCAAAAATGTAAAGAGGCTGTATCTGCAAATATCAATATTTCTCTGTAAGCTCACTCCATTGTCCCCATTTGTTTTTAGGCATTCTTGTTCCTTTCATTTAATTATTAAATCGCTAAAACATTAAATATAACCATGCAGGATTTGACACAGATGAGATTCTCTGTGGGAATTCCTGGATGGTTTGTCATATCTTCCTTTTTCATTCCCTTTCTTTTCCTTCTATTTTGTGCTCATCCAACTGGTTAGATAACTCAATATTATAGGCACCGGGGGCTTAGGATGGCATTATGTCTTGTTTTCTATATTATTCGTTTATTTTGTTACGCCACCACTTTATTGGCGTGAAATAAGGCGACCGTGAATGCACGAATTAACAGTTGCATGCTTTTTTACACGTCCGACAGTGAATAAACAATCAATAAACAACTTAGCGTTTTTCCGAACATAGACTGCGGCATATATCTTGAGACTATAAATTTTAGGATAATATATTTTGAGATGCACTTAAATATTCTTAATTAAATTAAAAATTTCTTAAATATTTAATGTATTTAGTGAAATAACGTCTTCATTGATGATGCTAAAAATCATTGGATCGAATACTATTTTTTCAATTCTTAACATATACAAAATAAGTTTTAAAAAGTTTGAAAAGAAACTTTTTTCTAATTTTGCTTCTTAATAAGGATTGCTCTTGCATGGAAATAATAATTAATTAACTAACAATATCTTATGATTCCGTTTTTTAAATATAAATTTACTCATGAGAAAAATTACGAAAAAATATTATTTAAATGTTTATTTATAATATAATTAATTAACATGAAATTAGAGGCACTTATGTATACTTAGAGATTTCATCTGAATCACAAAAAAATTTAATTTCCGGAATTTTGATCGAAATTGACGAATTAAATCTTACTGAAATTAAAACATTTAAAATATTTTTCGATTTAAAGGCTCAGTATATTTATTTGTTTTCAGACTTTCAACTGGTATTTAAATTCCCTTGTGATTATAAAGAAAAACTTGTTATTTATGTTTTATTATGTGTAATGTTTACCAATTTGTATATAACAAGCAATATATAAAGTATATATATAATTAGTATAGATTTGTTATAAGTATAGATTGAAAATTTGAACAAGATATATTTAGAGAGAGAGGAGCAAATAATAGGAATTGAAAAATGATACTCTTAGATACATTTGACTTTTAGATACATTTAAAAAATTAACTTTTAAATAAAAATTTGATAAAATGAACTACACTTTAATAAATTCTCACCCTAATGCAACTCTTCTAAAGATGGCATATATTCAAAAAAAAAACTATATATTTTTGCTGTCAATAACATGTGGTGGTTCGTTTGCAGTAGCAATAAAATGAACTCCTGTAATTCTTCATCAGCTTACTTTTGCTCTCATGTATATTTGATATTTTTATTTTCTTAGCTATTTTAAGATGTGAATTAACCTAGAGCAATTAAAATAATCGTAATAAGTAATGCAAATTACATGATATTATAGTAAGATGCAGGTGGCTTACTTGACATATAATAGAGGCTCAAAATTTTTACAGACTTCTACTATCATACTCAAATAAATTATAAGTTATATCATTGACTCTCCGACTCGCCCGAAGGCACCCGCATAAAGAAAACTGAATACCGAACCATCGCAACAGCAACACTGGTGGGAACTGTGGTTGTCCTAAGGGCCATCACCGGCCAAGGTACAATATTTCCCGAAGGAAGTACGTCTCGTCCTCGATGGTTGGAACCAGATCCCCCACCTTTTTCGTGTATCCCTACAGGTTGGCGAGATCCAACCACCATACTAGAAGCACTCATCCTCTTTTCGAGGTGCCCCCAGGGGATTTGAAATAAATTATAACGCACTGTTATCACTAGCTTTTGAAATATATATCTATATTAAAAATAAAGTTGAATGTGTCTTTGTATGTGTGTGTGTTGACTCTCAAACCGTTTGATATACATGTGTGTGTGTGTGTGTAGAGAATGGTGGGGATATAACCCTCAAAACGGTTTATTTTAAAATTTTTATTAATTAAAAATTAATTTGAATTATCGCATTTTTCTACGATATAATCAGAAAATATTACTCCCCAAAAATGAATTTTACACCGTTTCAAAATTTAAGAAAATTCTTTTTTAATGATAGTAATTTAGTTGTTGTGTCAATTTTTGATGAATTTAAAATTTTTTTTTAAAAAAGCTGCGTATTATCAAAATATAGATTACATTCTTGTCCTAAAATTCAAATTTTCCTCACTTATTTAATTTCTTGGTTTTCTACTATTGTTAAAATCTAAAGAAAAAGGATTCTATTAAATTTAAACTACACAGATATTAAATAGTAATTTAAGACAAATAAAAAAGGGGTTATAATATCGGGAATTTTAGAACAATATCTCATAATTAAGTTTTTAATACATTATAAATGTTTATGTGCAAAAGGAATAAAACTTAAATAAGACAATTAAATTGATGTTAGGAAATTTAGCGGAATCAAGGACACGAAGTTATATCTAAGAAATTTAACCGAAAACAAATATAATCAATATTCGTGGCGAAAGAACTGGTCGCCTAGGTGACTAGCATGTGAATATTATATATTCAACTACGTACTTGACTTAGATTGTGTACTTATTTTTCAGCCTCAATAAGTAGGAGATTTAATATTTCTTAACGAATGATATTATCAGTGATATTTTAAGTTGAGCGCAAAGAGAAATACGCTCGATATATCACTACTCCTGATTAAATAGTCCTACCTGTTTTCCTAATATATTTAATTTTAATGTTTTTAAAATATTAAACACTTTCAATCTCTTGGGCAAGCACAAGAAATATTTTGAATATTGGATCAATGTTTGATAAAAAAAATTTCTTTTACTCCAATCCTTAGTGATTTCCCGATAACATCTACTGCACCTAAAATCAAAATTTCTTTTTAATGGCTATTTCACCTTTGTCCTGTGATATTTATGTATCCTACTTCCCGCAGGTAAAGAAAGCAAAAATAATTTGTAAATTCGGTTTGTTTCTATCTACAGAGTTCAATTCAAATAGACGCTGGTACGTCTGACCACAAAATGAGTGCACCATCCTTTTGACTTCTTTCTGAAACTTTATAAGATTAGTAGCATTTGGCGACTAATTTGTTCACTCTGATTATTGATTTTTTTTGTCTGTTAAATCATTTATATAAACTACGTACATATTTTTTTAAAAATCATCTTGTTATTTGAAAACATGAATTCAAATGAATCATCATTTGGCTTCACTGCAAATTTATTTTGCATTTATAACAAAATAAAGCTGAATGATCATTCTACTGCAGATTTAATAAATGGCAAAAGCACACAATCAAATGTTTTGATAGACGAGTTTTGATTCCATCAGAACATTTATCTGAGGGAATCAAATAAACATATCAAACATATCAAATCAATTCTGTATCAAATTGATTTAAAAATTATTAAGAAAACTTATATGAAAATAAAATTGATATCAATAACCAAATAATGTTTGGAGTCTTAAGGTAATACAAAAACCATTTTGGAAGATACTTGTTTTAAAAAATATAAATTCCATAATTATATTGATTACTCATATGGTGACAGTTAAGCCTATTGTCGCACAGGATTAAAATGTCTGTTTGAAGGCTATTTCTTGATTTCTTTTCTATCTTTTCTCATATAACTAAATGGACCTTTTGGTGACACGGGGAATACTCTCCAGAACCTTTCTAGAAATTAATTTCCTTAATTAGCTAAGAGAAGATTTGAATTTAATGCAGTTATATACATGTGTGTGTGTGTGTGTGTGTGTGTGAGTGAGTGAGTAACTGACAAGGTAGGATAATGTATGATAAACTTTGTGCTATAATGCATATTTCAAACTTTTGCTCAAATAAAATCAAAACGAAATCTTTTCTGAAGTTCGTGATTTAACTTAAGGGTTTTATTAAATATAGATGAAATAAACTTCTTAATGTAAAAGGGGCAATGAAAAAGTTAAAAGGTCTTGAGTTAAAATAATATTCAAATGAAGGGTCGCTGCTCTTGAGATACAATAGTAATCTACAAAAAGGATCAATGCTCTTGAGTTACAATAATAATCGGCATAAGAGTTCAACGTTCTTGAGTTACAATAATAATTAGCTAAAAGGCTCAATATTCTTGAGTTAAGTAATCAAATGATTTGTGCATTTTTTATATCAATTCAACAGTTTCCATTGCTTTGCTTTCTATATTTATAGAATATCTATGCGAATTCAAGACAGCTGCAACAAATGAGTCAGTACCTAAAGAAATAAAAAAAAATGATTATTATCAAATTATGTAACATAAATTTATATTTTATATAAATATAATTCCAAATTTTCATGCTTATTATGAATAAATATCTTTTAAATAATTATTAATCTAGAGTTAATAATTTATAAGGAATTCACTGATAAGCTATTTATCTCAGTAGTTTAAAATTGTTACTTATAAAACAAGCTCAAACTATTTCATGTGGTTTCTTTTAATGTAGAATCCGTTATGAAAAATTAATAAGCATGTTATTTAAAAGTACTAATTGTATATGAAATGATAAATATTTAGTTTACATATATTTAAAATATCTTTCTCTTCATACAGAGTAAGTAAAGGAATCATTTTACAAATAAATTATCAGTATATGGTTGGATAGATAATGTGGAAGATTTTAATAAGGTAAATAGATTTTACTAAGAAAAGATAAAGAGAAAATAATTAAAAAAATATTGTAAATTTTCTTCTCTGAGCTAAAAATTTTACATTCTTAATATTATGGCTTGTAGCATCAGTGCGTTATTTATTTAATTTTACACACAGAAAATTTTTAAAAGTGCAAATTGAAATTAATTTAGAAGTAAATATCTGTAAAAAAGTTTCAAACAATTACTGCAAAAAATATAAAAAATTATCTATTTTATTTTTAAACAATATTATTTAAACTATGATCATGTTGGAAAAAATTAAATTTGAAATAGTTTTTTTTTCACTTAAGAAATCTTAAATTTTGCAAATTTGTGAATTACTAAAGGCAATACATCCTTTTAATATTTTCATAATTAATTATTTTAATTAAAACAAACAAAAATTAATTAACTGACATTGATTTGTACGTTTCAAACCAACTGGAAAATTATTTTTAAAAATTCAATTTCAGAAGTTTATATTATTTATAATTATGAATTATAAATTAAAAGAGAGAAAAAAAAATTTAAATAGCAATCCTATAACTTTATATTCTATTAATTTAACTTTCGTTTTAATTCATATTTCGAGTATTGTAGTAATCTAATTTGTAATTCTAAAATTGTAGATTTCGAGTAACAAAAAGGATTTGTTCATTTCTTCCATTGAAAAAACAAGTCAAAGGGAACTACTGTGTTTGATTGTTGTTGCTTTCTTATCCTTATAATCTTCTGGAAGTAATGTCTTGAGAATCACTGGAATGTGTTAGTATTCCTATAATCAAACAACCAAAACTAAAGGGTAAGAAGAAAAATGTGACTAATGTGATTTGCTAAGAAGTCTGAATGTGATTTGCTTTAGACTATTGATATATTTAAAAAACATGGAAATCTTCATACCACAAACGTCTAACAGTAAAGTAAATTTTTTTACTGCATGAATTTCGATAAACAATACGGACATGATTTATTGAAAATAAAATAATTTGATTGATATAATATTAATAAGCTATGACTTGTTACTTTTTTATACTTATTTTTATATAAGTAATGAGATACATGAATAAGATTTTATTAATTTCTTCCTTGCTTCTAATCAACTAAATGCACATGATTTAGATATTTACTTCTAAGTAATAAATTTTATATTAAATTTGCATGTTGCATGTAAAAACGTATTACGTTAGAATTAATTAATTCCATTCAAATATTAACTGTAAATTTTTCCCATTACAAATTAAAGTTACCTTTAAATAAAAAAAGGTTAATAAGTTTTTCTTTTGAAACTTATTTTAGCATTTATTAGTAGAAACGATTTCATTAAAATGGAATAAATTCATTAGTAAGGGAAAATTTGTTATAAGAATGTTTACATTATAAGTGTCAGAAACCAGACATTAATCGTCGAATAAATCTAATTTAATGTTAATGTTAATCAAGTTAATTTTCTACGATTCTCCAGTAAGTTGGAACTCAAATCTGAGCAAATAGATTGACAGATTACTTCCAGTAAAATTTTATGTTACAATTATGAATCCTTGGTCCTTAAAGCTACTCCAATTCGATCCATCCCATCGCAACATACATTTATAATGACGATGAAAACTTAAACCACTTTGAAATTAATTAGCAAAGTTAATTATATATCCTCCCATAAGACACCTTTACTTAACAACTATTTAATTCACGCAGTAAGAGATTTTTCGTTACCTCAACCATTTTAAATACCTCTGCAAATTCGCTGGAAATTAGAATGAATGGAAAGATACCTAGTAAAATCTCTGGTGTGATTACTTACGCTATTATCTTCATAAATGTTCTTGAGTTAAATTAAGGCTTATAGTTGTTTGAAAGCTACATGACTACGTTGAACGATAATTTTATTAAATAGAGAGGCAGTTTTAATGTGGTAGGTCAATTCTGTGTGGTACCAAATAAACTGGACTTTTCGATAAATTATATTAGTTAATTTTTACTTTGTCTTTATACTTAGTATAGAGAAAGTATAGTAATAGTAAAAAAAATCAAACTCGTGATAAAGACGAATCTCCAGTTTTTTTACCTCTCTGAGTTATAAAAACATATTTTTAAAAAGTTCTCCGTCTATCTATTTGTGACAAAGATAACTGAAAAATACTTTGAGCTAGAAGGATGAAATTTATACACCAAATTTACAGATTTGTCACATTTTGAGCAAAAGAGAAGAAATCTGTCTATCTGACTGTTTGAATATAATTAAAAACTGTAACTACAAAACAAAAAAAGATAAATAGATAAAATTCGGCAGGCAGGTTTAACACCTATAGTGTAGTATCCAATAAAATTTTGAGCCAAATCCTATTGCGAATTGACTGTCAGTCGGTCTGTACTTTCACAAACAAGTAATGGCGAGCTCTGCGACAAAATTTTGTTTCAGTTGGTTGAGAAAAACGTGTTTTAAACTCAAATTCTATTTTCGTATAATATTAAACGCATACTAGAAATTAATCGCCAAAACACTTGCCAAGTATGTCACATTATATGAGTAAAAATGCTAAATTCGGGCCAAAAGTTAATATTTCGTAATTAATGCACACGAGTACCATGTAAGACATTCTCTGGCTTGACAAATACATTAGAGTATCCGAGAAATTTTTGAGAGACTACTCCCGAGTATTTATACAAAAAATTAAATGTAATAATGCAGTAATTCTTTTTGGGACAATGAGTAATATCATATTTTACGAAAATGCTTGCACTTATGCTTGCAGTCGGAAAACATAGATTTGAAATAAAAGTGTAAATTAATATTAAGGATTAAAGGATTGTAAGGATTAAATATTAAATGAGAGCATAAATGCATAGAAATTATAAAAATAAAAGTCGTCCATTAAAGAATTTACAAAACTCTTTTTCTTTTAATCTTTTTGCGTTCCAATACTTTGAAAAATAAATACCATGCAGTTCACCGAATTTTACTTAAACTATTTGCTTAATCCTTCTACAATGCCTTTATTTCATTTTTGTTGTCCTTTCAAAACTTTGACTTACAATTGGGGAACTCCACCCATAGCAGTCATAAAACTTTTTAGGAAAGAGAGAGAAAAATAATCCGTATATTTATAATTAAATCTCAGTTTACTTATTTGTTTAAACATAACAACTTTCCACACTTGACAAAATTCGGAAAAAATTGGACACGCATGTCTCTCAACCTCTTGATGGATTAAATACGCTATTAAAAATTTCCTTCATTGATTTCTAAAACTTTCTACATCATAAACACGCAATAAATAAATGACTCATTTAAAATGACATTTCGTAAATTAGAACACCTTAGATTCGAACAACACATACCCATAATGAGTGAAATGGGAGGGGAGGGGGGAAGAATAATGCTGAGTGTTTCTGCTGTAATTTTGGGACATATCATTTCTCAAAAAATATTTTTATTTATAGAAGATAAAATTTGAAACATTAGCTCTTCAGTAACATGAGTTTAGTTTTTGAAAAATTATTTTTAACAGCCATCAGCTTTTTTTTAATTAATTTAATTTCAGTTTATAACAATGATCCCTTTTCCGCTGAAATATTTGGCATATTTTAGTATTTAATCATATTTGTCACTCGGCTGCTTTTGCAATTGTTGAAGTCATTTTTTTAAAGTTTGCTTTTATTTCTTAGTACCATTTATTATATGAGAGCAAAAAATTACTTTTAAATTATGGTATTTTTCGTGCAATTTTTTTTATTGTTTGTTTTAATCCTGTCTCACACTTTAGCATTTCTTAATCTGAGATCAATGAATAAGATTATATTTCATTCAATAAATTTCTTACTTTTTATTGAATCTTTATACATTTTAACCCACCAGCTTCAAAGTTCTATTTTAAAACATGTCTCCGAACATATCATTTTCGTCTATACTCTCTCGTGTACTGAATATAGAGGAAGTAGTGTTGACCAAAAGAATTCGAATCCGAAATTCTCACGAATCTTCATGTTTTAGACCTCCCTATGTCTGAAGAATCACATTTTTGGCCTTATTTCTGTCTGTCTGTGAACAATAATTCAAAAAAGCTTTAAACTAGATGAGTGAAATTTGTTATATAAAATTATGACCTGTAATTTGTTACACGATTTCTATTAAATTTTAAACGACATCATTCATAGGAAGTCTGCCTGGCTGGCTATGGAGCACAACTGAGTTTGATAACTACAAAAAGTAAAGAGCTAAGTAGATAAAATTAGTACGTATCTTTTGCTCCTAAAATGTAAATATTTATAAAATTAACGAACTAAATAGTCAAACGGTTGAACGTCTGACGGTTTGCACATTCACATACATGCAAATGCAGTAATTCATAAATCAATGAAATTCGGTATGTTACCTTGTGACTATAACTATAGCTTCATGCCAAATTTTGGCTCAGTTGGCAAGAAAAAGGTGTTGAAAATACATATTATTTCAATAGATTCAATAAAAATGTTAGGTTCATGCCAAAAATTGCAAATATCGTTTTTTCGTAACTATCGCTTCGCATTGCCATGCAATGCAGAATGGCTTTAACGAGAGTCCACAAGTTCATGCCATGGAAGAGACTTGATAAGACCTTTGTTGAGTTGTTTTTGAAGGTGATAAGACCTCTGCAGAGCAGGCGAGAATGTTTTGAGGGGTCCACTCGTGCAAATTTTATTCTTGCTTACATATTTTGACCTCTTTTTAACTTCGTATTATCTATCTGCATTTCGGTTATTTTTTTCCAGTGAATCATTACTATCCTAATATCAAGTTCCAAAATTCAAATACAGTATTGTGAATATTTAATTTAATATTAAAGATTTACGTTTCACGTCTCCTTAAGTAGTATAGATCCGAATGTAAATACAAAATCTACAATAACTCCTAATAAATTAATAAACGAGACGAAAATATTTTGAAACACTATAACTTCAAACGCAATATCTTTCAGGTACCACACATTGCATAATTGATCCATGAAAATTATTTGCTTGAACGAATTTGAATTTTGTAATAATTGGGATTATATTACACTTTTCAATTAACATTAAAAGATTTATATTGTTTATGTTTTAACTATTAAATAAAAAAGTATTAAGTAGATAACAGCAAAATATCTTTCAGGTTGTCTTTAGAAAAAAATTGATATTCTCTTCTTTTCAAATCTTATTTCTTAAAGTTGCCAGTATCAGGTTTGAAACTTCAAATATCTTCCATGACCAAATATCTGTAGCAGAATTCTAAAGTAAGAACTCCAGTTAAGTTTTAAGCAGTATGTTACAAATGGTAAAACTAAAGAATGATTGTTTATTTGTAATTGAATTATTGAATTAGTGAATTGTTTGAATTATTTAATTAATTTTTACTAAAATTAGGACTGCTGTTATGAATAATCATAAGGAATAGAATATAAGGATTCAAAAAGTGACGATGTAAAATTAAATGCATTTTCTTACATTTTTTCTTACCTATTTATAGAACAAATAAAAGCAAGCGTCGCCGCATGTACAGTGTCTGGTAAACAATAAAATATTAATTGAGATTTTTTTCTTTTTACAAATCAGATAAAACAGAATAATATATTTGTTTCAGAAGTATAACAGTCTTTTCGTAAATTTATAAATATTTGCAAAGCTAACAAAATTTTAATAAACTGCATTTTATTATCTTTACCCTTAAACTGCTTTCTAATTATCTAATTAAATAGCGCCTTCTATTTCAGAAGTGTTTAGTTATTAAATGAATGTAATGATTGAGTGTTTGTGGATTAAGTATAATTTTTATACCGCATTACAGTCTTTTGATGATTAAATTCAGTTTTCAAGTTTAAGAAATGATAATTCAATGCCAATATGACATAAATTTAAATGATTAATCCAAGTATATATGTGAAATAGTATGCATTTTTGTTTGAATTTTTACTTGTACCCACTGCTCAGTTTAAGCAGTCCGTTTTCACCTGTAGTTCTTATATTTGAATTTTGCAGAGAAATCATTTAATCAGTTGACTCGATCTTCAGAGCTTCCATATTTCCAAATCAGGATTACAAGCACAATACAAACAAATAATATAAAAATATCAAGGGGTAGAAAATGATGCTTGGAAATATTCAAACAGAAAAAAAAATCTCTGTTAATGCTGAATGAGAATTGCCTAGGAATTTTTAAATTCATTTATCTCCGTCAGTTTCGAAACTAATCCAGTGTATTACGAGCATTTTCTGATTGGAGTCCATTTTAGAATATTTTTCTGTCGCCAATGAAGTTAAGTCGCCAAGTTCAAAAATTCTAAGGAATCTAAATTCACTTATTTCTGTCAGTTTCAAACCAGTTCAGAGTTTTATAGTCTTTTCTTACTGAAATCTACTTTCGGGATATTTGAAATCTACTTTTTTTCATCGCCAATGATATTAAGTCTCCAAGCGCGAAAATTTCCTAGAAATCAGAATTCACTTATTTTTGTCAGTTGCAAAATTGATTCAAAGTATTACAGTCATTTTCTTATTGAGATCCACTTTAGAGTATTTTTTCCTACCGTCAATGATGTTAAGTTACCAAGTATAAAAAAATGATCTCTGGTAAAGCAAACAAAACAATGAAGTAGTTACCAAAGAGTTGCTAGAAGAACTCGGGTTGTCATATTGGCTGTAAATTCAAGGAGAATATTGAAGTAGACTTCAATCTATTTTTTTTAATAACTCAGTGAAGGTTAAGAACAGAACTTCCTTAATTTATTATTATAAACTGCCTCTAAATGATTCCATAAAATTTTTACTTCACCATGCTTCATATTCAAATGTGAATCTTTCGCCAAAACACCACACTGAATTCCAATCTGGAAACATCCATTAGCAAGTTTTAGAGCCAAAGTTTCAATAAATTGTAACTTTCTTCGAAATTTTATTTCTATGCTTTTCAAAACTTCCTCCAATTTGAATAAGTTTTAAAGACTTTTTGAAACTTGCTTTCTAGCTACGAATTTGCTACTGCAATATATAAATATTATTAACCTCTTCTTAAGGGAAATATTAAATAAAATAAATGTTACAGAATATTAAAAGAATAATGGAAAGTATTTAAAACTAACCAAATATTAATCACATATGAAAGTAATAATTTTGAAGCAAACCGAAAAAAAAAACTTCATTAAAATATTTTTTTTATTTATGACCTCAGCTAGATCTCTATTCTTAAAAAAGGATCAAAATCTCAAATAAGTAAGAAACAGTTCTACACTACAACTAATTTATTAAGTAAATGACAAATAACTATAGTATTTCTTGTGTCAGACGATATTGGATTCATACCCTGTAATTGTCAAGATCAATCGTCTGTAAGGCCCACAGAGTAAAATGTTCAAATAATAGCAGTGAAAAATACATGTGACTGGTGCTTATAAAATGTTGCAGGTCGAGAAGACTTCTTAAAAACACAGACTTATTTCTTGCGACAAACAAAAATTTAATACATTATAACATATCACACCGACACAGACTACGAACACAAGTAAAAAAAAAAAAAATCTGAATCTGCGTCTAAGTATGCGCGCAGGAGAGCTTCCGCACTTATAGTGAAAAAACATTTGCATAAAACCGTCAAATAACATCTTGCATAAATAATTGGGAGCATCATTTTATTTCATGTGATAAATCGTTGCGAACGGGGTGCGAATCATCAACAGTTGGTGTACACGCTTTCGGATGGAAAGAAAAACCCAATATGAAACGAGCATTCTATTTCTGCTAACATCTTGTATTCCCTTAATTACAAGAAAAGGTAAGAAAAAATAGCAAAAGCAGGCAATTGAAAACGGACTGGTTCTTGCGTTTTGATACAAAATATATATAATAAAAAGGGCAATAATAATTTAATGAATTAAAGGTTGATAATGTTTTAAAATCTCATAAATTTAAAAAAAACATATTGTATTCTTGTATAAAAGCATTTACAGCCAATATTTCAAGCATAATGATGATTTTTATGATTTTACTATTGTATTGTTAATAAGCGTAATAACTGAATAAAAAATGATTTCAAAAACATTTTTTTTATTTTTTGGTATATTAAAGAAGAGATGTAGAAATTATTTTATCTTGATTTTTAATTTTCAATTTATACTTCATCCTTATGAATATCATGGAATTGTATTACCAAACTTTGCAGTGAAATTCTCCATCAGTTGGTTTCATTGGCAATTAATATTTAACATAATTAATAGAATTAAGTTTTTAAAATGTAAAAACATAGTAATGTCAGCAAGAACAGTAATTGGAATATTGGGGTACAGTGAATAAAAAGATTCCAAAATTTCATTTTAATAAGAATAAATACAAGAGAAATAAGTCCAGCAAAGATATTTGAAATGAATAATTATATTTAGATATCAGTAATGTTAAGTGATGTCAATTCAAATTTTGATGGCAAACGCAGCCCTAAGACATTTCTCCTTAGCGTAGATTTAAAAGCTTAAAATAAAATATGTTTTAGGTTTTAATATTAACTCAACTTATGTCATTCTCTAGTGTTTTATTATGAATAATGCATAAATGAAAAGCAGTAGCAGACATTTCAAATTTGTCAAAATTCAGCTTGATCTTAAATTTTCTAAAATTTTATGAAGCTAATTCGTTAACACAGAAAGGCAAAAATGTCATCGAGTAACATGTTATTTAAAAAATTTGCATACAAAAGCAAATGTTAAAAGAAGAAGGAAAGGAAAGAATATATGAATAAAGAAAGAAATGAAAGATTATCATTATAAAATGCAGCGAAACCCCATTCCTTTATTGTTACTTATATTTCGTAATAACTGTGCCATTAAATATTCAAACTCGCTTTAAGAACAAGACTGAAATGGACTGAAACAGTCGTTTTATGAATATGTCTGTATCTGTAAGTAATGGATTCGAATTTGAAAGAATATATATTGTAAATCACTTGCAATGTTTAAATTTGCTTTCTAAACTCTTACAAATAAAAAAATTTAAACTAAATTACTACTTTTTTTCCCATTTTAATGCAATAAGTATCAAAATGAAGATTTCGTTGAAGATTTAGTTTCACTTTATAATGAAATATCTCGAATTTTCAGAATCCAAACCATTGTCTGAAAGTCATGAAAATAAGCCCATTGCATACTGAATAAAAATCAATTTCTAGCGTATGATTTCGCAAGGGCTTTGTTTTAAAAGAAAAGGAGATAAAGTACGACGCAGATTAGTTTTTACCTACCATAACGGAACAATGCAGCTTTAATATTTATATCAAAATTGAGATATAAGCTGACAGAATTAAAGAGAACCATTTTCAATTGTTAAAAACATCCAAAATGTTCTTATTTAAAAATTGCAAATGACTGTTGGAAATGAAAAATGACTGAAGATTAAATTTTTATTTATTTTATTTATTTAACTTATTTTTTTCATAAGGTAAGAGAACTGTATTAAATACATGTTTCAAATTATTTGATTTCAGTTTTTAAAGCAAGAATAAAGCTATCTCTAGATCATGATCGAATTTCATGTAATTTTAAAGCTCTCAGCAAGAGAAAAAATAGAATTTAATGAAAGTATAAAATGAAATTCCAGATTCTTTCGTCAGTTATATTTTTCAAATAATGCAATTTATTGTTATACTTCATTTCAAATTTCACTTAGATAATGGAAATTTTTGGATATTGAGAGCTTTCGTTTATGGTTTATAAGATTATTATATATAAAACGTTTCATACTGACAAAAAGAATACTTCAAAATACTTTTATATACACACACACTTAATATATATATATATATATATATATATATATATATATATATATATAT
>JAPMOR010036961.1:0-14131 GCA_026543865.1 Argiope aurantia
TGTCTTATAATAAAAGTAGCAAGAAGTTAAAATTACATTAAAAATCAATAGCTTATAAAAACTTAAAAACGCGTTGATAGGGATGTTCGCCCACCAACTTTCGCATATCCAATGATGAGCAGTTAAAATATCGTTGACGATGAAAACTAAAATCGAGACATTAATTAAAATAGGATCAGCGGTTAAAGTTACAAAACAGAATATTGTTGAGAAATTAAGAATTATTTCGCCTAGTAAAAGGTGTCTATGAGTTAGACAGGTGTACAAATGCGCAGTCTAATCATTTTGACATCATACTCCCGCACTAGGAGACAAGGCCACAATGATATTTTGGGTTTTATAAAAAGAAGTTTATTCCTCATAAGAAGATCCAATGACTATTGAGACATTTGATTCTCAGAGACTCTTAGCCGACTTCAAAGGCAAATTATTAAAATTCCTTCAGTGATATTTTACTTTTAGCTAGCAATTAAATAATTATTTTCCGCTGGAAATATTAGACGGTTCTCACTTACTTGCGGTGTACAGTAATAGCTTTGTTCCATTTGGGCTATATTTCTGGTGATGTCAAGTAGATCTTTTGGGAGATGACCTTTTGGCAACTGACAAAGTTATCATTATTCGTGATGGCATTATTATACAATGCTAGAGGTTTCAGTTTTTTGCTGCTGCTTTTGCCACATTTTACATATTTATTATGCATAGAAAAATCTTTAATATTATTGAATGCATATTGGTAATGAAAGATAATCTGGGTCACAATACAAAATAATAAAATATTTTAAAATTATTTTATCGGGCCAGATTTTATGGAAAAGGTTTGGAAATTGTTATCCAATATCATAATATCTTCAGTAAGCCTGGATATAAATACTAGGTCTACATTTCATGGTTGCATTTTAAATTTTAATTAATATTTTCATATGGAAATTCATTTATGCCCATCTACTTAATACCAAATTCAAAAGCCTATATGATAGTATTGATTTTTCTTAAACTCGAGGAATTTAAATTCTTTATAAGGCAAATAAAAATGAAATCTCTTGAATAAACGAATGACTTTATTTTCTTTATATTCTGTTTTATGTTGGAAAAGACATTTCAAAGATTCAACTATGCGAGACGCATAAAAAGCCAATTTTTAAAATGTTTCTTTTCTTCTTATTCCTTTGTGGCATTCCTGAATTTACAGAAGACTTGCTTTCTCTTCATAACCTTGATGACTGTAGATTCAATAAACTCGAAGGGAGCGCGTGCTTAAATTCTTTTCCTGCTTTGATAATATCTAACTCCAGTTCGAAATGCAGATCTATGTAATACGCCAAAAAGCGCACGAAATACGATCTGGAAGCTACATGCATTTAAACCATTATTATCCTTGATGCAAATAGGGTTCTTGAATCTTTCTGGGTTCTCTCTTTTCACCGAGCGATGCCTTTCATGAAGAAAATAAAGATTCAGCGAGCGCAAAATGCTCATATTCCTCTGAGAGGAAAAATAGCAGCAGATATCTACGTTTAGGAATTTCGCATCGTGAGTTGCAATTGGAAAGAAGGTAAATGAATATTTATATCTTTAATTCAATGTTTATTTGAAGCTGAAGATAGATTAAATTCGGCTAAAAATTTGAATTAAATTGCACATAAATCATTTTTTTATTTTCTCGGAGATATAATTTTATGCTAATGCTCAGTTGCAAAATTAAAAACAAAAATTAGGATTTTTTTTAATTATAAGCAGCTAGCTATCTTTAATAAACACTATTAACATTGTCATTTAAAAATCAAAAATCACTTGCAAAATATTCTAAACTTTAAAACTATTTTCTTTTTGAAATATAAATATATTTTTTCTAACTTTTAAGAACAATCAAATGAACAAAACTTTATTTTCTTTTTTAATGTATTTAAATATTTGTGAAGATTGTTAACAAATCATAAATAAGAGATACCATTAGCATTCATGAATTGATTTTTTAACTTTTTCATACAATTTATCAATAAGAATTATTATTTCATTACATATTTGTTAATGCTTTACTTAATACAATTACAACTTTAAGTGCCCTTTAAGCTCAAAGTCCTTTTAAGTACAGTTATGCCATTTGGTGTGAACAAATTAACCTGCCTGGAAACGATTGACAAATGCCAGCTCTTGAATTCATATTACACATATTGTGTTTCTAAATTGCAATATTAGCTAAATACAAAGGAGAGTCGGAAGACTAATCTGGATTAAAATAGATGATAAATTAATAAAATTATTAATTTATATATATTAAATATATATTAAAATTATTTTGAATATATATTTATCCTTACTAATAATAACAAAGTGAAAATGCTAATGTTTTTTTTTCTAAAAATGATTGAACCCGTAAATAAAATTAAACAAATTCAGATTCATTCTGAATTGAATCTGCTCATTTATAAACTATCTCAAACAGCGGATAATTCCAGATCACTTTTGCTTTCAGGTCTTCTGCAAAAACACATGAATAATGAAATACCAAAAAAATACTTGAATTTAAATGAACCGAAAACATAAAATTTATGGTGATAATTTAAATGCATGAACCTTATTGTTTTAGATTTCATATTACTTTATCGCCAGGTCTCTTTGCTCTATGTTTATTCATTTCTCTAAACCCGTTATGAGTATTGAGCAGAACTGCATCTCATTATGATTTAAGAATTACAAAAACAAATATTCAAAAGTTTCTCCCCTATTAAATTTTCTGGAGGGGATTAAGATTGATAATAAATTTTTTACAAAATGTTAGGTATTATGGTTAATCCCAACCGCAGGAATTTGTTTTAGTTAATATTACAAATCCATTTCAGTTAATACTATCAAAAGTCTTGACGAAAAGGCTTATCCTAGCCTTTCTAGAGAATTAGAATATTGGGAATACAGTTTAGCACTTTCTTTTCAATTCTATTATTAGAAAATATATTCTTCTCTGTCAAATTTTGTATTTTAAATGTATGCAGAATGTATATTTCTTTCATTATATAAAAATATATTCCATACATTTTGTCTTTGACAACTGCTTTAAATTTTCTAATTTGTTTTAACAACACCGTTATTTTAATGATAAAATAATTAAGGCTTTCATTAACTAATCATTATTAAATTAAAAATTTATTTAATGAAGCAACATTGAAGGATTTGATTGATATATACTGATGCGTTGGGATTTCACTCGTATCGGAAAATGACGCGAAATCGACAGCGAAAATTTATGGCTTAGACTTGTCTTTTATTCTATTATATATTAAGAACCATAAAATTTATATTATCTACAAGATTGCATTTTTTTTCTTATAAGATATCACTAATTATGAATGGCATATCTTTTTCTACTAGGGAAATCAATATTTCTTTTGATGAGAATGAGATTTTTTTTTTAATTAAACTAGATGCACACTTATTCAGCATTTTGAAGCGAACTAAATAAAACATAAACAAAATCCAAGTATCGGAAATATATTTTCCAAATATTTGTCTTTACATAATTATTTACAAATTATTTATCTAAGTATGAAAAGAAATATAGAAGACTATGTTAAAAACCATTTTTAATTTCTAAAGACTTTTTAAAAAATATATATTTTGTAAATCATTAAAAATCTGGAAACTGAAAGAAAACTGCATATAGCAAAGTCATTTTCAATTAAATAATCATTTTAAAATATTATTATTTTTCTTAGGTTTCCTTTTCTTCATTTACACAGTAGTAACATTTTCTTCAAAAAATATATATGCAAAATAGTATTCAAATTTAATTAAAAAATAATAATAATTTTTTAGCCTTTTTTTATGAACAAAAATTGCTGAAAAATAAAAGTGAATAAATGTATATGATTTAGAAAGATAATACACTGGTGTGCAAAACTTAAGCAGCAGGTATGTTTTTTGCCATAACTTCACGAGAAATCATCTGAGAGACATGAAATTCAGAAATGAGATACAGCATTTTGTTCTGAAAGAATGACGAAAGCATCGTCTTATATACAGTGAAATCAATCTTACTTTTTTTTTGAAAATACGTTATTTGTATAGTCATTGAAACTTTAAAATCTAATTGTTGATGTTAACAACAAATGAAAGCTACTTCACGTTTCATTTATTTTTCCTTATATGTTTGAAATGTTTCAACGGGCTTATTTAAACTTTTTTAATACAGGATTTGCTATTTATATATCCATTTTGTTTCCTTTACATATAACTTAAACTGAAAGAGAATAATTATGTTAAAGTTTGATGAACTTTACTTAAGGGGAATGTCTCATAGCATTGGTTATAATTAAAATTTTCATAATATTTGAAATTCTTAGAGACCTCAAATCTGTTTTAAGTTAGTTATTAGATTTGTATTGCATGTGATTAATATGACTTTTAATAGATTTTATTTTATTGAAGGAAAAAAGATTTCTTATAAGTTAGATAATATTTCTATTAACTTTACACACACACACACACACACACATATATATATATATATATGTGTGTGTGTGTGTGTGTGTGTGTGTGTGTAAAATTAAAATGAATACTGATTTTGACAACTCTAAAGATCGTACGATTTATTTTAGTAAAACATTAAAAAACGAATTAAAAAATTTAAAAGAAAAATTTGTTATTATAGTAATGATAAATCAGCAAAATATGTCTGTTTAAATTGTAAATATTATTATAAAGAACTTTTAATTATTGAATATAACTCTAAAGCAACTTATATGTTAAAGAACACCGGGAAAAATTAACTACATAAAAGAATGCTAGCTTTCGCAAAAAAAAAAAAAAAAAAAAAATAAGAATTTGTCTTTAAACTATCCTTAGTTATTCCCAACAGTTAAATTTCATAAAAATCCATTAAAATTCATATTCGTGACTTGTACCACTGGAAGTTATAATTACTATACGGGTAAACATTTCTTTAAATACTTAAATATTATCCTGGACAAGATAAAAGATGAAGACAACTTTATTATTTCTAGTAGCAAAGAAGTTCTGAATTTTCTTAAAGATAACAACATTAATAAACTTGATACTTATGATTTCGAAAATTTATACACCAATGTACTTCATGAAAAATTAATAAAGGTCTGCACTTTTATATATGACGAATATTTAAATGAAAATTCATTCCTAAAAATAACTAAAAATAAGTTATGTAATTTTAATATTACTGAAAATTACGTTTTTAATGGCATTAATTTTTTTAAACCATTTAAGGGAATTCCAATGGGAACAGCTTTCTCAAGTGCTTTAGCTAATATTTTTCTACATTGCTATGAGAAAAACATAATTAAATATAATCTAATAAACGGGTGGAGGTATATTGATGACCTAATTTTGATAAACTTAGACAATACTAATATTGTTACTAATGTCTATCTAAAAGATTTAATTCTAACAGAAACAAATAAAAATCAACTTTAGGCTTCCTTTCTGGATTTAAAAATCGAAATTGCTAATGATAAAACCATAGTTAGTATCTACGATAGAAGGGATGAATTCAACTTTAAAATTACAAAACTATGTAACTGTCATTTCAATCTAAACTCTAAAATTTTCAAAAATCTAATTTTCTTACAAGTTAACAGGATCAAAAGGGTTTGCAATAACAAAAATTCCTATATTGAAGCATCAAATAACCTCATTAAAAATTTAATTAAATATGAATTTCCTAAAAATTACTGTAAAGTCAACTTTTTAATTAGACAAGGTACGGTTTCGGATTAATCCTTTACCTAAGATAAAAGTAGAACTTTCCTTGCATATTAGATCACTCAATAAATGGCACTAGGAGACTACAATTATTATTTACCTTTAATACGTTAGCTTTGTGTTTTTAAAAAGAGGGAATCACAATCAAGTGTTTTAGTATTTATTGTTATTTTGTTAATGTAATTTGACTTATTAGGGGTTATTTTCTTCTAATTTCAGGTTTTGTATTGTACTTTATGTTTAAATGGTATATATCTCTTTGGACTAATTTCAGGGGTTTTTCGGGTCACGAGGAATCATTATTAGACATTCTTGATTATTAGACGTTCCCTCTCAGAAAAAATCCCATTTTTTTTAAATCCCTGCCTGAGGGTGACACTTAAAAATGTTTTCAGGCCGGATTCTTTTTTTATTTGCTCTTTTATTTGGTTTATTTGATTTTCCTATTAATTTGATTTTAATATATATATATATATATATATGTATTTATGTATGGAGGGGTTGTGGGGGGTGAGATTGTGGGTCTGTGTGTGTATTTTGAATATTTGTCTCCACTAACATTTTGTTTTGAAAAATTAAGTTTTCTAAAGTTTAAAATTTTAAGGTTTTTCTCCCTTTTTAAACTGTTAGCATTCATTCTTACATTTTTATTAAAGTGTTAATGAATTTGATCAACTATATTTCTATAAGTGTCAAATGTTTTAATATTAAACACGTTTTTTAGCAATTGAATTAATATATTACCTGCCTATTTTTAAAAATTAATTAATGGTTATTATTTTATGATTCTGCCTGTTTAATAATCGTGCATGTATAACTTTCTTGCAGCGTAAACACAAGCCAGGCAGTAGTAGAAACCGTTTATTGTAAATGACTGCACCAAAAACATTACTTCATTAATAATTTTTTGCCATGGGGTTCCAAAGAAAATTTAGTTTTTCTTTTCTTCTCACTCTTCCGAAGTGAAAATATTTTTTTAAATTTGTATGCCTCATTTGATGAAACTTTGCAATTAGAAATATATTTATAATTACAATGGTTAAGGAAATAAATGATAATAAATTATTCTTCCTCTTTTTTTGGAGCATCTTATATAATATTATTGTATTTTTTTTATAAATCATGAAATACAGGGACCTGAAAGTATGTTCCTTTCTCATATCAATTGTTTGCTTAGTTAGGAAAAATTATGCCAAATGTTTACTGTTCGAAGAGATATTAAAAGGCAATATCATAATTGAAATTTCTGTAAATATTCGGCGAGTATAGCATTTGTCGCTAGGCTAGATTTCTTCTTGTAATACGTAATCTACAATGAAATAATATGATTATTTGCAACAAGCTTTTAATGTTTAATATATTTTCGTTCAAATTTTCTGCAATAATTTTTTTCTACCCAAGTCTTTTTGCAGTATCAGTCAATGATACGAAACAATGGTTCATAATATGGAAAAGATGAGGTGTCTTGCCCAGTAAAAATATAGGCCAAGTAAAAATTCCTTGTATGCAAGTAAAGCATTCACCGTATTCCAATAATGGGAAAATTCCCATAAAAGATTATTGCATTCGTTATGAATAATATTCAAAAAATCTAAATGTACAGCAATTATAATGACTAATCTAACAATATATGATACAAATAATCGAAATAGATTTAATAAATGAAAAAATGCATAAATATTTTAAATGTATTAGATTAGAATTTAGTTTAAACATTTTAAAAAGAATTAGACTGCAAATGTACTTTTTGAAAATTGAAAATTAAGAAAAGTAAGTCTTTGGCTCTTGAAAGCAAAATGAATTAATAAAGCCTTATACTTTCTTTCTGGCAACTGGATTTATAAATTAGACATTTAATAGCGATTGTTTATAAATATTCAATTAAGCTTGGAAAATATATTACTAACTATATTATAAGAGAATATTTGCAATTAATTAATTGGCACTGTTTGATTAGATTCCAAATAAAAATTTTCAATGCTGATTCTCTTTTAGTTTACTAATATATTTTATGAGATTAGTTCAGAAAGTCGTTTCTCACAGTTTTCGAATTAATAATTCAGAAATATTCTTATGACATATAAATGAGTCTCTGTTATGAGAAAAATGTAGCTGTTTCCAACTACAGAAATTAATTCATTAAATTAAATCATTAACTTTAAAGGGTTCTTCTTTATTGAAATGAACCTAGTTTGATTTTTTTAATTAATCTTTAATGCGTTTAAAGGATAAATTCAAATTCTAGTTCCTTTTTAACTATGTTTTCATATATTTCTCAAGTAAATATTTTATTTTTACAATATCAATAATTTAAATACAAAATAAATAATATATGATTATTTTATAAGCCAGATGTTAAATTAATTGACAAAGTTACATCTAAAATCAAGTATAAAATTACAGTTTTTGTAATTCCAAAATTGGCAGATTTTTTTATTTCCAGTTTCTTTTTTTTAATAATAGCCAAATATTCTGTGTCTAGAAATAATAGAGGTTCTTTCTTTCTGTTAATTTTTATCCACAACACTCTGCAGCAAAAATTAATTTTTTAGCAGATTTGAGACAATTATTCATTGTTTGAAATTAGGAGCGAGGAAATTTAAGGAATTATGAGAGTTGCAATTATTACTTGTATAAATATATCTTATGTAATATTAGAAATTATTAGAAATATGAACTTTCTAATTGCGTAGACAGTATTAAAAAAATAATATATAACTTTTAATTTTACATGAATCATTCTGGAGTAATGTTAAAATGTAAAAAAAAAGGATCCTTTTATATATATATTTTTGTGCATAGGATTTTTTTTTTTTATGGAGCATGGATTTTCTATCAAGAATCCAAACTCCATTTTTTAATTTTAAAAATGTTTATTTCAAATCAATATGAATAAATTTTGGTATTTAAAAGAATTTTTAATCTGATAATCAAGTACTGATAAATGATAAAGTACTGATAATAAAGTCTATAATAAAGTAGTACTCTAAAAGTACTTATGCATCAATGACTTCCACCAGCAAGCGACACCTGATTGGTGGAGTTTTTTAAAAGTATATATTAAAATCAGCTAAAAGTGTCTAAAGCAATAATATTGAACTCTTCATAACTCAGCCAATTTGATAGAATATTATAATTTTGTTTAAAATATAAACATTTTATAAATATTTTACTATATATGGCATGAGATTCAAATTAAGAGTAATTAAGAGATTAAAACTCATGAGATTCAAATTAAAAATTTAATATTCTAGCATGACATTAAGTTCTGTGTTCTTAAAATGTAATTATTTTAAAGTATTTTCCAGGTAATAATGGATCGATAGCTGTTATACTATAGGTGTATTATTAATAGTATAATAGCTATCGATCCATTATTAAATTAAATACCCTATAATTATATATGCTTCTTGTTTTACCATTTTAATCAGACAACTGATAATAAGCTCTGTGGCACGGGAGATATAATTTAAAATTTTAACTTCAGAAGAAAAGATTAATTTTCAAACAAAATTTCATAATTATCTGTTGCTTTATTAATTAAAAACTTTTTAAGTAAATATGCTATTTTTTAAAAATTATTCAAAAGCATTAATGAGAATAACTTATTTAATACTCATAATTGTACAATCCATTCTTTCAGACAAAAATATTATCATATAAGTGAAATAATATATTTTAACATAAGTCAAGTTAATATAAATATGATCAAAGATTCTAAATCAAGATTTTGGAATGATAGGTCATCATAGAATGAATTTCTAATTTAAAGAAAATTTTCGATCGTCCTAAACCTGAACCATCTCTCTGATATATAAATTAATGACAAAAGATTCAATGAATTTAGAACAGCAAATATTTGATATTACACCAAATAACATTAAATCATATAAAACATTCAGTTAACTATAGATAAATACAAATGACTGATGTGGTATGCATAGGTAAAACCAATTAAATGACACGTACAAATTGAAAAATCAAACATATTTTTTGAGGAAGGTTAACTAGAGGATTATAACAGTTTTTAATGATTATTTTTAATTTACATTATTTTTTTGTATGAATTTACTACTGATTTTATTCCAGACCTTTTTCTTTAAAGAAAAAATAAATTACGAAGGGCGGAACGTTCTTCTAATATGGTACTCACTACTGCAAACAGCCCTATTATTCCTGCTTTACAAGAACATCTCTTGTCTTATTCAAGTGGTACAACAATACCCTGTGTTGCCCGAAAAGGAATGGAACTAATGGAAAGGAATGGAAAAGGAATGGGTTCCTGCTTTGAAGAATATTGGGAAATTTCGAGACATTTTTAGATTGCTTGGATGTTCAATTCTTCCAACTTAAATCCCTGTGATATCTTGTTACAGAGATTCCTGAAAAATGGCTTCTATGGAAAAAACCTAAGAAGTCGCCTGAATTGAAAGCAGAATAGCATACCTGCTGCTGTGATTCCTCAAGAAACTATTTCATCTGTTGTTGTGCAGACTATAATATGCTTTCAACACGTTATTCCAATAAATGAAATGCTTTTCTTTTTCAATTTCTTTTTATTATTATTATTTTGCTCTTTATAGCCATTTTATTTTATTTATTTGCTTATTATTACTTATTATTATTATTTAGCTTTTTTTCATTATTTTTTATTAGTTATTGCATCTTATTTTTTTCTCCTTTTTATTCAAATAATATATAAGCGAAGCTTCAGCAAAATACATCATTAGACCGGTATCTACATAAAACTGATGTAGAGAACCTTTTATAACTATAACTGATTATATGTAATTATAACCAATTGGTAGTTATAAAATTTAATTTTATAATATGATTCTTCTAAGTCCATTGCTATGTTTAACATATGTGACAGATATTTCATAGCTCTATTGATAAATTCTAAAGTATCCATATATACATTGATGCTCAAGGAATTATTCTGCCTTTTTTATACAATTCAAAATACTAATAAAATGCTAATGAACAATGAATGGTTCAAAATGTTTGGAGGGATAGCAGAAATTCCATATTTAAGCAATATCATTCGCAGCAGAAATTAAATTCATTAATACAAAATGTTAAATAATCAGCAAAATCTTTTTAAACCATGATATTTTTTTAAAAACATTCAATTTTTTTTATTAATCTTCAAATGAAAGAAGAATTACTAAGACTGTGATTAAAATATGTCAAGAAATGTTTCTTATATAATAAGAATTTTGCATTAGTGTAAAACAAAAGATAACCTTTCTTAATATTAGTAATCTACTGATTGTAGAAATATTTTGTAAATATATTTAATCTTTTATTTACAATACTTGGGCTTATTCTAATATAAATAATTATCAAAGACATTGACTAAGGATTATTCGTTTAGAGACCATTAATAATTTTTGTTATGTTTAATTAACTCTGAGATTTTCATTCTTAAGCACATTTTAAAGAAAAGAAATATAATTTATGATAGTATGTGCCGAACCAAAAATAATAAATAAATATAAATATATACGTGCATTTTAATTAAACTAAAATACAATATATCAAAAAGTAAATTCAAGGGCTTATAAATAAGGTGTAATTCTTTTAGAAAATAATTAACAATATTTACAATAGAATCTAATAAAAATCAAATGGATTAAAAGCAAGTTAAACTCTGCTGAAAAATTCAATATAAATTCTAATAACTTTTACAGCAAAATTAAATTATCTATTATTATCATCTCAAAATTTAAACATCCATTTCTGAAATTATAAGCTTACTTACATATTTTCTACTTACACCAAACAAATATATCAGAGAAAATGAATTAAAATGATAGTATTCCTTTTAATAATCTTTCTAAAAGTTTAAAAAATTATTTTTTCAAATTATTATTATTATCGTTATTATAATTATTATTACATTTAATTTCTGTACTGTATATTATCAAAGGCTATCTGGAAAACACTTTAATTCGGACTTTGGATTCATGTTCATTTCATACAGTTTGAAAAATAATAAAAAATAGCAATAAATATAAAAGCAAATGA
Organism: Argiope aurantia; assembly: GCA_026543865.1. Taxonomy (NCBI): domain Eukaryota; kingdom Metazoa; phylum Arthropoda; class Arachnida; order Araneae; family Araneidae; genus Argiope; species Argiope aurantia. Next base: position 11,764 of record JAPMOR010036961.1, read on the forward strand.
AAGAAAAATTGCCCTTCGTTTTTATTTCCATTTACGATAAGAAATATTTTTTTTTGTATTTTAAGACAAAATATAGAAACGGATTTTTCCTTTGATAAACTGATTCTAGCTATCACTTAATCCTTTAACCTACAACTACGGCATAGCCCATAGAACGATGACAGGACCATACGCAAAAATCATGTAATTTAGAGATTGAAAATAATTTTTTTGTTTATCTACCTCAATTATTTCATGAGGTTGTAATTACCAATCAAATATGGCACAAAATGATATCATTTGTGTCTTATACACATATTTACGTTTCGTAAGTCGTGCGCTTACAACTTAGGACCGATTTGCCGATTCGTGGAATGGCTCGAAATCAGCGTGACTTTGCATTTTCAGCCCGAATTTTTGGAACGCAAATTGAAGGTTAAGAGGTTATTTATGATTAATATGACAGAGTAAGATCCTTTTTTAAAAAATGCATGTATTCAGACGAAGATATTATTTACAACTACGAGCCAAAGAAAATGGACTCTTTATTTTAAATTTCAATGGACATAAAACAAAACAAGTAAGGAAATACTTTCTGCACTCTTTTGTTCGAGGTATAATATCAGCTCATTTTTGAACCAAGCAGAAATCTTGATGCAATTAAAATGCTTTTTATATTATTTTTCAGTATAAATAATAGATTGAACAGTAAAAAGATATACAAAACAAATATTTCTTCTTATTGAATGCCATTTGTAATGACACCAAATATTCGTGAAATAAACTCAAGTGTTGAAATTGCTAAAAAAGAAATTTGTCCTTAAAAACTGTTGCATGGGAAGTATTAGAATCTCAAATTATTATCAACTGTTGTATAAATTGTCACAATTCATCAATGAAATTTAAAAGTAAAGTACGAAACACTATGAAATAATTCCGGAATTCTCTTCAAAAATGAAACTTCGAAATCAGAGAATTGAATTAAACATACCTATTCCAAAAATCTACTTAACGTAGGCGTGTTTTGAAGGACACGATTTTGCATCAACTATTAACGCCCACGTGCTCAAAGAGAAATTAAATTCATTTTCACTCTCATTTAAGCTTTTCGTAAAAATGTATTCCAGCATGTAAACAATTTATTCAACCAGTGATGCTTCTTTATATTATGCTTTGACTTATGAGAAACTCAAGCCTCTTTTAAAGTCAATATTGCAAATTAATAATATGAATATTAATTACGAAAAATTGGTTTTATGTTTAATAACATGATCCTTATAATATGCTCAATGTTATGATTTTTGGTTCATTTCTGAAGTTTGCTTATAAATTTAGTTTTCTATTATCCTTTAACTTGCTTATTTGTCATAAAATTTAAAAATATAAATAATATAAAAAAGGATAGTTTGCTATTCTATTCAATATTCACATTCAAATGTGGCTCATTTTTCTGATTTCTGCGTCCTATTTCTTCGTCCAACATGCTACATTTTCAGACACTTTATCCTGCTATTTCGTTAATTTTATAACAATTCATTTTTACTATATCCTTCCAGTGATGTTCATATACACGTTCTAAACTTATGCTAATCCCTGTGAACGATAAATCGAGTTTTTTTTTCTTCTTAATTTTAAAATGAAAGTCACTTTTGTTTTTGAATGTCATTCTATATACATTACATGCCTTTTTCTCATTATTACCCATTTGAATTGAGATTTTGAATTTTTTTATATATGTAGAAAAGAATTCGATAAAAGTAAAAATTTCACGTTGGCAAGCCCATAATCCTCTCTTCAAGAGGAGCAAACTTCATAAGTGTTTTCCTCTCAAATTAAAGAATGTTTCAAAACAATTTTTTTTAAAGTGAACTCGCTTTAAGGGATTGCAATGATTATTTTTGGGGGGCTGAAGCGTTTGAAAAATAATCATGTTTGTCATTAATAAAAGACACACACAGGCTCTTGAGTAGGTTGCCTTCTTTCATGATGGCCGATACATTTTTAAGGAGAGCTACTGAGTGTCGAATATCTTGCAGAGACAAAATCCTTCAAAAGAGATACATAATTCCGATTTTTCATTTGACTTGTGAAGATCATATCAATTTTCTTAAAAAAAGGCTTGATTTACTTTCTTTGTATTTGGGTGGTTGGGATTTAATGGCTCAAAAGCCAGGTTTGCTAAACTGCGCGGAACAAATGTTAAAACTCGTTTATCATTGCATATCCTGATACTTGTAAGCTTTTTTGCAACAAAATTATAAATATAAAAAAAGAGATTAGGTTCCTCTAACTACTGCAGGTATCAGTCTTTTCCCCTTACCACCCTTACCACATAAGTTGTTGTTTCTCGACAGTTATACTTAGCTGTTCTATCCAAATTCAAATACAA
>JAPMOR010036961.1:14531-34096 GCA_026543865.1 Argiope aurantia
TATTTTTAAAAAATATACTAAAATTTGGAAAATTATCCGATTTTATTATAATTACAATAACAAAAAAATTAACAATGCAAGCAAATTCGTAATTGAAAATTTATTTTATTCCGGTACTAAACGTTTCAGGGAGACTTTTCAGATGTTGTTCTCTGTTTTTATATACATAGAAAAAAGGACAAATTTGGAAAACAATTTTGGTAAAGTATATATGAAAAGGATTGCAAACCTAAAAGCACTTCAGTTAGCCTACGCCACTTAAGTTTAGATTACTAAGTTCATCTCAAAGTGTGTCCATTTGGTTGAATGTGATTCATGTAATTTCATGCACATTGACGAATTTTAATGAAATCCTATAAGATCATAAGAATGTTTTACATATTATTCTGGAATCCCTGGCACTTTTTTAATATGTGCTTTAATCAAATCATAATGTCAAAGAGAATCAGCGAGAGGAAAGAAGATTATATACTTTTGCCATCTATTGGAAATTGCATTTGTTTTCCCATGTTAAGCAGCATATATTTATTTCCACTTTATTTAGAAATTCGTTGTATTCTTAAACAATTTTGCTTACTTCTACCATTCATTCACCAGATATTTAATTTCATTTATTATTTTAAATTGAAATTCATTATTTATTTATTTTATTATTTATCATGTTTTACTTTCTAATTTATTTATTTATGAGGAAATGGAAAAATTCTGAAGCCACTTTCATTTTTTTTGGTGGGTTGGTTGCGATTTTGTGGCGCAAGAGCCAGAAATGGCTAAAATGCTCGTGACCTTCATTTTTTCGATTTTATTACATCTATATTTTATGTGGGGATACCAGGGCAGGATAATATTGTTAGCAAATGAGTATATTTTATAAATTAATTTTCCAATGTAAACTGTTTTTCTTTGAGTATATTATAATAATGGTCTTTCTTGTATTATACATAGCTGGAAAATAACGTATTTTAACTATCCAAATTATTATTATCCAATTATTATTATTATTATTATCCATCAAATTATCCAAATTATTTTGCTATTTTAAAAAGATAAGGCGAAAGAAGTATTTTGCTCTATATCAGGATAAGATGACAATCTTGATAAAGTTGAGTTCATTTTTATTCATAGAAGATATAAGACAACACTTTAATCAATGCATGTTTTGAAATAGTCTGTGTTTAGAAAGTTACTGTTTTTGAAATTTTTGTTCAAAATAGATTGACACCAAAATGAGATTCTTTATTATCAGAAATTAAACACAGTTTTCACTTTTTTCAAAATTTGAGCATCCTTTATTCCACTATATGTAACTTTTCTACCTACCTACCCTAGTCTCCTCCTAGAAAATACGTCAAAAAAGGGCTTACAACAGGTAGAAATCACACTGTACATTCTTAGGAAGTTTCAGCTCATGAAAAGAGTGTAGAAAATTTTTTTCAATTTCTTAGAAATCGCTTTCTTTCCTTTCTTTTTTCGGATGCGAATCTTTTTTTTAATGATGTGCTTCCAGACTATTTTTCTTTTCAATCTATCATAGCTTCGAAAGGGGAAATTTAGTATTATCTATAGGTTTATGCGGCTTTTAAATATAGTAAGAAACACTTTATATATCATGCTGCTCAGGAAAATAACAAATAAATGCAAAATAGAAAAAGAAAATAAAAAGGATTAGGCGATGACAAGATTATTACTTTATCTTGGTCAACTAACTCCAAAAATGTTAAAGAAAAACCATGATTTATTTTATTGGAATAAAAAGAATGAAATATAAATACAAAGTAACCGTGATAAGTATGCTTCCTACGGAATTCATATTTAGCAAAAAATAGTGAAATGTCTTCCCCTTTCACAAACGCAATCCTACATTTAAGACTTTGACAATTACACAAATCAAAATAATGATCGTTATCTAACAATTAACGAAATTCTGTCAGTGGTTTCATTGTGCGAATTTAGTTTCTGATGACATGGCGTGTCAGCAAAGAGTCGAAGCTTTCGTGATTGCCCTTAAATATCGTAATCAGGAGATTCCTTTAAGCTAAATTGATTAAAAGTGTTTTGTTTAGTAATATATATTTATGTAAGCTGTACGCATTATTTTTTCTAATAGAATTCGTATAAAAATTTCTTCTTCATTCTTTAACCGTTTTATTTAAAATTGAAGATGAATAATTCATGTTAAAATATTGCTATGTTACAAATGAAAATAAAAAAAATCGACACTTCCTTATTTTTAATTAAAATAATATTCCTGATATTGCTTAAAAAGTTTGCTAAATCTCTTTATCAATGGCTGCTTTTTATTACTTGATTTTTGATATCTATTTTCTTATTCGTATAGGTACATTTACTTCCTCAAAGTTGGTAAATAATAATTTCTAAGCAGAAAATGTAGAATTCCGATTTGAGTGAAGCATACATTATTATTGTCACATGTCACACACATCATTCTTGATCGAAATGATTGGGCATTTGGTTTCACAAATTTAAAGAACATCTGAAAAGTATCATCTGTTTTGTAGAAACTAAAATAGAAGCCATTGATATTTTTTTTCCAAATATAAACAACCCTCTTATATAATTTTTTTTTATATACCGGGAGAGAGATCAATTTGTTTTGAAGCTTGGTTTTATTTATTGTACGTTCTTTTTTTAAATTTCTGACATTCATTATATTTATGTCGTACAGTAACTTAAGAAATTTAACAGTATTTGAAGATAATTATCGGAAAAACTTTATTAAATAAATTTTATCGATTTCAGATTCAAATGAATGCATATTTTTTTCTATATTTTAAAGATGAAGAGATTTTAAGCTGTCTAAAATATTTGTTTTAATATGTTTTTGCCTTTCTTTTAAGTTTTCGTAAAATATTTCTTCTTACTTAGATTATACACAATCATAATTCTGTCAGTATAACTTATAATGGAGATGATTAATGCATCGGTGTTTAAACATTATAATTTCTATGGAGATATCCAATTTCTGCTAGATATTTACTTTCTTTTTGCTTAGGGTCAAAAATAGAAAATATGCATTTCTAATTTCCAAATGAAAGTATAAAAAAATAAGAAAATATTTAATTCATTCTCTAATAATTGTATCTTAAATATGATTAAGTTTATTTCTATAAAGAATGATATCATCTCAAATATTTCAACTAAATATCCTTGATAAAACTGAATTTAACTGTACGCATAAAACCAATATTAAACACCATTAGAAATATTCCCTTTACCAATTTGAGACAATAAAAAAAAGGAAATGCAAATTCTTATTCAGGTATTGAAATCTAATATACCATTAATTATATTATTACCTTACTTATATTATTACCTTACTTATACTTATATTATTAACTTACTTATGCTTATACCATTACTTATATTTATATGGGTCTTCATTATATTTGTCTATAGTAAATTTTAATTTTGATTATCTTTATGAATTGATTGATTTTATTACTTTTTACTTGATCTTTTTTTCACAAAATATATATGACATTAATAATGTAAATCGCTAAAAATTGCCTGTAATGATAAAAAAAACACATTTTTTAATTATTATAATTTAGAAATATGAGAATGTGATAAAGAAAGCTAAAGAGTTTATTTATAAATTTGATATAATTTTATGTATATATTTTTATAAATGTTAATGTACATTACCTAATAAAGAATGAATGAATGAAAGGTAGAATGAATGAAATCATTAAATAATGACACTGACGTAGGAAAACAGAAAGATCTAAATAACAAAAAGAAAAATATAAGCTGATAAATGATTAAAAAAACAAATGAAGATAAAACAGAGCATAAATTATTTCCTATTTTGAGGAGAAACTTATTTGATTAATGAAACTCCGTGGAAATATCCATTCGTTTCGCCATTGTCTTGAACAATAATATTTCATCTGCTATTGATATAAAGGGCGTTCACATGTAGCTTTTGGTTATTATTTGGTCGAGTTCAAAGGAACGTTTTGGATGCCAAAATAATCCATTTTAATACTTTCAGAGCAAAAATGAGTTAATGAAAGAGATAAGTTAGAAAGGAAAATGTTGTTCGGTATTAGATGGATAAATTTTATTTTCTAACTTTCATCCAAAGATTAAAAAGAAATTTCTGCTCTTGTATAAAATTGCATGTCGCACGCTGAAAGAAAATAAGCAAATGCAATTCATTTTGATTTCTTTAAATGAATTTACTTTATTGAAAAGGAATCCATTTCAGGGCAATACTTTGTAATTTGAATCACTTAATATCTTGTAAAAGCCTTTAATATGAAAATGTTCAAAAATTTGTTTGATGGAAAAAGATTTCAACATGAATCGAGATATATTGCTTTTGTAAGCGATCTTTTTAAGTTTAGATAGCTGGATGGTTTTATTTGAATGAAGGAAAAAAATGCGCTCGTATGTTTACAATTAAAGGTATTTAAATGATATTTCTGGCTATGCTTTAAATTCTTATTGATAGAATTTGAAAAATCTAATTCAAGTTGTTGATGGCTATTGCAAGATGATTTGAGCTAAAATTAACCATTTTTTATTTATAAATAAGATTTCTCTTATTTAATATTATTATTCATGTGATAAGCTTAACGTTTTGAAGGGCGGAAATATTCAGATGAATAACTTGATATTTATTTTTAGCTTTTTTATTCTCAATTTAATTGCAAATATATAATATACTAGTCGCCTTTGGCGACCAGCCGGTTCGCCAGTACTACTGCTCACTAAAATTTTCAATTAAATATTTTAAGTAACTGGTCTCTTAATAGATTCTCAAACAAAACATTTTTAATCTTCAAATTTTGATAGTCATACCAAACTTATACTATTGTTTACATCGTTTCGTTCAATTTTCTATATATATTTTGTTAATTTGTTATAATTTCCGGCAAAAATTCAACTTTAATTTCAAATGTAAATGATGAAATTGCAATTAATATAAATATATTTTTTAATAAAACCAAGCGTTTTATTTTATTAATCATCTTTATTGTTATTTATTTATTATTATTATTACTGAATATGAGTATTGCTAACAGAATCGCTCGGTATTTAAGTCTTATGTGAACTACAAAATATTTTTCATAATTTATGTAATATCTCAAACAATAATTCAACAAAAATTTCTCAGATTCAGCATAAAATTCAGTTTTTAGTTTTGCTTTCAAAAGGATTGAAATGAAATCAATAATAATATATTGTTCCGGTCTATAAATATATTTCAAAAATTATGAAGTCAAAATTTAATGAAGTAAGGTATCATATTCTGAGAAATATTCTGGACACACCAAATTTTACATAAATGATTGAATGTTTCTGTTTTCCACGATCAACTAAGACTTATTCATGAAGTTTTGAATATTAAAAATTTAGAAAAACTCAACATTTTCATAATCTTAGTCCAATTAATCTTGAGAAACCTGCTCGCTGATTGCGTATTTTCTTTGAAGCGATCGATGGAAAATCTAAAATTATCCTTTTTTTTATTGAATAGTGATATTCAAATTTTCATAAATCAGTCAGTTTAAGTGATTCATTTAGTTGATTGGAAATTAACTCTTTTTTATTTAAAATATTAGTGTTTCAAGAACATTTTGTTATTCGTGATTTCCACAGCAGAAGCTTAATGTAAAATCAAAAATTTGTTATTTATTAGAGCATTTATTAAATCAAGTTACATAAAATATAATTATTTTCCATTTAGAACATTTTAGCAGATCTGTGACTTACTAAAAGTTTACAAATCAGCTGCTTGGCCCTGATTTGAATGGATATCCTGTTCATATTAAACAAAACTTGCCTTAAAATATAACTGATTTATTGGATTAATAATATAGAGAGTTTAAAAGATCATAAAATAATTTTTCTTGAATTTATTTTTTAGAAAAAATAATTTTTCATATATGTTTCCTTTCCTACAGACACGTGCCGAAAATTATATTTTTGCAGATTTTATTTCCAAAAAGATTTAATTTATTTTTAGTTGGAGCTTTATTCAATGTGATGGCAACACTTTAAAAAAAAGCTAATTTTTTCCCATGAATACGAAACGTGCTCAAGGAGCTTAAATTTTATTTTTATTTTGTACGAAAAAAAATTGTTGAAAAATATATATAAAATATTTATTTAAAAATTTATTAAAATAGAAATTTAATTTTAAGATTAAAACATTGGTATCATTTAAAAGATAAATTTTTGATCTTTAACTTTATGTAAAAATCTTTTTTGTGCGGTAATATTTTCGGAAGTTATAGCAGAAACACGCCAAAATTTCGCTTAATTTTTAAATAAATAAAATTCTAATTAAAAATTTGAAAATTAACCCCCAGGTGCACATTCCCGGCCTCCAAGGTATATACGTGCCAAATTTGGTAGCTGTTGGTTGAATGGTCTGGCCTGTAGAGCGCCAACACACACACACACACACATTGAGCTTTATTATAAGTATAGATATAGATAGATATAGATTATTATGATCGAGTTAATTTTGACTATAATGATGTCGCTCGGTAAAACTTTGATTTATGATAGAATTTCTGTTTTAACTGAAAAAAAATATTTAAACTGATTTTAACATTTCATACAATTTCTTCTAATTGAAATAAGCTGCTTTTGAATATTTGTCATACTTTTTTAATCTCATACGAATGTAAATTGTTATTGTTATTGTTCATTTTCCATTTGATTTTTTTAAACTTTTCCTCCTTAAAACATTAAGAAAATTTTTCTGCAATTGATTCTACTGGTAAATTCAGACCAGCCCCTGGTTCGCGCTAGATTTCCATGAATGACTTCGGATTTTCAGTAAAGGAAAATGCCGTTGGGTAGCTTTGCTGTGTACCTCGCATTTGAAAAATAAAAGCTTTTTTATAATCAGAGAAATCATTGGATATTGATAAAAAATGTCGATTTTTTAATATGAAACATTTGTGCAAAGGGACATTGAAAAACTCACTTTTAACATGTAATGCTTAATAAATTTTGCAAAGCCGTGGGCGTTGGAACTGCAGCCACACACAAATTAGCTATTTATTTAGACCCTATTCCAGCTTTGCGGAATAAATTTGGACTGTTGGATTTCGGAATGGTGATTTTGTGCTGGAAAATAAATCAGGACTATACAACTATCCGATTTCATGATTATATTTTAAGTGTTTTAGCTAAAGAAAATTCTAGAATAATAACATAGAAAACTGCAGAGAATCTGAACACTTATAATTTGACCACACTTCGCTATTTGAAATCACTTGGATAAACATTTTTAAGCTCCATACTTCAGTATTTCATCTATCTCTCCGTAACAATCCTTTTTACAGCTTAAATGTTATAATAAAGAATCGTTTTGGACCGGTGGTGATAGACGATAAGAATTGGATTTTATATACCTCTGTTTCGTTAGTAAAAAAGATTTGGATTTGGATTTTTTGGAATTCATTGGTCATAATGTTGACTATGCTGCGCCAAAATATATTGTTTTAGGATTAAAATTCAAAATTTCAGCTATAATAAAACAATGTAAAAAAATTTGAAAAAGATGAAAAATACTTAAATATGGGGATGAAAACATGTTGATTTCAAATAAGCAAAATGATGAGCAAGCAAACTTATCATGCAAAAGAGAGCTTTTGAAGTTGTTAAATGATATAAACGTTGAGTATTAAAATTTACATTCACTGAGAATATGGTAAATAGACATGATGCGATGTAGATGACGATTGCCAAAATATAGATGGCGATGAATGAAACTATTGTGACTTATACGTAAACGGGTTAAGATAATATCTGCTTTTCTATTTGGGAGACATGCAGAAGGTTCAACACATTTAAGTTTAGCCCTACGAAGTTTGTTTTCTGATGTAGTGCAAAAAAATATGGATAAAGAGTTGATGAAAGCGCAGAATCTGTCACAGAGACTGGGCTACATATCGTGCTTGTTGTGCATGTGATAGGACGACACTGAATTTATTCATCGCAAGCTATTCCATAGTGATGTAAAGATCTCGTCATATAAATATTTTGAATAACTCGTTAAACTCAACCATTAGAGAAAAATGTACGTTTCTAATAAATAGGAAAGGTGTAATTTTCCTCCGCCAAATCACATGGTGCGCAACAATCAGAAATTCTTCAGTTGAATGGGAAATTCTTCAACGCGCATCATATTCTTCCCATCTGTATTCTTCTTCGACCTTTACAGAGTAAGTGTGTGTGTTCCACTGAAAAATTTTAAATCCGTAAAATATACACAAAAATAACTTACAGCGTTTTCAAGATAACCTGAGATTATTCTTAATAAACTATTATTTTATGTATAAATGCATAGTAGTTTAGATGTTTAGAAGTTGTGGTAGAGCAGGTATAACAAAGTATAATCTTTATAACAAGGCTCTAGCATAGAACTTACAACGTGGGATAAAAGAAAACCACCAGAATTCCTAAATTTTAATTTTGCTACACTTCAAAACCTTCAGCAAGAAAATATTTGGGAAATTTGTGTATCATTTTTTAACTTTATGAATTATGATGGAAATAAACTTTTTCAAAACTCTTATTTATCATTTGTCTTTCAAAAGATATTGTTTTTATATGTGAATTTTTTTTCATAAAAGGTAGACTTGAAATATTCTAATAATTCTGGCAATCTTAAAATATACTCAAATTATAAATTCAACTTTTTGATTTATTTTGAATTATTAGTAAGATATGAAATCATAAAATATATTTTGAAATTACTGGGAAAAAAATGTTAGTGATATCCTTATAATTGTGTGCTTTCTAAAATTTCATTCTATTTATAATCAATAAATAGATATCTCTTCAGAAAAAATATCATCCATGCAAAAAAAACCCTTACAATTTACTTTTTATGATTTGCAAACTGCTATCACAAAATTTTCAAATATAATAACGAAACACGGGGAAAGATATACATAACAGAAAGATTGTGAACATGCGATATCATTGATTCATTTCTCTTGAAGCTTGAATTCAAGAGCATTTTTAATTAGTAAAATATATGAAGTGCAGAGTTTTTATCATTAAAATATGTATAGTTTTAAATATAACATATTCATCCCATTGATAGACATTTTAAAGAAAGAATTATTGGTAATTTACTTTACCGTTTGCGTTTTTGATTTTTGACGTTTCGCAGCTGTATCAAAGAAATAAAAAATCTATAGACATGATTTAGAAGAATAAACCATGTAGATGGTCTTTACGTTTTATCAATAAATTTTTAACTTTAACATTGCGAAAATTCTTCCCATTAAGAGATAATTTTTTTGAAGCAGAAGAAACTATGTCCCAAATAGGCTGACAAAAATGAATAAAAGTAAGTAAATGCTTTTTGAGAATATTTATTTTTCTATTTAATTAATATTCTACAAATAATTTTCCATGTATTCATCTAATAAATAGAAGACTTTTAGAACATTAATGAAGCATATTGCATCTTCATATGCATCTCTTCCATTTATTTCTTAAATTTGATTATTATGAATTAAAGCTTTGACGTCTTTTAAATGAAAAACATATTTTATTAATTTATGAACCGATTTGATTCCTTATTTTAAAATTTTATGCTCTATTTTGTTTAAATTTAGACTAAATTACATAAATCAGTTTTTTTTTAAATTATTGAAACGAAAAATATTTTTCTAAAACATCCTGTTGTTTCGAATTTCTTTTCAAATATTGGACATTCATTTAAATTTAATACACATATTATTAATTTGAAATTAATAAGCAACAATTAAGCCATTAAATAAATGCTTATCATCATTTAGAACCATTTATATCAAATCGACAATTAAATATATTTTCGCACTCTTTCTCATTAGGTGAGTTTAATATCTAATTAACGAAGCCTTTTTTGGTGCATTATAACAAAGCCTTATTTTTTAACTAAATTATAATTGTAATATTTTTTTGCTTTTTTTCTTGTTTTATATATATTATTTTTTCATTATCTTCGATATATGTATGCTAATGAAATTTCTGTTAAAAAGTAGAGAATAAAAATAATGACTGAAGAAGTTTTTTCTAGAATTGAATCGTGTTTGAAATCATTGTGAAGGAACATTATGAGGTTTCATCCACCAAGTAACAACACAGCAAATACAACTGTGAATGAAAGTATCGATTATTCTATCTAAGATTTGAGTTAGATGCTATAGAATCAGCCTTCATTCATAGGTTATCTAATTGTGGTAATGATATGTGAAGACGTGAAACTCACTGTACAGTACTGTAAACTTTATAATATACGCTGCACTGAAATGCAGAATCGAGCTTGTTTACTCATGCACATAATTTTTGCTATTGAATTTAATCTTCAATACTATCACCCTTGTTCTTGCCGCCCTTTAGCTTAAGAAATTTTCATTTTGTACAAGCATCAATTATGTCACACACTAGAGATCTGAAAAGATAAAATTTCACCGGTGCATATAAGGAGAATATCAAAGTAATACTTATCAGCGTATATTTAAATAAGCCAAGAATGAATCCTTTTCACACATGTATCTTTAATCATAATGGTGTCCGTTCTAAGCCAAGAACTTTCTGCGACTGATCGAAAGACTGGCTTTAGATACTCTCACCAATGGTGCAATGCGACTGGGAATAGCACTGACCTAGTTAAATCAAGTTCGTAAAGGATTTATTTTTGATTTCAGTAATTATCGAGACTGTCTTTCAAACAAGATCTTAAATGGATGATTACTAATTTGTTATTTTTTATTGATTATTGCCCGTCTAAAATCAAAATAATTATTTGCTACTTGTAGTTTACATTGCGAAATTGTTGCCGCGCATAGAACTTAGATGGACTCTCGTTTTATAGTCTAAACTCCTTAGTTTATCATGTTTCTGAGGGCAAACAAGGTTTCGAAGTCATGCAGCGTTTCGAAATGTCAATGCTGGATTGTGCAAATATCAAATCGAAATACATAGCCTTAATTGCCTGATGCAGTTTTATGCACATTAAAATTCTTATTGCAGAGACTCTAAATTGCGCTTAGCGTTATATGAAAGCTCCTTATTATTTGAAAGCATATATGTCTTATCAGTTAACTACGTTTTCATTTACACAATTTTTTTGTTCACTTTTTAAACCTATTAATTAGTTCATGTTCAGTGGATGCCTTCGCAAACATTTTCTACTTAATTGAATTTGCTCATGAGACAAAGGAATTTTTTTAAAAATGTGCTAAATTTTTCCAACAATGAAACAACACAAATGCCTCCTTGTTGCCATAGGATTGATGCTAAAATGCAAATTTCAATTAAACTGACATTAAAGAATGAATAAATTTAAGAAATCTATAAAGGGGAAAATTCATAAAATTACAAAATCTCATAATTAATCATTACAAAATGAGATATGCGAATCAACAGCGTTTTAACATATTTGACTTTTATTGATCATCTATTTTGAAGAATTGTTATTTTATACTGGTAAAAATGCATTTATTCGGTTTTGACATGGATTAATTTTAATCAATTTTAATTTTCTTTATCAAATAGTAATAGGTAAATTGTAGTATTAAAAATAATTGAGTCGTTCTCTATTATTTCTGTTATTTTAATTTTCTAAATATTTTTCACTAGAGCTTCAGAGCAAAAAATTTAATTAAAAATTAATTTATAAATTGAATATTTTTAAAGAGACTGAAAGGTAAAAATAATAATAAAAAAAAAACGCATTCCATTTATTTGCTCCTGAAATCTTTTCCACAATATGCAAAATATGATTTTCAAAGTAAAACTGACTTTTTTTAATGAAATTCAATATGAGTTTGCCATTGAAATCATTTTTTTTTGTTCGTAGGATAAACTTTCACTAACCCTTATATGTTAGTAACTTAATATAGAACTATTTTTCCTTACTTTCTCCGTTACGGAATATAGAAAAAGTCCAGTAATGGTAGAAAAATACCGAATTCGACATTTTGTCGAATTTCAACAGACTCCTTGTGTCCGAAAAACATATATTTGGCATTATGTCTTCCTGACTGTGCTCCGATAATTCAAAACCTCTTTGGAACTGAAGGATTTAGTATATGGATTTCAGAACACATTCGTAGATTTTTTTAAAATTCTGAATGAAATCTTTTGACAGGAAAGACGAATCTTCGAATGCAAATGTATTCGTTGACTACAAAACGTAAATACATAAAATTTCGTATGAAAGTCAAGCATCTAAAATATAGATTCTTATTATTTTTTAGCAAAAATTCTGTCAAGCAATTAATTGTCTGTCGGTCCTCACTTTATGCATATGAGCGCAACAACTCGTAACTCAGTGACTTAAATCTATGAAATTAGGTGAGTGGTTTTGTGACTACAATTTAAATTGAATCGGTAAAAAATATAGCGTCTAAAATACATATTGCCACGGTAGATTAAATGAAAATGCGAAATTTATACCAAATATCTATATTTCGTAACTATTGTTCGTCAGACAGGCAAATATTTTGTGGTCTTATCCAAGGTTCCCTATTTTATACGGGACGAGAAGGATAAGTTATTTATTACAAAGCTTTGGAATACTCTCATTGATATCTACTAATTTTAATACATGGTACTCGCCTGAGTTTCTAAATTACTCTAAAAATCTCTTATTAATTATCTTTAACATATTAGATCTTTTTATAGAGTTTTAATGTCATTAGTTTCAACGATGCACTATAGTTAATTAACGTTTCAATATGAAATTGATAATGTCAATGCCCTTCAGAAAATATGTAGGCTTTGGAATGTGAGAAACGTGCATGACTTTTTAATAAAGTTGGGGACAAACTAAAAAATATTTTATTTGGTTGGTTGCAGAATATTCCATTCATGAAACAAGTTATATTAAATTTGCATTTACGAACTTGTTTCACACTATGAATTAACTTTCAACAACAAACCTGACTTATTTCAATTAAATAATTAATTGTATGAATTAATCATTGTTATACCAGTAAAACAAGTCATTTTTAAAAAAAGTTTTTGTCTTTATTGAAAAAAAGAAAATTTTCTTATAGTAATGTTTAGTTGACAAATGATACATTTTTATCCCGAAGAATTTGAAAAAATCTCAAAGAGTGCTCTCAATAAAAAAATTAAATAAATTTCAAATAACAAGAGAAGATAAATAAGGAGAGATTGATATTAATTAATAAAATATTTAGCTCTCAATAAAGATATAAATAATTTTATTTTCTATGATATTAAAAGTAAATAATGCTAAACATTAAGAAAAAATATGAAAGAATATTAATTTTAATTGCGAATGGAATACAATAATTACATTTATTACTTAAATCTTTAACTTCCAAACCAATTTTTAATCTGAGTACTTTAAAAAATGAATGTAAGATAACATAATGAACGATTCTAAAAACGGAATAAGAAACAAAACTGATAAATATAACTAAAAAGGAAATTACATAATTATTCTGTCATATTGAAATCCAGACATGTTTGCCTAAATATGAGAAATATTTTTTAAAGAATATTTTTTAAAATTCAGTTGAAATTTTGATCTCCAAAGTTTAAATGAAAATACGAAATTAAATGCTTGTTTTAAGTTACATAAGAGAATAAATTACAATACAATCCATCACCAGCATAATTGTATCAATCAAAACGTAAAGTTCATCAACATTACATTTCCAAAAAAGAATTGGAAATCTGTTAAAGAGCTAGAGAATAATCAAATTCAAAATGCGTTACAAGCTCCATAAGTTCATTTAGCTCAATTTTAGAATTTCTGTTAGTCAAATTCAGTATATTTCAAAGTATTATTTGGACATAATTGAATAAGGATTATATGTTGTATATTCAAAGGATAAAAATACTTTTCTAATTTATTATTCTTTATATACGTAAGGAGGCATTAAATAATCTTGAATTAATTACGTACTGAGCAAAATGTAATAATTCCCAATTTAGAAATTCTATTGAATTCTTTTCCTTAAGCATGTCTAAGCATATTTAATGAATGATTTTCATAATAAATTTGTAACCAAAGCCTTATTGGATAGAATATTTTAATTCATTTGATTGCAATAAAACAAATCACTTTTTACTTATCTATTTTTCAGTATTTGATACACAAGAAGAATTTCTTTTCTCTGTTTGAATTAAAGCGGAAAAGAGAATTTTTTCTACATTTAAAAATGTGTTTTCTACATTTTTTTCTTCTTTAACTACTTTCTTTCATTAACTCATCTTTTCTCTGAGAGTATTAAAGCAGCTTATTTCGTCATTCAAAATGTTCCTTTGAATGCAGTCAAACAATGAGCAAAAATTTACACATGCTAGTTTTATCTATCTAAGATATATGAAAACTTATTTTTGAAAAAGAAAGATGGATTAAATAGATTGTTTTTGTAGTTTCATTAATCGTATAGATTTCTCCTTAAATGCGAACTAAATTTTATTCAAATCTTATTTTATGTAATTTCTGTAAATAATTTATTTGGTTATTGCATGTTGGATATTTGATGAATTTTCATTTCCTTTTGATGTTCTTTTGAGAAAAAAAAATGTAAAAAATATAATATGCATTTTAATATTTATTTATATCATGATTCATTTTTTAATTTTTTTCAATGCTCAGTCTTATCTTTTATATTTATAAACTTATTTAACACTAAATGGTAAAAAATTAATTTTTATTTTGTTCAATGCATTCATTTTCTAGATATTTTTTGAAAGAAAAATTAACGTTAATTTATGTAAAAAAAAATTATTTATTTCATAAAATTGTGAGAATAAAATTCGTTAAACACTTAAGTAATACAATTTTGCTCATGAACAGAAGTGACTTTATTGATTTTAAATTAAAATTAGGTTTTTTTCATATAAGTTTTGTAAATTTACGTTTATGTATGTTTATTTAAAACATACTAATGTAAAGATAAATTAAAGAAAATCTAATCCACTTAAATATATTATTCCTTAAATGTTATTTATTATTTATGATAAAAGCAAATTCATCACGCGCTGTTTAAATACAGTGCTGGAATATTTTTATTATAAAGACATTTGAAAAATGTTATTTGGGTTTAGTTATAAACATTTTTAATAAAGTTTTGAGTATTAAGAAACAAAAGGTATGTTAAATTCCTAATATGTCTCGATTTATACGTTAAAAATGGCTAAATTAAATTACAAAAAAATATATTTTGTCCATATCTATAATCTGCAGGAAATTGATCTCATTTACAGTCATAAAATTTAGTCCATATGTACTGACAAACGAAAAAATTTATTTAATATTTTATATTTTCCGTACGGTTATTTGCCTGAATTTTCTCGTCATACTTGTTCTTGCTGATTATTGAAGAAATTAATCAGTGCGGCAGTGAAAAAGCGCCTATTTATCATTAAAAATATTTGTTTTGTACAGCAATCAATTCATGGAATTTTGGTAAATATTTCTTAAAATAAACAATTTTACATTTGCATTTTTTTTAAAGAATTAATATTAAAATTCATGTAATATGACATTATAATTACATTATTTTTAATTTTAGGTCACTATACGAATGTTTCTCTTTTATTTGAAATAAGCGCCAAATGTTCTTTTTTATTGCTTTTTAATAAATTATTTTCTTGTTGAACTTAAAGAGTTTTCTTTTCTGATCCATGAAAATAATTTTAAAGCCTTTTATTTCAAATCTCAATGAAGATATAGTTCAGAATTTGCTTTGACTCACAATAATTATTAGTGGCATAGTTGTTTTTTCATTGGAGATTTAAATATTCCTCTAGCCTTGCATTATTCATTTCCTTTAAACAAAAAGACAACCATTTAGACAACCATTAAACAAAAGAAACAAAGACAACCACTGTCTTCATTGATTTTCTATTTGAGTTTCCTAATTCAACGGAATTTATTCCTTATCCTTCAAGGAAAAATTAAGTATATCATTTAAATCAATACATTTTATCTTTGAATGCCATCCATAAGTTAATAATTTCCTTTATTAATACTATCCATAATTTAAATGCCGGTTGTTTCAAGATCGGTATTCATTTACTTTCTTGTATAAGCCTATTTCTTGTATAATGTATTTAACTTTGACATATCATTTAAATACAATTCATTATAGAGAGATTTTATCATTAGCACTTCTCCCTACATATTTGAATCGTTAGTCATGATATATATATATAGATATATATATATATATATATATATATTGAAAGAGCTATTAGACTAATACCAGCATAAAGCAAAACCGGCTAAGATAAAAAAAATTTGCATATTTAAAGTAAATATCTTTCTTCTCTTGAATAGCTTAATCATAATAGTTAATCTATTTTTGCATGCCTAAAATGGAATAGGGAAAGGAATGACAGAATCTCTTTGAAGTAATGAAATATTTCTTCCATATAAATGTGTTAACTATCTTTCTGTAATAAAGTATTGAATGAATTCTGTTGCATAATTATTTCGAATGTTGCATACGTCTATAAGAGTGGTGCTCAGGATTTCGCAAACGATGATTTTACGTAATAATTTATTACTGAACTGTATTTTAAATGCGAGATCAAATAAACTCGGAATCTGCATACTTCTATCATAAGGTAGAGCTCTATTAGGGTATTTAGATTTTTAATGACTGTTTGAATTTAAAATTTTTCCTTATCGAGTTGCTTAGTTTATTTCACCAAGAACATTCTTAAGAAAGCTTCATTCCGCATAACTGGTACATAGTATTTAATGATATTTCAAAGTAAGTATCCTAACGAATTCTTAACAATCTTTTAATTTCAAGAATTAAAATTTGAGAAAGGGAATATCACATTGGATGTATTTGTAATTCGTTTAGATACCAAAAATGTCTTTTTTCAAGATGATAATTCTTATATTTAAGTGATATTTTAGATTTACTTTTTTTAAACTTTCTTTCTAAAACAGAGAACTGTTCCAAAATAGACCATCTTTAATTTTATAATAGCTTTTAAATTTAGGAAAATTCAAATCAAGAATCTCAAACACAATGAATCAATTTATTTATTCCTTTACATCTATTTCTCCTAATATCAGGTTTTATAGTTTCAAAATCTAATACCGTTTTTAAAAAATGTACCAACTTGGTTAAAATAAGATACAAACATATAGAAACGATTTAATTTTTTAAATACTGACTGAGAATTCCCTTATAGGACCATTTTAACGTATTATCTAATTATTAGAAAATACGTCCCGATATATATATATATATATATATATATATATATATATATGTTGTCGAATTCAACCGACAAATTCAGTGGGATGCTAGTAGGCATCAAGAGAATAAGGAATCACCATACAATATGGGGTCCCAAACTACGGTTAGTAGGTAAAAGTTGCAAAAATATTGAATATGTTGAAAATTGAAAAAAAATAATAAAAAGATAACAAATATTATTTTAACTATGATTTTTCTAAAGTGAAATCGCATTAAAAAATATTGTTTTCATGCTGGTAACATGCGGATTTGATGATCTAGGTGGTCGTAAATTACTGAAAACGAAAAAGTAGTTCAGAAACCATATATGAAAAAATATTAAAATTTGAAGAAAAATGAAAGCTTTAAAATATAAGGAGTTTTATATTCCATAATTTGATATCAGCGTGTAGTGTGAAAATTGAGGAGTTTTAAAGATATTCAAGAGAAACTAACATGGGGAACCTGAAAACATCGCTGCAACATCAGTAACGATGTTCGCAGAGAGGAATATGCAATTTTTTTCTGCTAGAATTTTATTCTCAGATGAAGCCAGTTTAAGAGAGATGTTTTCAACACGCAAAAGATGCGTATTTGGTAATTCAAATAGTAATAAAAACTAGTTAATAGGAAGAAAAAAAGGAATCAAAATTAAATCAAATAAAATAAGAATCCTTCATGAAGACTTTCTTAAGGTTCACTCTCAGGCAGGGATTAAAAATATGCGATTTTTTAATCGAGGAATTCAGACTTTTATCCAACAGTATTGACCCCTCGTGACCCAAACAGCCCCTGAAACTAGGCCTAAGATTAACACCATTTTTACAGAAAAGAAATAAAACAATAAATTAAAAGAATACGACCACTAATAAGCAAAAGTAAAACATATAATAACCATATAATATCCCTTATAACAAATTACGAAACAAAAAGGAAAGAACATACCAGCAGCAGGCAAAGATGTTTTTTACATAAGGTGTCCCATTCTTGTTTCCCGAGCATTAAATTATTTTTGCTAACGATATTCAAGGTAAAAATAATTGGAGGGTCTCAGCGCCATCTATTGAGTTAGTTAGTGTGCAGTGGAAAATCTATTTTTATTTTAGGCAAAGGATTTATTTTTTTAATAAAATATTTATATTGCAGTAGGTTCTGGAAAAATCATTATTAGTAAAATTTTTAATGAGATTATTTGTTGCTTCAATAAAGGAAATTTTGTTACTACAAACTCTTTTAATCTGTTAAATTAAGAGAAAACGAAATCTTTGAAAATTTTAAAGTTTAGATTAGAATGATAATTACAAATTCGTTAACGATAATTTCGTTATTTTAAAGTTGAATTCGTCCCTTTTATCGTAAACACAAACTATTGTTTTATCATTAGCAATTTCGATTTTTAAATTCAGAAAGATAGCCTCAAGTTGATTTTTATTTGTTTCTGTTAGAATTAAATCTTTTTGATAGCAATTAGTCGCAATATTGGTATTATCTTTAATCAAAAGTAAGTCATCAATATACCTAAAACTGTTTATTAAGTTATATTTAATTATTTTTTTCTAATAGGAATGTAGGATAATATTAGCTAAAGTACTTGAGACAGCTGTTCCCATTGGAATGCCCTTTACTTGGTTATAAAAATCAATTCCATTAAAAACATAATTTTCGGTAATATTAAAATTACATAATTCTAGCCGGTTATTTTTAGGAATTACACCTTCATTTAAAGTTTCGTCATATATAAAAGTACAGACATTAATTAATTTTTTCATGAGGCAGATTGGTGTATATATTTTCGAAATCAAAAGTATTAAGTTTATTAATGTTGTTATCATTAAGAAAATCCAAAACTTCTTTGCTACTATTAATTTTTAAGTATTTAAAGAAATGTTTCTCCCTATAGTAATTATAACTGCCAGTGCTACAAGTCACGAATATGAATTTTAATTGGGTTTTTTATTATGAAATTTAACTGTTGGGAACAAATAAGGATAGTTTAGAGCGCAAGTCTTAATTTTGTTTCGTTTTTTGCGAAAGCTAGCATTCTTTTATCTAATTCCTTTTTCCCCGTGTTCTTTAACACAAAGCTAACGCATTAAAGTTAAATATCAGTTGTAGTCTACCAACGCCATCTATTGAATGATCTAATATGCAAGGAAAGTTCTATTTTTATTTTAGCCAAAGGATTAATCCCAAAGCATATCTTGTTTAATTAAAAAGTTGACATTACAGTAATTTTTAGAAAATTCATTTTTAATAACATTTTTAATGAGGTTATTTGATTCTTCAATATAGGAATTTTTATTATTGCAAACCCTTTTGATCCTGTTAACTTAT
>JAPMOR010036961.1:34196-45392 GCA_026543865.1 Argiope aurantia
ATATATATATATATATATATATATATATATATATATGGGTTATTTTATATATTGTGTAAAGAAAGGAAATCTGAACTGCATTGGTAGGTATTTAATTATTTCATTTCATTTTCATGCATTTAAAAAGAATTTATCGAAGGTGAAGGTACAAATGCCCTTGTGTGGTATCTAAATTTTTACCCTGATTTCAAATTAGAACTAATTAGAGTCCAATTAATGTGACATTTAGTTATTTGTCAATGAAAATAAAATATGTATTAAAAGTCAACCTTAATAGCAGG
The DNA here is from genome assembly GCA_026543865.1 of Argiope aurantia. Lineage (NCBI taxonomy): Eukaryota > Metazoa > Arthropoda > Arachnida > Araneae > Araneidae > Argiope > Argiope aurantia. Next base: position 34,478 of record JAPMOR010036961.1, read on the forward strand.
TTACAGTGTCTGGTTATGAATTTCGAATGGACGGTTTATGGTGCGTTTTATAAGAGGATAAATTTCGTTTTTAAAATTAACTTAAGTGCATATTATGATTTTCGTTATTACTGTTTATTATTGCTAATAAATGTTAAAGTACTGGATGTTTCATTCGTGCATGCTCTGATCCACAATCATTAGATTCACTGCATTCGTCGGATTTTTATTGGATTTACCGGATTTTCATTAGACAAAAATCAATCCAATAAATATAATCTTGGATCCAAACTCTGTTCTCTTTGTAAGAAGACCATCGTTAATAAAAGTTCTTAAAGAAATTTTCTTATGTTTTACTACTTTCTGAATTCTATACAGTACAAAGTTACAGTATTCATTCAACAATATGTAAACATAGCTAATCTATTTTCATATTAATTTAATAAACAATTTCAACAAAATAAAGGAATAAAGAGCAAAATATCCTCATTTTATATTTAGGCTATATAATGTATTTTTTGTTGTGAAGATTCGAGTCTAATATTTCCGTTGAGAAATAAATGTGATGTCAACTTTCGCCACCGTAATGCATTATGGTCATAGCTGACTTCTACTGTACTTATAAATTCTAATAATTTGTCTAAGAATAAATCTTTTGTGCATACAAATGTTTGTAGAAAAGAATTTTGCCACGTTCTATTCATTTGAATATTGTATTTTATTCTGAACGAAGGAAAGAGCTACGAAAATGTTTCGTCGGAATTATATTTCTTTGCTACTAGAGTGATACACAATCTGCAATTTATTTTGATACAATAACAAAAGAAGATGCAAATTGCCTTCTTCTTATTTGATGGGAATGAAGAAAGCAGTCGCTGAATTCAGTTCTTCTTTTTTCTGATAGTCTGTAAAAGGAAAAAAAAAAAAAAAAAAAAAGAAGAAGAAGAAGAAGAAGAAAAAAAGAATAGAATGTGCAATAAAAAAAGATTAAATAGATTTACCATTTGATATTTTCCCTTTTCAAATAAATTTAGCGAGTATAGTTTTGCTTGTTTATTTTAGATCGAACTTGATTTGATGCAGATTTAGAAATTGAAGAAATCTTTCACACAGTCGCATGCGCACAATTATAAGTATTCTTCAGTAAATGTGTGCTGTTAGAAATATTGCCAAAAAAAGCGATAGTAGAAGAGAGAGAAATAGAATATTAAAAAAAAACTGTAAAAAAAATGAGAAACTTTGATCTGGCGAAAGTTTCAGAGACAATATTTTTCAGATCGTCCTAATAAAACTTGACACTTTGCTTACTTCTCTCAATCTCTCTATTCCCAACAGAATTTTCAATTTAGTTTTTTTTCTTCTGTGTGTGCTTGCGTATGTCTTAAATATCTGAGTAGAAACTTTATCGCGTTTTTATATTTTGCTTATCCTATCAATGTTTGCTCTGTTGCTCGAAGAGTAAAAGTTTTCATGTGTAAATTTCGAGCTCTTTTTGTTTGGTATTTCAAGATTTCTCTTTTATTCTCGAAAGAATTTTAGAGCCTCTACTTCTATTTTATGTTTTTGATTCCTGAATTTAAATCTTATGTCAAGATTATAGAAATTTTAAAATGTGCATTACTTAATTTGATTTCGAATCTACGTAATCTAATGAATTTGAATCACTTAGGTAAAAATGATTTTACCCGGCATTTTTAAGCTTCAGAGTTTAGTTTAGTTATATTAGAGTTCTGTTTCAAAGCAAACTTACGGTTATTTTGAGACATCTCGTAATTTTGAACCGTGTTCAGATGACGAGGACTACTCTTGAACTTGCACCCCCTTCCCTCTCCAAGCTTTCTCACCACAACAACGAGAAGACATTTGGCACCGACGGATTTAGCGTATACCCTCCGGTTCCAAGGCCGAGATCTTCCCACCAAATCACTGTGGCCCACATTTTTAAGCAAGTATTATTCTAGCATTTAATAGTGGAATCCAGCAAAATTGAACAATGTTACAAACTAATGATAACCAAAGAAACTGCTGGGTTTTACACTTTGCAGGTACGAATTTCTATGCAATTAATTGTTATATAAAAATTTAGTTGCATATTTTTATCGGATCATAAGTGAATTTACCATAGTTTAGTATATTTTATTGGATTGCTAAGATATTATTGTAAAATTTGGATCTAAATATAACAAGCTGAATAATTTCTCTTTATTAAATAATATTTATAATTTCTCTTTATTAGAATAAAATGTTTTTATATAAAACTCGATATTATCTTTTTAAAATTTTTGTCTACGTTTTTCTCATGAAGTATGACATTTATCATTATAACTTTTTTCATAGACAGAATTAAACAGAGCAAATTTATAATCTACATAAATCTTTCTTAAAATCTTACTAAACATCTGCAGTAAGTAGAAAAAGAAAAAAAATAGTTATGAAGCAGCTTTTACTTAATACGATTAAATTAATTGCTCCGAAATTTAAAAACAATATAATTATTCTTTGGTCTTAGGCTATTTTCTTATTGAATATTAAAGCAAAAATTTAAATTTTGGCATATAATATTTAAATACGAGATTGTATGATATTTCACATTCCATTTGGCCTCCTTAGAAAAAGTTTTAATATTAAAATATTGCAATATAGGAAAATATCTTAAATATTCTTCAATCTTATGTAACATTATTTTCAAACATACAAGGATTTGATGTTCAGTTGAGGTTCCAAAACTAACACAGAAAGAAAATAGAAAGTTAAATTATTCTCGATTACGTAATTTCTTTTATTTTTTTCGAATTATAATTAATAATTGGAGGATTTTTTTTTTTTTACTTTGAGATAATAACCGAAGATTTTTATTCTCATTCTTGAACTACTAAAAATGCATTGTTCAAATTTCTATGAATTTCTTCTTCCTATTTAATTTAAATTTAATTACACTTTATTGATTTTTGAAGTAGATTAATTTTTAAACAAATCATTCTAGGTCATTCATTTTTCAATTATTCCATTCATTTTTATAAAATAATAAATTTTTATAGGCGAAGATTTGACCCATGAAACAATCCTGTTTCTAAAATTTTCATCTACTGTAAAATCTAATGAAGTGTGATGTTATTTTCTAATAGAATAATTAACTAGTTTCTGCTTCATATTTGTATCACAGAGACGAATACACAAGAACTATTTCCAGAGAGTTCTCCATTCAGTAAATTAGAATGGACACTTCTTGTTTTACATTAAAATAAATAAAAAAAGAAACATTAATTTTTATTTAATTTTTTTCTCATTCATGTACCAATGAATAGAATAAGAGAAGTTATTAAGCTGTTGCAGCAAATTAAAGACATTAAAAGTTTGAAGAAGTAATAAAATCAATAAAATCTGTTAAAAATAAAGATTTTTGCAGTTAAAAGTATGCAGAACACATCATAATAACTGTTCTACTTGACAATGGAATTGTATGACACATGTTACACCCCTCATCATACCAGCAACCTAGGTATGACGTCATCACATTTGCTTCTGACTTAGCGAATATTAAACAAGCAGATAAAAGGAAAGTAAGCAGCATATTATTTCCAATAACTTCTAAATAATTAAATAATACATATGTAGCAATGAATCAGATAAGAAGAATTATTTTTCTCTTCTACATATTATAACTCACCTATATCAAAGGATTAATAGAATTATTTCATATAAAACGGTGTTATGAAAGGTTTTAACAGTTCATCTTCATTAATTAATTAATTAAATTTAATAAATCAATTGATAAAATTCGGAGGGGCAGACTCATCTAAGCACAGTGATATTTTCAAGAAATATATATAAAAATCGCAGCTATAAATAAAATATTCATAAAACTACTTTTTTATTTAGAGTTGAAAAGATCATATGCAAATAAAAAATTGAAATGAAAATAATTACTTTTTTTTCTTTGAAAAGTCAATAAAATATATCTTTAACAAACAAAAAGCAATTTTTAATCAGCTAATTCTTCGATGCAATACAATTGCATGTGCTTAATTTTAATTTAATTTAAGTGATTTTTCAACTTAATTATATAGTGTATTCAACTATATTTGACATTGTATATTCATAAAAACATTTTACAGAATCCAATTGAATTTTTATTTTTGACTTTCGTCGTGTAAGAAGATACCTTTTAGAAAATTTTAATCTGGAAAGAATCATTAACTAAATTGAATTTCGATTCGTGCAGATTGTATTTCATCTAATCTGGAAAAATAAGCAAAATATTTATTTTCTTATCAAAAGACATATGTTCTATAAGTATCTTTAAAACTTATAAAATATTTATTCTACAATATGTGAAAATCATAAATTTGTGACAAAAAAAGTATTTAGTTGACCATCCAAAATTAAGGGTAATGTATTATTTGACATGGGCAATTAAAATATATTTATTTCAAGGAAACTTTTTGAAAATAATTAATTTAATATCATTCCGAAATGATTTTACAAAAAAAAAAAAAACAATTAGAACTTATTTAGAATCGAATCCCCTATTATTAAATAATTTATGAAAACGTCTTTTCTTAAATTATTTTGTAACCCTTCTCAAATTGAAAATACATGTCTGCTTTTACGATACATACATTTTATGCATTTAAAATGTAAATTTTATCTGAGGGACTTCTAAAAAAATTATACAGTACTTGTCTGGAATTTTCATGAACAAACCTTTTAGCATAACATCTCAATCCAGTTTATTTCATAAACATTTATTTACATTTTAGTTTATAAATTTTCGTTTATTGTCTTGTATTAATCAAATATCACTGAATAATAAATTGTAAGATATTCGCTTAAATTAACATAAACATTGTGTAAAAGCAATTTATATTTTTTTAATCTTTTTATCTAGCCGTTTCTGATAGTTATATCAATTTAATTGCTCCCTATTTTCGGTTCACACTTCTCCAAAAGTTAGAAATTTAATATAGTTTTCTAATAATTTAAACTTATAAAACTTCAGCATAGGAAGACACATGTAAATTTCTTCGATATAATTTATCACTGGTAGTAATTTATTACCACCAATGTGATTGTCTTATAATAACCTAAGCAATGCCAGTTTTATTGTTAGTTTGAAAGAAGAAATCTTTCTCTATAAGAGTAGTTCAACAGCAAAAAGGAAAGAACCACGAAGCGGTTCTTTCTTTAGTGCTATGAACTCAAAATCGCAGTAGCTTTAATTTGGGTAAAAAAATTCCCATATCCAATGGGAAAACGTTTGAACTTTTCCAGATATTATTAAACTCGCCAACTGAATTCACTCTCGATTTACGAGACGTTTAATTATTAGCTGATAAATATTATCATTTTAGAAGATAGAACAATGTCATCTCGCCAGATGAGAGGGAGTATTAATAAGACACGCAATTAATTTTGAACACAATAACAAATGCCATGAGTGACAAATAGAACGGAAATGGAAGTATTATAGTTCTAATTTTTTATTTTGACATTAGTAATGTAAAGGCATTTTTCTTAATTTTAGACCAATTTGGATTGGACGTTAGTTTTAATGCCACAAGAGCCAGAACAGGCTATACATACTTATCCTAGACCAGTTGGGAAATTCTTCTCTCATAGAGCGAATGGAGCCAGTCTCGTCAGATTCAAATTGCTAACCATCGAGGAGTTTCTTCATGGGTTCAGACAGATGAAAAAGTACAGATGCTAAATTTGGGCTGTATGTTGGATGTTTATAAACTTCCAAACAAAATTCCTGCAGTTTTTCAAGAATGATGTTAGAGTAGCAAATGAGTATTCACGAATGGCTTTATATGGCACTTTGTGTATAGCGAAAAGCATGGCACAACTTAGTATCATTGCATATTCTGTTTCAGTATTGACAATATTCCCATGGGAATGAAAATCCAACATATCTGATGTCCCAAAAGACATTGATTTTCTCAACGGAACATGAAACTTTGACTTTTCCGAATAAGATAATTTGAATGTTTCTGCATGAATCTCATAGCTTTTAACTCTGCTGTAAAGTGCAAAATTCAGATCTTATCTCCCTTGACAATACACATCTGAAAGCCATAACCCCTTTATTATAGTTCTAAAAATGCATCAAACTACAAGCTATTCTGCATTAAGTCTAAATTTTCATAACTGTTTCAGGACTGAGTTTAGGCTCCTTATTATTATACTCATACTTGAACAGTCTATTTATTACTTTGTACATGTACTATTAATGGCTTCGTCGATGTGAGTTTTCTTTGTTTATAAAAGTATTTATATCAATTTCAACAAGAACATTGGTGGGAAATTGTAATAATATGTATTTTTTAGTGATTGTAGTTATTGAACTAAAATTGAGTGTTCACTGTCTGATCTTTTACTGTGCGTTGTCGATTTCATTTTTAGTTTTTATTTTAACTTTTCTACTCTATACTTTAGGGTGACTTTAATTTCTTATTACATGATTTTAACTGCTGCACTATTGTTCATAGGTTATTTCAAGATGTTGCCACCTTATATAGAGATTTCAATTGTTTAACTATGGATTTTAACTGCTACTTATTTCTTAATTCGTTTTGGATGTTAGAATCGTGTATTCTAATATTTATGGAGTGTATTGTTTTGATATAATAAATTATACTTAAAATTCTTTTAACTTTGATATACTTTAAAACATTTTAATTTAAGTGTGTAAAGGGCGTTGGTAACAATAGCCTTTCTTATTTTGCACTCAGCTTTAGAGATATTCCCTCTTAGTGTTAATTTATATTTGCTTCTATGTCTGGTATTGATAACTTACTAAAGTATTTTTCCTTCTTATATGCCTGTGTTGCTACCAGTCCTTGACTGCACTTGTACATGATTCCCTCTTTTCTTATCTTTAATGTTAATAAAATCCTTAATGAAGCATACTCCATTATTCATGAAAGTTCTATTTTAAAACTATTATAATTGAAATTGGTTTAATATAAGTAGTGGGCACTGTTACTTGAATGTTGCCGAGGAATCTTCGTAACACTTTTCTACCCACATGTGTGTAAATAATAGTTTTTACAATCGGAAATCTACTTACATCATTATGATTCTCCTTAAATGAAGCGGAAATTATCACACATTGTTATTAAAGCAATTTGAAGGTTCCTATTACCTATATCATCAAGGGCACGTAAACAATATGCAGGTTCTCAGTGTTGATTTTTATATTGTTGATATTAGCAATGAGTTAAATAGTGTTCAAAACTATATTCTCTGTTGTTTCCAGTTTTTTAAGAATCGATACAGAAATTATTCTATCCTATATTTAAAAAATATAAATTGCATGTATTTTAATAGTATAAATCATCTACTGATGGAAATAAGGAATTAACATCTATCAGAGTACCTAATATGCTATTCAAATATTATTAAATCTGTCAAACTCATGCAATGTTTCTGGAATGTTTTCTATGAATTTTCAACAAAATAATTCTTAACCACCTAAAATTCTTTAAATGCAAATCAAAATACTTTCATATTGATTGTCTTCTTAGAAATAAATTTACTTGCTTCTGTTTCTTTGTAGGAAGCAAATGTTCAGCGCATCATCTCAGAAGAGTGATATCAATATCCCACTTTGTCATCTCTAATCCCAGGTAGCACAGAATGTTGCAAAATAATGTACAATATTGTTCTACATTATATGACATTAATCAATATTCCATAATATTATACAATATTGTGAATATTGATTAATATCGTACAATATTGTGCAATATTTGTGCGTTACTAAAGATGTGATGTTGAAAATAAAAGTATTTTGTTTTCATTTATTTTTCTTGTTGAAGTATTTTGTTTGCCATTGTTCCATTTCAATCTCTACAATGTTGAAATGAAAAATTGAACTTTCAGTGAAACTAGTTACTGAAATTAATGAATACATCCTTTTAATAATGAAGGATCAAATTACCTAACAAAGTCCTTTTAAATAGTTTTCAAATGGCTGTAAAATAAATCATATCAACGGTTCAGAAGAAAATTTGGAATGCATTTAAAATCGTCATTTATTTTGAAAGAAAATTTGCAAAGTGTCATGGTTTATATTTGCAATTTGCAAGTTCAAGGTCAGTAATGTGCAAGTGCCTGATCAGGTTTACTGTCACCCCGTAGCCTATTACTTTGCAAAATTCAAAAATAAAAATAAAACTTTGAGGCCAAATGTGATAAGTATATATACCTGCTGCTTTTTCTCATGTTTTGCTCAAAGAAACAGAAAAAAAAAATTATAATGATTATGATATATCAGAAAAGCCTCTCTTAATGAATTTGAAAAGGTATGTCAAACTACCACCATTTGTTTTAGTGACTCCCACATGTGATATATGCCCGGCTTCAGCAAATGCTAAGAATATCATGATGCTGTGTATGGTGCACTTCTTGTTCCAAAACATCTTATACAAAGAAGTTTCAGAGAATTACATCTTATTATGTGTTCAGCAATAGATTCTGTAATACCAAATCATCACCGTTAGCGCTTAGATTTGAAAGGAATATGAAATATATTGTACATGTGCTCCAGTGTGCTGTTAATTATTTCCCCCCTTGTTCGCATTGCATTAGTGATATGAAGACCTTTAGATCACACAACAGTAATTTCGCGTTTATTTTACTCTTCAGATTTACCCCCGGGAGGCATCTCGAAATGAGGATGAGATGCTTCCGGTATGGTGGTTGGATCTCGCCACCCGGAAGGGAACACTAATAGGTGGGGGATCTAACTCCTCCCATCGATGACGGGACGTACTTCCTACGGGAAGGGTTGTACCGTGGCCGGTGATGGCCATTAGGACTCAACCACAGTTCCTGCCAATTGCTTTAGAGGCGGTTCGGTCATTCAATTCTATGGTTTAAATCCGTGTGCCTTCGGGCGGGTCGGAGAGTTAGATGGTTGACTTACTCTTCAGATTTCCAAATTTGAAATATAATCAATCACTCCAAGCTAATAAACCGGCGGTCTCCATTTTATACCTATCAGAAGTATGTCTAGGAACAGAAAGTATCTACATATTCTTATGCAAATCATGATACTGTATAAGTGCTACTAAATAATATACATTTTACTGCTGTGGTTCATTTATGGAATATGCGACACAAGTTTGCTTCGAATAACGCCGGTTTAAGTAGTGCATTGCAAAAAAAAAAAAAAAAAAAAAAAAACATTTTTTTTAAATCTGAACATTGGTATTTGGTGAACTGTGAACTCGTTCTAAAACTGGGGGGATGAACAAGTTTTCGTTAAATTTGACATATTTTCTGGAGGATGTTTGCGACACAGGTGGTTACATCCCGGCATTAATCCACTTTTGCCTTTTGACAATGTTTCATCACTTATAGCCACGTTGATAAATTCAAACATCCTGATGGAAATAGTATGGAACAATAGGATTTGTTCAAGTTTTTTCAGATTTAAAGTGGATATATTAGAGATCATAGAAATTGCTTTTCTTTTTCAACTGGTTCTACTTTCCCACTTATTCACAATAATTAATAAATGGTTAAAGGAGGATTAGATTGCAATGACTTTTAACAACCCGCATAGGCTCCTCCATTGGCCCTTTTCCCCGGCGTAGTGTGGAAGAGAGGAGTGCCAGCTCAGGTGTCGTTTACGTCATCTGACCGTGATTCAAATTTACGAGATCTGTTCCAAAACAGCTCTACTGTTGCTTTAAAACGGGGCGCTAATATAAATAAACTAAACGTTCCCTCCATGTTAAATTATGATTACGCCGTATATCGTTATTTTATGCAGTTTTATAATTTATCTTTGCTGTTTACTAAAAAAAAATCACTGATTTTGTATTTTTCTTTCAATTATTTTAATAATTTGTTTTCATTTTCTGACTTTTAAAATATTGGTGATAATTAAACTTAAATTTTCAGTGGTTATTTTACTATTCAAATATTATAAGCCTCATGTTTTTAGAGGAAATTAATTATTTGTTTAATTAATATAAATAACCAGATACTTGTGTATAACTGAGAATTTTCCATTTTTAAAATTATGACCATGAGGGAAAAATATGTTTTTAGTTTTAAAATAAAAATTCAGTGTTGCAATTTGTTTCATTTTTGATTAAATATAGAACTCGGTGATCAAATTAATTTCCACTTTCATGAATGCAAAAATTGTTTTACGTTATAAATATATGATGATAGTAATTTATCGCCATTTTACGTAATTAATCCCACCATTTTTTTCTCATTTAAACTTCAATTAAACAACACGGGGTAATCAATAACTCAATCCATTACCTATTAAAGTTGTTACCAGTTGTTTTCAAGTTTTAAACTAATCAAAACGATAATATTTGAAACCTAATTACGATCAAACTTTAATAATGGGTGTCTTTTGCATAAAGAAAAGAAATAAGTGTTTTTTTTTTATGTCAGTGATAATAATGTTATAAAGAATGTCTCTTATTCTGTAAGATTATGCAAATGAGCTACCAGAAGAAGAAATCATATTCTTTTGTAAGAAATTTGGTTTGTAAGAATTTCGGTTTGGAAAATTACCCTATTTTGCAAGAAAGGTATTATTTCGTCTCACAATGCTATTGAAATAAATTTGTTTCCATTTTTCTGCAAGTGGGATGAAAGGATCTGAAATCCAAATGGATGAATTTCCTGACATTCTAACAAATGAATTCTCATAAAAATAATCAAACGTATTAAAATTGCATGGATTGATAAATGATGTCATTTGTCATAAGGAATTATCTCAGCAAATAGTAAAAATATAATAAACTAGTGATTTCATTCTATGACCAAAATATGTAGAAATTTTCTGAATGAACTAAAATTATGAAATTTTAAAAAATAATATATTATTTCTCAATTTAAATAATGAATATATAAAATAAAGAATATAAGGAATATATTAAGGATATATTACAAAATTATA
>JAPMOR010036966.1:1614-12714 GCA_026543865.1 Argiope aurantia
ATGGATCTTTCAGACCATGCGGGGACTATAGAAGGTTGAATGACCAAACACTCCCAGACAGATATCCAATTCCTAGACTCGAAGATTTTCAGCACATTTTGCCAAACAAAGTCATATTTTCTAAAATGGACCTTTTTAAGGCATATTTTCATATTCCTGTTGCAGAGGAGGACAAGAAAAAAAAACAACTATTATTACTCCATTTGGACTTTACGAATTTAACAGAATGAGTTTTGGTTTACAGAATGCTCCGGCAACATTCCAAAGATTTATTCACGAAGTATTTCGAAATTTAGATGATGTATTGATTGCCTCTTCTAGTGCAGAAGAACATCGTTCACATCTCAAAATAGTTTTTCAACGCTTAAATGATTACGGGCTTCGCAAAAATGTCAGCAAATCAGTTTTCAGAGTTGATTCACTAGAATTTTTGGGCTATAAAATTTCGGCTAAAGGATCAAGGCCTCTGCCTGAAAAAGTAAAGGCCATATTAGAGTATCCATTGCCAAATACCCTTCAAAAATTGCGTACATTTTTGGGTATGCTAAACTTCTATCGTCCGTACATAAAAAATGCTGCGGCAACTCAAGCCCCTCTTCATGAATTTTTAAAAGGTGCCAAAAAGAAAGATCAGAGAAAAGTCGCTTGGAGTGAGGCGACTGTAAAACTATTTGAAAAATGCAAAATGGATATAGCAGAAGTTGCAATGTTGACATATCCAAATGCCGATTACCCTCTGTCTCTTCACACAGACGCATCGGATTTGGCTATAGGAGCAGTTTTGCAACAATACGAACCTGATGGGTTGAAACCTATCGCATTTTTTTCAAAAAAGCTAAATGAGGCACAAACTAATTATTCGACGTACGATCGTGAACTTTTGGCTATTTATTTGTCCGTAAAACATTTTAAGCACTATTTGGAAGGTAGAGATTTCCAGATCTTCACTGATCACAAACCTTTAGTTTTTGCTTTTAAGCAAAAGAACGACAAAGCGTCACCAAGACAGTTGAGACATTTACAATATATTTCTCAATTTACCACAAATATATGTTATGTAAATGGTCAGGAAAATATTGTCGCAGATACATTATCGAGAATTGCTAATGTTAACCTGCCAACTATAGACTATGATCAAATTGCTGACGCCCAAATTGATGATGACGAACTGAAACAACTGCGACTTTACAGTAAATCCTTGAAATTTAAGCAGTGTCAACTTCCATCCGGAAAATCTTTATGGTGCGACACATCTACATCAAAGGTTAGACCTTTTATTCCAAAGCCTTTCCGTGTGCGGATGTTTCAACAAATCCATTGTTTATCTCACCCCGGAATTCGTACAACAGTTAAAGAAATGTCATCACGATTCATTTGGTCTTCACTGAAACAGGAAGTTCGTAACTGGGCACGGGCATGTCTACATTGCCAAAAAAATAAAATTTCGCGGCATACAAAATCCGAATTTGGAACCTTTAAACCGCCAGATGATCGTTTTAGTGTAATTCATATTGATTTGATTGGGCCGTATTCTCCATCGGATGGATACATCTATTGTTTGACATGCATCGATAGACACACATCTTGGATGGAAGTGGTTCCTTTACGGCAGATCACTGCTGAAGTTGTTGCACAAGCTTTTTACGAATGTTGGATAACACGATTTGGAGTACCTTCTCTCGTGGTTACGGATCGAGGAACTCAGTTTACTTCAGAATTATTCAAAAAATTAGCAATCATTTGTGGTGTAAAATTACGGCATACGACGTCTTATCATCCCCAAAGTAATGGAAAGATAGAACGCCTACATCGCACGTTAAAAGCAGCCTTTAGATGCCACAACTGTATTCGATGGACTGAGTCATTGCCTACTGTTCTCATGGGTTTACGAGCTTCTCTTCGAGACGACAGTAGTTTTACAATAGCCGAAATGGTATTTGGTAAGTCTATCAAATTACCTGGTGAGTTTTTTGAAGATTCGAAAACTGTGTCCATTACAGATTCTTTTGTTGATAACCTGCGAAAACAGATGCAGTTAGTAAAACCAAGAATACCCAAACAAAAATGTAAACAACACATTTTTGTTCCACAAGATTTAAATACAACTACTCACGTATTTCTTAGGATCGATCGTGTAAAAAAACCCTTAGAACCGCCATATGAGGGACCCTTTTTAGTATTACAACGAACGCAAAAATTTTTCACGTTGTTAATCAAAGGTGAACGTGTAAATATTTCTATTGATCGAATTAAACCAGCCTATAAGTTAACACATTTTGACATTTCTGATGCTCCATTGCCATTAAATGTTAACAGTCCTGCATCTTGTGAACCCAAAAGAAGTGGCTCAACTGAAAGGATGCAACATAAGAATGCATTAAGTGATCCAAAAAAGGACGACAAACTGCCTGCTTTAACGACACAAACACGTTGTGGAAGAAAAATAAAACGACCTGTGCGTTTTACAGACAATGTCTAAAATGTTGTTCTAGTGCATTATATTCATATTACATTTAAATGTCATTTTCAATTTTTTTTTTTCTAATTAGCGTAACTTCGTTACTGGCAAGGGAGTGATGTAGGAACAGGTTGTGAGTAACACAACTCATCATTGCAAGTCATTGTGGTTCACACATAACTAAATATTACAAATAATTGTTAATGTTCTGTATTTGTTTAATTATTATAATTGTTCATGTTTGTTTTTGAAGTAATTGCATCAAAAATATTTGATATATTATTTTGTGTTAAATGAAACTTTATTTCTGCTGTTGTATCTGGCAACGAGGATGTTTTGTAAAAAAGTAAATAAACGAGTGAGATGCTCGCCGTTACTTGGAGTTGACGTAGTTTGTGTTTGATTTTAAGTTCCTTAACACACTTTCAATCGTTGGTCGTAATATCCTAAATATGAAATGTTTATTTTAAGTATCGAGCGTTTACAATCTGCACTTTAAAACGCAGAGTCATACGCCGATAAAATTTTTTGTTCTGGCAAAATGCCAATAAATTGCAAATACAAATTTGGTCATATGAACTGCTGTTAGGGTTAGTGGTGTGACCTCCTTAATGTAAAAAGTAGCTCCACTTTAAGAAATAAATGTTCGCTAAGAAAGGATTTTCCCAATTTTTAATTACATATTTTATTAATTATTATGTAAACAAAATTTAAATGTCGTATCCTAAATAATAATATCGCAAAAATCAATTTAAGACAATAAACTTTAAGACAATTGATTTCAGTGATACCAATTTCATTTTTTTAAATTTAAAAGAAATATTTCAAATTAAATTTTTAATTTAATTTGAGACAATGCTATTTATTGTTTTAATTAATTATTTCATTCGCATGTGCAACGCGTATTGAAGGTATGGTTGAGAGGGAAAAAAAAAATTTTTTTTCACAAATTAATTCTAATTTTCCAATTTTAATTTCACACTTTTATTAAAATTGCAATATTTTTGGGATAGTTCTTTTTTAAAAAATTAAAATAATTTTATGAGACAAAATGCTAAGGCTGAAGCAATCACGTTTAACAGAAGAAAAAAACAGACGAATGAAGCCTAAAGCACTATTATATTGCGATGTTTCGGACTTTCTTATTCATTGCTTAATGTATTTTCAGCATTATTACATAGGTTTTAAACCAAGCCGTGTCCCTTGTGAGTTTATTTACAAAAGCTGTGATTCTTTACATTTCAAATGTCCATTCGTCTTCAAACGAAGTTTTGAAACGTCTTATTCATAAATGAGATAATTTGCAATAAAGAGTCTTTCGACGTAAATAGCTGCCTTAGATAAATTTCGTAAATGGTTTTAAATGAAAATGTCATCCCTTTTAATACTTTTTTTATATGTTAGCTAATGTTTATCTATACTTCGCATACATCAAATAATTTGAGAAATCAACAGAAAGAAACATACCTTGAAATTTCACAGATACATAGAAATTGCAGATAAATTCAAACACTATTTTCTCCATATTTCGCTATTAGACAGTTTTTGCAATAATAAATCAACTTATCCCCCTTTCTCCACACGACCATTAAATTCTTTAAAAAGGAACATATCACCAACAATTAACGCCATTTAAAAATCTCTATTAATCTTTTCACGTCATTTTTTTTCCTTTATTCAGATCATTTTCATCATCTTTGTGTGTAAAAGAGTCGCCAGCAACTTCCTTTCCAGGCAAAAAATCGAGAGGATAATCATATTTATAAGTTATAATAGAGACCTAATCTTGCCTCCCTAGCTCTCAACATCAAGTGTCATACTAAGAAAGACTAATGGGGAAAATTAGCACCGCAGTCTCCTATCAAACATTTCAATCAAACAGAGTTTCTCTTCGTTTCCATTAACCAAATTATTTTCGATCTGATTTTTATATCTGCATCCTCATCTGCTATGCCATTAAGTCAGCCATCTAACTCTCCGACCCGCCACGAAGGCACACGGATTTAAACGATAAAAACTGAATGACCAGACCGCCGCAACAGCAACATTGGCGGGAACTGTGGTTCAGTCCTAAGGCCCGTCACCGTCCATGGTACAACCCTCCCCGGAGGAAGTACGTCCCGTCATCGATGGGAGGAGTCAGATCCCCCACCTATTAGTGTACCTTCCAGGATGGCGAGATGCAACCACCATACCGGAAGCATCTCATCCTCATTTTAAGGTGTCCCCCGGGGATCCTGCTATGCCATGAAACTAAGTAAACACAGAATGCATATATCTTTTAACACATTTGTGCTGAAGAGATTATAAGCCAGTTAACAGCAACAAAACGCGGTCGATTGCTTTTGTCTTGTGGTCTTGTTACTCGGCTGCGAAGCCCAAGTTCCCAGGTTCTATCCTCGCTTATACCAATTCGCCCCACATTTTATCTCTTAGCATGTTATTATTTTAAATTATATTTCTAAGTTGAAAATCTTTGTAAACGGTTTCATCACAATAACATTTCTTATATTCTTGTAAATTCGGTAAATAGTTATTTTTGTTTTTCTCTACTGTAAATATTTTGGTACTTCAATAAAATTCCCGTAACATGTCCATCAAACCGTTCACTGATCAGAATGGTCATGGATACGGGGGTATGAGAGGGCGTTCTGTTCTGTCTTTGTGTGTGTGCAGATTAACTTTCGTGATGTCTAATTATGTGTTTTCATCTCCATTCTCTCCTTTGAAGAGGTTAAGGATTTTCTTTGCTGCAGTTTTCTTGTATTTTTAAAAAAATATGTCATCATCGTTTCTTTAATACTTGAATAAATTTATTTTTTGTCAGTATTTCAATTGTTTTCAAACAATTGCTTTATATTTTTATATTTATTTCAGACGGCATAAATGATTTATTCTTTTTCATCTATATTAATTATAAAAGGAGAATGTGTGCCTGTCTCTGTGTAGAGGAGTTTTGACGTTTTACTGAACAGACCAGTTAGCCTAGAACTATAACATTTGGCATAGAACGTACTTTAGAAGATAGGAAAGTGCACAGCGGAGTCATTGTTTTTTTTCGACATTTTTATTTGAATTTTAATTAATTAAACATCGAGCAAATTTTGCGCTTTCTCATAATAAATTCGATAAATATTATGGCTCTAAAATAACTTATACATGATAACACCCCCTCAAAGAAATTAATCAATTTCCACATTGCGCAGAACTTTGCTTATATCAGCAATTTTCAAAAACGTTTTTTTTTTGTAATTTTAAACAATAAATTACATTGTCCTTTCATATTCTAACTAACTTCATAGCTTCATTATATATTTAATCGCGATATATTCCTGCATTGTGAAAATTAAAGATGATGCAATCTGTTTACTGTCTGTGTAATTTATGTAATTTACATTACAAATAAGAAAGTAATGTTACAGTACCTCAGAAATCAGGAGATAGATGAAAAGGACAAATTCGTTTTTAACCCTTAGCTGTGGAGGTGAAATTTTAGGAGTTAATTCGGGAGGTGCGGTCTACGAGACCGCATTTCATTTACACTCAAATTAAATTTTTTAATGAATGTATTAGCATGAAAAACTGCCAATATATTTTGCAGATACTATTCTTGATATATAGATATATTATCATTGAAAAAAGTAAATGCGTTGGAACATATATTTTCTTCTAAAATTACATGTTACAATAAATAATATTCCTGAAAAAACATATTAAAAAAATCATATTTATTTTTACCGTATATGAAGGTATATAGAAGACAATATAACGTAAAATTCAAAAATTAAATTAAAAATTTAAAAAAAAAGGCAATAGGTAAAAATGGTCCTTTTCTTTATAGGGTAGTGTGACTTCCATAGCACGATTTTCTAGGGCCTTTTAGACATACAGGTTAAGAATTAATGTAAAAATCAACCTATAAATTCTCTATATATACCTCTTGGTATATTAATATATTTTATAAATTTTTCAAAATGCATTATCACTGGAAAAATTAATTATGTTTGAAAATACTTTAAAAAATCGATTGAAAGCGAACTTTCATCGAAAGACTCTTCTGTTGTGAGCTTATGTTGCCTTTATTTATCTCCAGGAATCTAATAAACTTAAAAATTTAAATCATTTTTATAAAAGCAATACAATTTTTGAGCTTTAATGATAATGCTATTATTAATAGATAAATGGATTTATCAAATTCTTATAATTACGACTGTCCTAAGTGATTAATAACTTTGATAATTATTTGTGACCCAAAGACCCATTAACTTACGAATTTCACTTCATAAGACTTACGAATTTCACTTCATAATGGAATGTCATTTCAATTATTCTCCAATTCATGCGACTGGAGATATTAATATAAAGAGTATAGATAAAACTATTACTTCTTTTGTATTGCATCTGTTTTAAAGTATTAAATAAATATATTGATGATACAAGGCTTTATTTCCTAACCTAATCATCAAATGATTGTTAATTAATCTAATGAGGGAATACTCATTCTGATAATCATATTCTCTCAAAAGACCCAATTATAATGAGTAGCTGTTTGTACACGTCACATCATAATGCAATATTACTATATTACTCCAATTACTCCACAACTTATGAACATTTATTAAATCATAATAATATAATATAAATCAAAGAGGAGAAAACTGTTACTTTGTTCAAAATTAAATTTCAGGCTCGAGTAATATTCTTGAGTCAACTCCAGAAATTAATACCTTCATATCTACGTGGTTATCGCATCATTTATGTCCGGACTATTTTATTTTTATTCAAAATTGCTTATTGTTTGCTTATATTTGATAGTTCAAATTGCTAAAAAGGCTTGTTGGAGAGGCAAGAAAAATATATTTTATATAATATCATTAAAAGTAGCCGAGATTATCTACCGTTGTCAATCTTAAAATGGTATCAAAAAATTCAATGACAGGTTAGAAAGCAGTATTTTAACATAAAAGCTACTATTATTTTATAAATAAGTGTATTGGCAAAATTTAAAAATAGAAATTATCTATTTATAAATTATATCATAATTTAACGTTTAGACTCCTTATTGTCAAAACACATTTCGACTGGAATGAGAATATTTGCGTAACACTCTATCAAACCCAACTGTGTTAACAGATTTACAGGCACAATGAGTGCACAGGAATAGTGTTAGAATTAATTTACATTATGAGTTTCTGTTTTGTTCATCTAGTGCATCTAGTGGCACTGTAATCAATAATGTGTCAAATTAGGTCTAACGTATTTAGGGTGTATCCTCAGATAATCAAATAACATATTAAGTGCCACATGCATTAACTTTTTCTTCCAGGCTGCCTCAGTCACTGGTGATTGTCGTTTAATTTTCCTTACAGGCAGCAATTGTCAGTTGACTATATAAAATAAAGTGTAAAACAAAAAATTAAATAAATGCACTTTAATATTTCTTGTCAAAATATATTAAAGGTTACATTAACACTGAATAAATATCTTATATGCAAAGATTAATCAAAAGACTGAGTATATATATATGTTGGAGACATACACAAATATAATCATTACCGGGGTTTCGCTTATTGTTAAAAATGTGACAATATGCTGTTTCAAGACTTTAACTGTTATTAAAAGCGTTTTAAGGAGAGAAAGGAATGAAATCGGAGGTGACAGAAAGCTTCAATTGTCTATATATTTAGTAAAATAGTGGAATATTAGTTATTAATAGTGGTTGGGTATTTGTTATATTAGTTATTAGTTAGTGGTAGATTAGTAAAAATTTTACCATTAAAGAGTGGTAAAAATTTTTTGGTGGTTTTGGTGAGTGGTTTCTTTTCCCCTCCTTTCAGGCCGCGTCAGACAATTGACAAATATAAAATAAAGTGCTAAACAAAACAATAAAATTACATTATGTTAATAAATGCACCTAAATTTTTCTTGTCAAAATATTTTAAAGGTTTCGTTAACACAAAATAACACTTTTATGCAAAGATTAATCACGAGTCTTAGTATACTCCCTTTGCAGACTATGGCCCTAACGTTGTAACTAATGTTGTAATCGAATACGGGAAGTTTTTAAAAAATTATATAGATGCCACATCGGTAACAAATAAAAACTTGATTTTTATTACGGTTTTTGGTAACGGAATCCAATAGAGGTCGCTTTATAAACAAGTACCATCTGTTGGAGGTAGAAGCAACACATGCTACACTAATAATTTTACGATTCCCTTTCAATGTTTTCGGTTATATAATTAAATGGAATTTTCATAAATATCGATTTATTTTCATTTTGATTTAATTATTTCGCGTGATATTTCGTTGAAATCGCGATGAGTAGAATTTCTAATTTTTATATATTCTTTTCTATGGCAAAACACATTTCGACTAGAATGCGAATATTTGCGTTATTTCAGAAAGCGACAATGTCTGGCAGCTAGTATAATTTAAGATATAAATCAAACAAAATACAAAAAATAGATCAAAATATTATAAAGCCTTCATTAACACACAATAAATATTTAATCTGAATATTTAGAGTATATCTTTGGTGACCTGCTCACCAAATACCGAGATTAGCATTATGAGAGTGCCATAAACTGTTTGATTTCTGATGCTAAGTGGTTTTAACGCTTCTGACGTTTCAAGAAGCGTTTCCAAAAAGTCGATTGATGAAACAGGAAACACAAAACATATCTCTATTATCAAAATATGTTTTTAAAAATATTTTACGGGGATAGTGGTAATTTATAAATTTCATTTATCAGAATAATTATTTTTTCACTGTAGTTTATAACAGCGCAGTTCAACCTCATTCTCCATACTGAATCAGTGAAAAGTATTTAAAACTTGAGCTACCTAACAGTGAAATCAAAAGTTTTTTTTTAAGCAATTAACAAAAAAATCCTTTTTTTTTCTGTTAAGTATATTGTAGAATACTAAATGTATGCATCACTTTTGTATAAACTTTCGACAAGTGCTGTTTCAGTTTCTGAATGAGCAAATTAATTTCCAGTCAAGAATATTTACTGACATTAGATTCTTTGTTGAGTGCCAGTGAAAAACACTTCTACTCAATATGAATATGACTGTGGAACCTGATGGGGAACCCTGAGAAATTTTAGCTAGAAGGCAAATTAGATGAGGTCATGAGACCGGATGATATATGATAGGTGTGAAGGTGAAAATTTGTGGTTGGTAATAAAAGAGTAAGGGCTTGCAAGCATAAAGTAGAAGAGAGACAAATGAATTACGGAGGTTTGAGCGGAAGAGACCATTTGGTGGTGGCATATGGCTAATTATACTTGCTGTTGCAGTTGGTGAAATTTGTTTGTTGAGCGATGTTGGGATTGGGATGATCTTTAATGCTTTGGAAGAAGCTCCTGGAAAGTTTCGTGACGAAGTTTTCAATTGGTTCTATTTAGAGGTCATTGTGTATAACATCGTTGCGGACATAAAAAGGTGCATTAGTGATTATTCGTAAAATCTTATTCTGTAGAATTTAAATTTTCTTGTGGTGAGTTTTTGCTGCGAGCCCCCAGATCGGGACTGCATACGTGAGGATGGGCCTGAGAACCGTCTTGAAAAGACGCACTTTGTTGTTGAGGGAAAGTGGGGAGTGGCGACCAATAAGAGGGATGATGTTATGGACCTTTGCCCAGAATTTGTCGGCGTTGTATGTTACATGTTTTTTAAAAGTGAATTTCGAGTCGAGGAAAAGGCCGAGGTATTTCACTTCCTTATCCCAAGAAAGGTTATCATCAAAGAAGGTTAGCTGCTGGTATGATTTCTTTGTATGACCTTTGCGAAACAAGATGGCTTGAGTTTTATCTGTATTGATTGAATCTCGCCAGCGTGTGCACAACTCTTCAATTTTGATTAATGCACCTTGGAGTTGCTTAATGACAAATTTTGGTGTGGCGCCTTGAATGAGAATTGCGGAGTCATCAGCGAATAGGCAATTCATGATTGGATCAGATTTGGGGAAGTCAGCATTAAAGATACAGTAGAGCAGTGGGCTGAGGGCGCTGCCTTGAGGAGTGCCTGCTTGGATAAAACCAGTTTCGGAGAGATAATGAAGATTCTTGACTTGGAAGGAGCGATTGGAGAGGAATTTGAAAATAATTGCCGTGAGATAACATGGAAAATTTTGTTTGATAAGTTTGTAGATGAGACCATCGTGCTACATTCTATCAAATGCCTTCCTCACATCCAGAAAAATACCACCAGTAGTGAGCTTTGCATTGAAGCCTTCGCATATTGTGTTGGTCACCCTAAGGAGCTGGTGAACACAGCTATTATTTTTCCTGAACCCAAACTGATCGTCAGGGATTATGCTATTTTTATCGCAGAACTCAGAAAGTCTGGCGAGGAGAATTTTTTTCAAAAATTTTGCCAATGTTGCTGAGAAGGCTGATGGGACGATATGAGCCTGGAAGTAAGAATATTTAGATAAAAATTTGATACTTTTCATTACAGAACGTTCACCATAGAACGCCAATCACGAAACGAGATATGAATAAAAATAATAAAGAACAAAAAATCAGAATTTATATAGAAGAACGATTGCCACAATTGGCGAACTATCATCTGATAGGACTATAATAGCAATATTTTTGTTTGATATTTAACATATATATAGTGACATATATTCT
>JAPMOR010036968.1:0-48433 GCA_026543865.1 Argiope aurantia
AAAAAGTATCATTGAGTTTAATATTATATGTACATGTTTATATTTGCATTGTATAATGCTTACTTCTCTGATGTTTAATTTCAGTTCAAATTTTTAAGTATCTTGCATGCTTTGAATGTTACCAGGTTTAGACAAACTATATTAAAAAGAATGCAGCTATATATTCTTTAAAAAATCGACCATTCAGCTAAATGTAAATTTAAGCAAATATTTCATCAATACTAAAGCAATGGTAATAAATAGAGATGAATTATTTTAATTACCTTACATTTGTTCTGTTTATTGCATACACCAACCTTATTAATGGAATCAAATTTCATGAAATTGCAGTGATATTAAGAATATATTTATCAGATTCATTTAACCTTTGACTTTCGTAGCAATGTAGTTTTATACCAGTTTTTGTACCATTTCTTATTCCCTGTGTGACTCGCATCGACATTTTATAGAAACCTTCTTTCTTAGCTTTGAATTATGGGAAAAAAATCACATGATTAAATATTTCATGAAACAATGAAACATATAAAATTCAAAGCAGAAATGAAATATAGTGCTGGAAATCATGGGAAAATAATTTTAAAAAATTGTAAAAATTAAAAAAAAATGAGTGGCAATTAAATTGGTATGATTAAAACGAACAATTTTTTTAAAACTTTAAATACGGTGTATAAACGAAATTTTGCTATGATAGTGTTCAAAGGTATGAAATAAAATCTTTACTTTTTTTTAATTTTCAGTGAAATAAAAATTTTAGAAAAAATTGTTTCTATATATATCACTTTTTAAAATATATTTATATTGAAATTTGTCGCTCTAAATTTAATGGTCTCTCCTGTAGAGCACAGATACGCGCATTCCTGACTACTTCTTTCATTCATAAATATTTGAATTCAGATAAACTTCATCATGTTAAAAGGGCTTAATCTTTTGAAAAATAATTTGAAAAAACATTTATGTAAAATTTTCAGATTATAAAAAAAATGCAAAATAGAAAAAGAATATATTTCAATCATCGTTTAGATCTCTAAATACTACTTTGTAAATCAATTGAATTTTATATTCAGACTTTAAGGTGCTCTCTGAGTTTACAAACGTATTATCTTTACTAAAAGTAGTAAACATTTCGTCAAAATTGATTTGTAGACAAAATCCGGATTCTTAAAAAAAAAGTCTTTTGAACTTCTGCTTATGTAATAACTGTTTTGAAATTCAAATTTTTAGCCATGATTTAAATCTTTATCAGGGAGTCAAAAATAGATGTTGTCACCGCAATAGAAGGTAGGAAAGCTAATCTCCCATGTGCGTCAATTTTACGCTCAAATGTACTCTGCTGTGAGGTCTGCTTGCAATGTCTTATATCCGGAAAACTGTCAGCTTAGCTTATCAGATATATTTACAAGTCATAAACATTCATTCAGATTTCTATTTACAATTTTTTAAATGAAGTTTGCCCAGTTACCGGATTTTGCTACAAAACTGTTGACCTTGTATTTAGGTGATAAGAAATTGTATATAAAACTTGGTATTAGTAGTGTTGGTACATTGTTAGCAAATACAGCATTTTGTTGTCCTCTATCCAAAAGCAGCAGCTATTCTTTGAATTTTCGCCATGAAGTCCATGTTGGTGCTTTGCGTTTTTCTTGTTATTGGAGGTAAGAAGCAATTTCTTATAAGAATGCCTAGTTTTATGCGATGAAAGTAATATTTTTAATATAATAATTTTATATTAAAATTAGTATATTAATTTATAATTTTTTTCATAATTTTTATTATATATTCATAATTTTTAATTTAATATTTTATAATATTTAAATAATAATATTTTATAAAAAATACTCGAGATCAATTCATTTATATTTTAAGGAAGATTAATTAAATAAATAAAACGATGGTCAGAAAAAAACATAGATTTAAGCAACAACAGTAATTCGTAGAATGTACTTAATTTAATTTGTTTGATCAATTGGCATTTGCCAAAATAATCCATCCAGAAATAAGATTTCCTTTAAATCTCTTACAACTGGACTCCCTATTTGTTTCTTCTTCAGAATTTAAAATCGTTTTATTAATTAGAAGTAAAAATTGCACCTCGTAAGAAAAAGGACATCAGAGGATTAATTAGAAAAACTATTTTTACTTTTATACGATCAGCTTCTTTTTCTGATACTATAGAGGGAAAACATAATTCCTTTCGCCAAATACACAACATTATTAATGCAAAATATTACACGGTATTTTAAATTCTACGTAATATTATAAATACATAAAATATTATTAGATTTTTTTTACATTAATAGAAGAAGATGAAAGGGAATATATATTTTGTTGGAGAGCAAAGTGCAGTTTTAATTTTTATTCATGTAAAGCAAAGACTAACAAATGTGTTCAAAGCACGGTTATAGAGATTGATGTTCTTTCTTTGAAGTAAAACATTTTTTGAAAATTTTTATGCAATTGTTATACGTTTCTTATGATTGAACGGAATAAAAAAAATCTAAATGTTTGTCCTAAAGGAAAATATCGTCGAATTTTTAAAATTTTGCAAATATCCACACATTTTCCACGCAACTGTTTGTCTTTTCTGAATATTCTTTTCCAATCTAATCAATTTCAAATGATTTCTGTAATTTCTTATTCAGCACAACTTAGTAAGTAGAATTTCCGACACTTTACCATAGATGGCAGCCCAAGCAATTCTAAGGTCTCTGAGAGTTGACTAACATTATTATTTAGTTCACAAACGACTGAGAAAGATTTTGGCTTCTTTTAACGTATCCGAGAATCTAAATGTAGGGAACAAATTTCATTTCTAAATTTCAAGAATTATCTATAAAGATGAAATAAATAATTCGACACATAATGGCAGCAACCGACTTGTAATAAATAATTCCTAGAAAATTATAATTAAAGCAAATCTTTCAGATAATAATATAAGCAATAAAAAGTAAGCTCATGTTTGGCTATTTATTTCATCACAATCATTTACAGCATTTTCTTTTAACTTTAAAATCATTCTTAAAAATTTATTAAAACTTTATTTATTCAATTTACTTATGCATGCATCAGTGGCAACTTATAATCTGGAAGAACAAAATACTCAACTAAAAACTTTCAACTATAAACAATTAAGACAAATGAAATAATAGAAAAAATAAATCGTCATGTTATTGTGATGATCTTTGCACAACGTGCTATCATTGAAGTCTTTATCATTGCTGTCTTAATATTGGAGAGTGAAACATCAAGATTGGCAAGGTTTTTCATAATTGTATGCACATTTTACGACTTCTTTATTTAAACATTTAATAGTAAATAATCTTGTTCCATGCCTTATAAAAAGTACTATAGTCGTTACCACAGCAATTTTTAGACATTTATTGAACTGATATTGACTTTTAGTTTTCTTTCAATATATTTTAAGATCCCAACGCACTTCTTTCTTGAAGATACTTTGTATAATTCCCAAGATAAATGTATTCAGGGCAATTGTTGAAAGAATCAAACACTAAACCTCAGATGCTTTTTAATGCTTTCATTTAGGATTTACAGTGCCGCAGTGACGGATTTCTGATTAAGCAGACTAAACAACTGACTAGGACCGGTTTGGCTGATACGATTTTTTTTACGATATTGGCAGGCATTCAGAATATTGAACAACATTGTGGATATCATTTGCACAATATCTTGTGTTAACAAGGAGCTAATAGCGAGCATAATTTTGAAATCTTCGTTAGCTGATAAGATTATATATTTGTATTAATTAATTTTGGCTGATTCTAATATGCTTTCAATTCTTTATGTGGCATTTAAACCGCTTTCTTTTTGGGTCACTGATGAGCAATTTAAACAATTCTAGAAATATGAAAACTGGCCTCTTTTCTTAGTTTATGAATGAATTGATTGACGTATAAAAAAAAGAAATAATATGTAATATTCAAACTTCATACCGTATAATGGACAATATTGATAACATATCTACACGGCATTCAGAATATCGAACAACGTCGTGGAGATATCGTAAAATATCTCGTGTTATTTGAGAATTTATATCTTCTTCAGCTGTGATGTTAAAAAGAGGGAGACAAATTTATCATCAGACAATCCTAATGGTAAAACATACTTAAAACATAAAATATGAGAACTTCGATTCGATTGAGGACATTCTATTTCATTTACTAATCAATCAAAATAAAGTTGTATGCTAATATTTGTCATTTGTCCCTTAGCTGTCCAGTGTGCCAGAATTCGAAGACAGGCGGTGACTGAGGCTCCAGTGGCGGCAACGTAAGTAAATGAAATGCATATTTTTTCAATTTCTTCCATAATTTTCAAATAAATTCAAAGTTATCTCAAATATTATTATTAACAAAAAGCGCTGTATGGATTATTATTATTCTATAATTTAATCATTACTCACATTGTTTTTTTATTACCTTCAAAATTATGACTTTTAAATCCTTATATTTTAAAGTTTTTAAGATCATATGCATTAAACTTGTCAATTCTTACTGCGCTTTTAACATTTTTACTATTTGCTTATTTGCAACTTTTAAATTTCTGATATGTTTTTAAATATATCTAGGTTTAATTAAATTCAGATTTAAATTCCTAATGTATTTTCAATATTTTTAATACTGAAAATATTTCCAAATCCTTTAAGACTTTTTAAATATTTTTACAGTTTAATTTCTAAACACTTAATATGATTTTTTTTATGTTATTAGATTGACTATATACATACCAATTCGTAAGACATTTTTCAAACGTTTTTTTTTTTATTCACTACTTTAATTATTATTAATTATGTTTTTAATGTTAATTTTGAAATACATTCTGCATCTTGAGTTTCTTCTGTAATGGTAATTTTTTTAAAAATAAATAAATACATGAAATGAATTAGCTGCAGCATTTTTATAAATTTTGACTCCAAATTATTTATTCGTATAAAAATACAAAATATTTTTTAAATTCTGATGTTTTTCATTTTTTAATCCAGATTTTATTTTTATCTTTTTTAATTTACAAATTCATTTTTATCCATTAATTAAAACATTTCATTTATGTTCTCTCTCTCTCTCTCTCTCTTTTTTTTTAATCTTCAGAACTTCGAAGACTGATGGAATGAACGTAGCTTTAGGTTTCATGGTGGACGAACTGGACAAGGAATCAGCTCTCGGAGGACCAGTGAATCCTGCCGGTCTTAAAAAGGTAACGAAATTTTCTATATTAAATTATAAATAATTAATGATATATAATTTAAAAAAAATACCATACACTTCTCAATGTGTGCATTAATTTCACCAGTTTTGATTATATTCGCATGATGGACGATTTTGCGAAGATCAGAGTGTTTCAATACTCTTAGAAAAACTGCGAAGGGTGATAGAACACATATAGATATGCATAAATAAGCATTTAGTGGATTGTTGTGACTCAAATAATGAAATATTTAAATTATTTCTGAGCTAGTATGACCATATAGAATAGTGGGCACGATGAAAATGCGTGCAATTTTATCGAGTGGTGGAGTGGACTTGAGTGATCATGAGTGGACACGCTGACCCACTCATTATCATCCCGTCGTGAAAAAAAATGAATTCAATATTACTCGTGAAAGGAAGAATTTGAGATTGCAAGAGATTGAAAAAAATTTTAGAATAGAGATTTCTGATGGAGATGAGGTAGGTAGCACCACCTCTTGTTTATATTCAAATTAGTGCATACCAAAATGGTGTGTTCATACATTTAGTAGCATATTATACGAAAAAGTATTTTTTATATATATTATATAATGCATTAACATGATTAATTTAGAAACAGCCAGCTATTCTAGTAATTTTTTCACTATAATTCTTTAAAAAACCGTAAATCAAAATGCATTTTTTGTATTTGATTTTCTATTGCCTCTCTGTATTTAATGTTAGTAACTGAACATGCTTCAATAAGCGTGTTAACTCCAATGTTGGACATATTTCTTACAGAAGAAGTTAGTGCATGAGCATGTGATGGCCATTTTTTACTGACATCATAATTTGTGTTATTATTGAGAAGATCTGGTCATTCATTAACTTGAATGCTTAGACATGGCGAATATTTTCATGGCTAATCATGATTATAAGAAAATAAGCACCTTCGGCGACCAGCTGTTTCGCAGGGAATATTAGTTGCGTTTCATTTCAATGAACTCTCTTATGCATAACTGTTATTCTCAATTCTCCTAATATAGTATTTTAAAGTATCAAATGGTAGTAGACATTAAAGATGTATTATTTAAATAGCCTTACACCTGCTCAGTTTATTGTATAAATAAACTTCCCTAAAAGAGTACCCAACTGGCTATTAGAGTACCAATCCATTAGAGTGCAATGAAAAAAAAAAAGCTCAATTCTTGGATCATTTATTTCAAATGGCACCTTGGTTTTTTGAGGAAACATGACTTCACCTTCTGATTTTCCATGCAGTCAACGCAGTTACTAAGTTGAATCTTTTTATCTTAGCTTTTAATTATGAAAAAAAAATCATGCGTTGAAATGTTCGAGAAACAATGAAAGCAATGTAATTTCATTGTAACAATTGAATCTATTTATAAAAAATATGCAAAAAAAAAAAAAATTTTTTTTACAAAATTTTTACATTTTTAATAGCCTGAATAGCCTTACGAGGTTTATTGTATACATTGTTCCACAGAACGCAAGCACTCGTATACGCGTTTATTATTAATAGAGAAAAGCCTAAAGGTGGGTTTACCCTCTGCAAGTTATAAGACTGCTAGCAGGCAAGGCATGCGCAGAAAGGCTGAAAAATGCTGTTCGGTCTATAGCAAGTACTTGCCCCGCCTGGGACATCATGATGCTGTATTGTATTTTTTTCGTACTGCACATGCGTTTGTAGAATTTAGCGGGTTTTTCGGCGTGAAAAAATTGATCACTTTATTCTAGATTAATCTCCTCATTTTTTGCTCTTTGTTCTTTCTGATGCGAGGTTGTGTTTTTTTTTCATTTTATTTGCCATTTTTTTCTATAGTTTTTCAAATTTAGGTATGTTGACTTTTTCTTTTATTTCACCATGTTTCTCTGTGTAAATATCCATCATTTTAATACGATACGCAGTGAAAAAGAGAAATTCAGGGACGCCAAAACGGCAATTTATAGCCAAGCACGGAATTTATCTTATGAAATGGTGGCAAACATAAATCAGTCAATTTCTGCGCATGCGTTGTCTTACTGACCGGCTTATAACTGCTCAAGTGTAAACTCACCTTAATATAAATAAGAGAGAGAATTTTGCTTAAAGTATTGAGGGATATTTTCAAACTTATACTTGACTATTGCAATCAAGCCTTTTAAAATTCTATCGATGAATACATTTATTTATACTATTTATTATTGTAGGCTACTGTTCTTGCACTGAAAATCCAGATGCTTGGAGGAAAAGTCGACGAACCCACCCAAGACAAATTGGCTTCCCTCTTGGTAGATGCAGCTGATCCTAGCTTCTCTCAATATGCCGGTGGGGCATCGAAACCTGCTGACACCAAAGTGAACCTCTCTCAGTTTGGCGCATAAGCTGTTGATGCTATCACTACGCACGATTGAATATCAGTCTTCTGGTTGACTATGAACTTCTTCTTTTAATACCCTTTTATTGCCCTTGCGTTCAACTCAAATCATTTGAGTGTTTATATGCTCGGTTAAAAATGCGTTAACTTTTGACTGGTTTTAATTCTGTGTAGAATCTTTTGTTGAAATAAAAGTGTTTCTGCTGCAATATTTTGACATTCGTTTTATTTTCAGAGAAAAAAAAATACTTTGAGCTTTCACTTTTAATTCTCAAAAATGGAATGAACATGAACAACATTAACCCTAGAATGCATGACTTCTTATTTTTTTTTTACAAAAAAAAAAAAACCGAAGAAAATGTGCTTTGAATAACTGCATATAATACAGGGAAATTATTTATTTTTTTACGTGAAATTAAAAAAAACAATTAACTATGCCAAATGGCTACATTATGAACTGAACATTAGCTCAGTGACACTAATGACATTGTAACAATTCTGAATTAAAAATAAAAGTGCCTTTTCAATAATATATCTTTTCAATGAAAAAAATTGATAGTATTTTTAATGAAAGAACTATTCATACAACATCCATTCCAAGTATTTTTCAATTTCTAGTTCAAATCTTATTCTAGATAAATATTCCCGCATATCGTTTTTTTTTTTCTAAAAATATTTATCAAAAAACATTTAGAAAGAGATTTCCAAAACCCATTTCAGCCCTTCGTAACAATCATGTGAAACTCGTAAATGGAAATAAAAAAAGTATAGCCATATGGCTACACGATGCACTGTAAGGTTAAAACTGCGCAAATAAATTTGACAGCGCAAATTATCTAAATATATACAGATATGGCACAAATACATGAACCTGTCATCCGTAATTTTTATCTGAACTAAGACAGTGTGCTTGCAATTTGAAGAATCGCTTTAATGAGTTATTACTTTATTGATACACATGGCGTTGTTTGAAATTAAAATACTTTGAAGTCCAAATTTTTAGTGAAAATATCACATGTGTATCAATTATAGAGTTTAAAAAAATTACAGTAAACAAAATCTTTTTATCGCTTGAAATATTTTTTTAATGAAAATGAGAATAAGAATTGAACCAGACGATTTTTAAAAATCATCGATAGTTAATTTTACTCCAAATAAATAGTTGCTTCTGGTGTAAAAAATTAATCGTCCGCATTTAAATTTTTCTTTTACTGTTCTTCCAGAATTCTGCTCATGTGTTCTGGTAACGGTTCTTCATATTAATTTGTTTTTCAAAAAAATAAAGAAAGGAAGAAGCATTGTAACAAAACCTGTATTATTTGTTTTTTAAATCTTTTAAAAATGCTTCTAAAGGTATTAAATATAATGTTGAAATATTAAGAAATAAAGTAGAAGAGTTTAAAGGTGCGCCTTTGCCTAGTAACGGAATATATAATTTTTTAAAAATTTATTTCGTCAGCTGTCATTCTATTATTTATCGTTTTTTTTAAAAAATTCAATAAATTTTGAAGGAAAATTTAAGCGGAAACGAAACCGGTATCATTAAAAAAAGTAACTTTAAAGTTTTAAAAACGTTAAAAAATATTTTTTGGAATAATTTGCTCTAAAGTTACTGCGGAAAAACGACATAATTGCGGCATCTTTCTGTTTCAGAGAGGTCAAACTCGATAAATCGAATATTTTGTTTTCACTATTATATTATTATCGTTTCCTGTACTAGGCATGCAAGCCATTGCTAATAGAAGCATTCTTCACTTGACTTTTTTGTATATTTCTTCTAAATTTCTATGTATCCCTCTTACTATGTTATTATACGGTAACTGTTTCCCAACATCCATGTTTAAAAATTCATAAAAAATATGAAATTTGTTTTATTTTTGTTTTTGTTTCGTCATTTTATGAAATAAGATAATTTTAACTTTAAAAGCACAATAGTTACGAAATTTTAACTGTTGGCGTGTTATCCTTGGCGAGCTATTTAGTGATACCCAAAATTCAAGTTTGCGCATTAGACAAGTTTTTATCAAACGATTAAAACGAAAATTTGACACAAAACTGCACTTATAATCACAAAGCCCCATACCAAATTCGATATATTTAAGTCATTGTGTTTTTGAATTATCACGTGTACATGTTTCTGAAAGTACAGACCGAAAGATAGCCAACCTGTAGTTCAATTTTTCTCAAAACTTAATAATTTTATCTATATAGCTCTCAACGTTTCGTAATCATCGTGTTAACTTTTATTCGGAGAGACGGACTTTCTCTGAACGGATTTTACTCAAAATTTGATAGAAATCTATTGAATTTGGTGTAGAGACCTTACACCAAATTTCATCTGTCAAGCTCGAAGCGTTTTTGAATTATCTTTATCACAGAAAGACAGACGGATATTTCCCAAAAATGTATTTTTTTAAAGCAGGGATGTCTAAAACTTGGAGATTCGTCAAAACCTGGAATTCGAATTTTTAACAATTACTATACTTTCTCTATACTATGTATGCGAGAAAGAAAGAAAGCAAAAGAATGTGCATTTTGAACGCTTTTTTCTTCAGCTGAGTAAAATCAAGATTTAGCATAAAATTCGATTTTTAGCAAGCATATATTAAATGTTATTTATTAAAATTGCGCAGATAAGTACAAATGAAATGTCGATAAATCTTCCGATGGATTTAATTTATAATTTAACGAACGTCTACACTTTAGATTCAAAATACTGCGTACCAAATTTCCAATATCTAATGTTGCGTTTTTTATTTATTGCATTTATATGCATGCGAAATTATGTGAATGTGGATTTGATCCAATAACTAAAATCTAACTCTGTAGGCTAAATTTCATCCATAAAGCTGCTCTTCACTTTTCGTAGTTATATGCTGCACTTTTACTGAACAACCAGACCAATTTCCTGGAAAAGAATTTCGTTCGAAGTTTTATAGATATCTAAAAATTTGATGTAAAAACCACATAACAAATTTCATTAATCTAGCTCAAAGTATTTTTGAATTATCGTGTTCACAAACAAACAAATATAACTCTGAAAATCCAATTCGAAATTTTTTACGATTACAATTTTCTTTTTTTTTATATATATACTACGTGTACGAGAAAATTAATATTTTATCTGTAAACTGTATCTAAAAATATCTTCGGCAGGTCATTTTCCGAAACTGATTTTATTACGATGAGTCGATTCATGAATCATTTTTACTTTACAAAGCTAATTTTCAACGAGCACGGCATATCAAAAATAGGAGGACTTCTCCCATGAGATGTCTTATGATACCGCTTCTATTTTAAATGCGCTTAACGGAGCTGCTCAAGGTCAAATTTATTCGATAATCCATCACCTGCTTCTCGAATATTATGAATCCCATCGCATATTTTCAGATTGCTTGTACTCATGAAGTAAATTTTGGAAATAGAGTAAAACCTTTTTTAATATGTCATTTAAGTGTATTGTAGATTTTGGAAATAAAGTCGAGTCTTTTTAATATGCTCTGTTCAAGAGTCTTGTTCTAAAATGATGCATATATGAAACCATCTAATATTGAATTTTTAATCCAAATGAGATTGGCTTACTTTAATCTTACATTATAATGTTCTGAGTTGAATTTTTTAATGAGATTTCATTACAGTTTTAATGTATTTTTATATTTAATACAAGGTACTTTTGAAGACTAGTTAGTTCGGAAGAAATATTGGAAAAATTTAATTTCAATCAAATCTTTTATTCATAACTTAGTATGCACGATTTTTTCAATAAAGCGTTTATTAAGCATCAAATTGTAACAGACATTAAAATCGTGTTTTTAATGAGTTATATCTATTTGTTTTAATGTGACACGAAATTTCTTAATGGTGTTAAGTTTGTAATGTTATAATGCTCTTAAAAGTTAAAATGTCTGAGTAAATTGCGAATAGTAATTTAGAGTTATACAATTTCACACTCTGATTCCTCATATACAACGGATAATCAGAATTTTTCTTCCTTAACTTCCAGCAATAGAATAAAATCCCAAAACTATTATTAAATATTTTTTGAAATAATACAAATAGAAATGTCTTGAATTTCATTGAAACAATAAGATATATTGTTGAAAAAATTATGCAAAAAAGTATTTTTGAAAAATTGTTAAATTTTAAGAAAAATTTGAAAAATAGGTATCTTTAAAAATATTTTTTTTTCAAAACGTTGCCAAATTAATTTTTGCAGTAATATATTTTGATGTTATCAAGTAAAAAACCCCAGAAATCTGACGAATTTTATGAAATTTAAAATTTCAAATAATCTCTCAGAGGTGCACATTCTTGCCCTTCAAAATATATTTGTATGATATTTGGTAGTTCTAGGTCAAGTGATATGGCCTGTAGAGAGCCACAAAACACATACATACACACTCATTTGCCTTTATTATTAGTAGAAGTAGAAATTTTAGACACTATTTATTGAATTTGAAACATTTTTAAAGTTTCAACCTTTTTATATAATTTGAAAAATATGACGACAAATATAACGCTTTTATTACAAATATGCCTTCCTCTTTAACAATATATTATATTCGATATATATCGAAGTTGAATATACTTATTTTTATAATTAATAATAAAAAATAAATTAATGTAAAATCGCGTTTTTTCAGGAAAGACAACTATACAGATAAATTTAAAAAGCAAAACCTCATATAAATATGAAATTTGATTTAAATCGTTAGATTGCAATACCGGTATACCTGTATACCGAATACCGGTATTTTGAGCCATTTGTACATTTTTGTAATACCGGTATTCGCAAGTTTAAATACCAATTTTTCGGTATTTACTAGAAATCTTTTAAATTGTAATTGTTTAAATTGTTCAGGAATCGCCAACATAGCAAAATAGTATATGTTTTTGTTTTTATGTCTCCCTAACGGACGAAATTAATTAGACTGCGAATACAAAGTTGCGTCGTACAATCAAGAGAAGTGATAAAATACAGTATGACAATGGATTGTAAAACCATCCACCTTTTGCGCATGCGTTAGTATGGGTTTACTTTGACAAAATAGGAGTGAGAGGAAAGATGAAAGGAGATGTTTAGGAGGAGATTCTAAAACACGTTAGAACAGTTTACTCCTAATGATGGAACGATTTTTGAAACTGAGAAATCCAATCCAAAAAGCAATAATCGACTTAAACCAACAAATTAATTTTTCAGATAATGAATTCGACTTAATATCCAGAACTGGCTGTTATACTGGCTGAAACCGTTTCGGTGGTCCTGGAGTTGTCATCTGGGGAGGCATTATGATTAACGGGCGGACTGAGCTCCACGTTTTCGACAGAGGTTCTGTAACTGGAGATCGCTATTGTCAGGAGGTGATCCTTCCCCATGTGCATCTGTTCCGAGGTGCCATTGGATCAGACTTCGTTTTTATGGATGACAATGCATGGCCACACAGGACTCATGCTGTTGAGGAGCTCCTGGAAAGTGAAGATATCACTCGAAATGATTGGCCGGCGTTCTCCCATGATTTAAATCCGATAGAACATATGTGGGATGCTTTGGGGAGACGCATTGCGGCACGATTACATCCTCCTGGGAACATCCGACAACTTAAACAGATGCTGATTGAGGAATGGGCACTCTTACCTCAATCTGGTGCTGAGTATGGGGAGACGGTGCGAAGTAACCATTGCAGTAAGGGTCCCTATCCCATACTAAGGAACATCTGCTTGCTGTTCTTTCTCTTGGACAGGCAATCATGTGTAACGATACTATGAGTTCAATAAAGCCTTTTTTTGTTTGATTCCATACTGTATGCATTGTATTCATTTCTGCGCAACTATGCTTTCGTCATTCTTTCAGAACAAAATGCTGTATCGCATTTCTGAATTTCATGTCTCTCAGATGATTTCTCGTGAAGTTATGGCAAAAAACATACCTGTTGCTTAAGTTTTGCACACCAGTGTAATTAAAGATAATAGAGCATCCTCAAGTTAAAAATGGGCATTGCTAAATGAAAAAGCTTCAAAAAATTTTGTAAGCACGGTGAATTGATTGGAAAGGATTCGAAATGGAACATTAGAAATACTATGTTTGGTGATAGCCGAGTATTAAAAAATTTACTTTTGCATGGATATTTCTGTTGATTTGAATCAAGTAAAACTTTTTTCATGACTTGTATTTTTAATTTTAGTATTTTATTATTATTATAGATCGGAAAAAAAAAATTCTAAAAAGATCCTAATGTGGCTTATGATATATATTCTTATTTTTTTTAAATATGATATAGTTTTCCTTTTGTACATAAGTATTTATTAAATTATCTTTTTCAAAATAAATATAGATATTATACTAGTACAAATTAATTTTGTGGTATCAAATGCACGTAGATAATTGGATATTCCTAATAAATATTACTACTCAGGGAAAAGAATAATAAAAGTTTGCAATAACCAAAATTATTTTAGTTTAAATTATTTTTGTTATTTATTTGACACTTATATCAATTTTACTTGTTATTTGAGCATAATTAGAATATGTAGATTACGAAATCTACATAGTTAATTTTTTTTAATTCCAATGTAAAGTAAAATAAAGTATTTCTAGAAATGACAACAAATGAGATTACGCAATACACCTCTATATCGGCAATTTATTTTGAAATGATCATCTATCTATACTTATAATAAAGCTCAATGTGTGTGTGTGTGTGTACGAAACGATCTAAACAACAGTATAAGTTTGGTATGACTATCAAAATTTGAAGATTAAAAATGTTTTGTTTTAGAATCTATTAAGAGACCAGTTACTTAAAATATTTAATTGAAAATTGTAGCGAGCGGTAATACTGGCGAACCGGCTGGTCGCCAAAGGCGGCTTTAAATAAATAAAGCTATTTAAAATCATCTTCAATTAAGCGAAATTTAATACAGATAAGTCATGATATGAAACAAAAAAGTTTCAGAGATATTTATTTATTTAATGCATTATGCGAAATGTAAATAACAGCTAGGAAAGATCAAATTATGGTTTTTAAAAATTGAAATCCATTCAAATGATCAAAAAGATCTCCAAATGAAATGCAAACGAAATTATAAAAAAATAATAACTATTTTATTCAGTTAAAAAAAAACAACTTTTGCATTCCGAAACAACTTCAATTTCAAAAGAAGAATTCTAAATTGAATAATAATTTTATCAGAATATATTTACATTAAATAATAATAATAATTTCCTTTCTGATAAGGGAAGAATAAATTCTTTTTTAGAATTGAATTGTAAAAATGAAAAGTGATTCGTGCAAGCGAAAAAACAATTGAATATTTTGTATAATACGAAATACATGCTGAATTACAACTCACAATTAAACATCGGTACAAGAAAAGTAATTTAGTATTTTTAAGGCACTAGTATGTTTAACAAATGATTCTGAATCGCTTATAGCAGAGAAATAAGTTTATATATTGAATATTTCTGCTGAAAAATTTAATTAAGAAAACTGAATAAAAATATTGCAAACGATATTTTAATCAGGATAAAATGACGTGATAATTATGTGGGGAAAAAATAACGAATTTTCTTTGCTTTTTATTCTCGAAATTCATTTTTATAGTCTATTATCATAAAATAAATAAAAACTGTTGATATATCCAAGAGAAATTTTTACTTTTCGTGAAAAAAGTATAATTTATGCATTGATTTTACATACCAAATATTACATTTTACATACGCTATTTTTGTTGACCTTGTATCGGCAGATTTTCTTATACTTTCGAACCTAAACTGCTCATGTGGTTCTCGCTTCAGAGATAAAAATTACTATATAATTTCTTCAAAAGAATTGAAGTATGTGTTTAAATTAATAAATAGGCCAACAGCTTCTTAAAAAAAATTTTTTTTTTACAATGTTGCCAATAAATTTCTCTGTTTCTTATTTATTTATTCAATTAACTGTCAAAGTTTAATAGCTTAAAGAAAATTGCCATTCTAAAGTAATTAAATTATGCTCCTGTTTACATCTAATCAATTCAAACTAAGGAAATTGAAATAAAATTGTTAAATTGTAGTAATTAATATATAAATTTGCATTTTATAAGTTTATGAAGCAATTTTTTGCTATTTGATTTACTTCGTTTATTTTTGTAACTGAAATATTAATTTAACAAAAGGTAATTTTCTATCATTTGTATTTATTTTTTAAATTTTTATTATGTCAATTTATATAACATAATAAATAACAAAATGTGCTGAAATATTAATTTTTTGCACGAACTTATTTCATGACATCGCGAATTAATTTTATAACAGGCTCTAGT
Organism: Argiope aurantia; assembly: GCA_026543865.1. Lineage (NCBI taxonomy): Eukaryota > Metazoa > Arthropoda > Arachnida > Araneae > Araneidae > Argiope > Argiope aurantia. The sequence continues at coordinate 15,863 of JAPMOR010036968.1, forward strand.
TTATTATTTTTTTCAGCTTGTTTATTTTATCGCATTGTCTATTCTTTTAGTTTGTCTATGGAACTTTATTTCCCCATATCTAAAATACTAATGCTGCTAAACATATAGATTTTTTTAAATGTTATAACTATTACTATTCGTATAAAAAATTACTTTATGAAAAAGTTTCTAAGTACCGTTCTTAATACTTCTTAATAACTTCTGCAAAACGATCCAGCGTCGTAAGAAAAAACGTCAACGCACCGAATTCCGAAGTCAAAAGGTGTCAAAACACCCGCCCTTTTGCCACTCTGTAACAATGCAGAAAAAAGACAAACAAAAAGTTCGAAACACCCTTTCCTGGTCCTGCCAAACGATTATTAAACAAACGCTAGGCGACGATAGAGGAAGAGGGGTTGAGGAATAAGAGATGGACGATCGCACTTTTAATAATGAAGTACGATCTTCCGCCAAAAGGGAGGGGGGCGATTCGTACGTCGGAAAGTCGTTCTTGTTCTTCCACGTCATTCATCAAGGAGTGTCTACCCCCCCCCCCTACCTCCGTCAAGCTGTGGCCGCTTGGGCGTTTCCTGACGATTCGATCAATTTTTATTCCGTTAGTGTCAGACGAACATTTTTCCTTTAGTCAGTCACCCCTACACCTCACCTTGGACAGTCCATCTTAGTGCTTCCAGATTCGTAAATCGTCTGCGAAGTTTTCTTGTCCTGCGAACCGAATAGTCAATAAAGGAACAAGTCAAAAGTCATAAAAAATGATAATTTTTTTTTCTTTCTTTTTCTGTAGTAGAGATTTTTAAAGTACTCAGGGGAATTTAAATGTTTGACAAGAGTCAAAATTTTGTTTAATATCAATGCTTTTTTTAACGTACTTTTTCACTTACTCGTATATGAAGTATGAAGGAAAAATGTATTGCTGTTATAAAAAATTTTGAACTTAAGATTTTGACGAATCTCCACGCTTCAGATTTCCTTGACTTCATTTTTTTTTATTTGACTGTCATTTTATGAACACTATAGATGAAAAAGTTTTGAGCTTGACGGAATGAATTCGCATGTGATCTTTCATACCAAATTTGTTGATTTTTATCAAATTTTGAACGAAATTCATTCAGAGGAAGTTCTGTCTGTCTGGTTGTCCAAGTACAAAAGTGCGAGATAACTATAAAATATAAAGATCTGGACGTAATAAGATTTGTCTCGCAGTTTTAGCATCTAAAGTGTAAATCCTTATGAATTTTAAACTAAATCCACAAAGTATTGGATTATCTGTTTGTACTTTCGTTTATAGCTAAACATGAAAATTCAAAAACCCAATGACTTAAATATATAAAATTTGGTTGTATGATCTTGATACTAAAATTGGAGCCATGTATTAAATTTTGGTTCCTTTTATAATGCCGTTGAGTTTAACATTCTATGAGTACCCCTATTTGCAATAATATTGCATAGAGGAGATTGAAATTTCAGCAACAGTTGTTGGAAAAACAGCTTATATTTTTTAATGTATTTATGATGCCTTGATTATCATTACTTTTTTTAATGCTTTATTCTTCATTCATAATATGCATTTAAAAAAATCTCCAACACCCTAATCTTAAATCTTTTATTAAAAAAACATATATTGCACCAGAAACAATTTTTTAAAACTTGTTGGCAGTTACATCTTGCCTCGGGTATGGGACAAGTTGTAATAGACGTAGTGCACGTTTTAACAATACAAACTACGATATTTAAAATTATTTTCTGTTTACCATTATTTTATTGATTAAAATGTTAATTATTATCACTTAGCATAGTGATTACAAATTGACTGCGAAATAGTTTATTAACTTTCATTTACAATTAAATAAGGATAAAATTATTTAGTCAATCATCATAAAGCAATCATGGACCAAATACAAATCAAAAAAGATTTAATATGTTACAACTTATCCCATTGCATAATTTCGGGCATTTTTGGTCGATTCATAAAAAAAATATAATTAATAGAAAATTAAAGCTTCTTTTTTAAACTTCAGTGCATGGCCAATGAAAATTTAAAATGTTTTTAAGAAGATCAACAAATTTAATTTATATCAAAATTTAAGAAAAATAAATAAATAAAAATGTAACGTAATAAAAATAAATAAATAAAAACGTAACGTAACGTAAATAAATAAAAACGTGGCTACTGTAAGATTACTGCATTTCATGATTACACAATAATTTATTTGATAGTGAAGATTGTGGTCTGGTTGAAATGACTTAAAGACACAGATTGTCTTTTATGTTGTTTATTGGTAGCATCAACAACAAAAGGCACATGATTACGCCATAGTGTAGTAGACCTAGAAAACTACACATAAAACCTCTCGGGAGTGAAAGAGAGAGAGAGAGAGAGCCGAGATCACACTCCCCCTAGCACAAGAATCAAGTTCACTTCTACAGGGGAAAAAAATATACTAACATCAACAGTGAGACCACGTGATATTTACAAGATTGGCAGTTAGCTGGGCCCAGAAAGACCATGTGGTTAACTGAATTCTTAATAGTTACTTCATTCCACCCGAAGCCATACGAAAATTTGAATGACGGAATGCCAATGTATCATACGCAGGAACTGTTAGTGAATCCAAAGGTCCATCATCAGTCATGGTACACAGTCCTTTCCATAAGAGGCACGTCCAGTCATCGGTAGGGATTAGACGATACTACATCATTTCTGTATCCACCAGGGCGGCGAGAACCAATCACTATAATGGAAGCTTTCCATTCCCATATTATAAGCCCCCCCCCTTCACACACACCATTGATGTGGTGTAAATTAGGGATGAGGAGATAACTGACACATGAAGAAGATAATTGTATTCCTTTGGAAGCAATATATAGACATGTTATAAATATTCTAATTAAAGCAAAATAATTGGAAACGCAAAGTGAAGATCAGCAACCAAAAGAAAGATTTAAAAAAAAAACCACCCCTGACAAATTATTCTAAGTGCTCTTCTCACTCAAGGTTCATCACCCCTCTGCGGAGTAAAATCACCTAAAAGTCATAGACACGGGATTCTGTAAATGAGTAGTGCATTGATGTTTTTTATTGTTTGCAATTTTGTTCATACAGCCATTCAAATTTACGCAGTATTATATCGCACAAATACAAATTATAGAATTGCTCTCACATATAAAAACATTTAATTCGGATTTTTACTACATTCTCTTTCGGTGGCTACTTTCACTTTACAGATTTACTACAGATTTTGCGCCACAAACCTTGTTCTTAAGAAAATAACAGAAGAAAATGTCCAGTGGTATGCAACTCTCCCACCTAAATCGTTTCAAGGTACGATGGACATTGAACTTTGGAATTCTTATTTCCCTCAAAATCTGGTGAGGAAATACTCTTGGCTGTAGACAATAAATTTGAAACATTCTTTCGTTCTGCTTGAATCGATGATCCAGATCTTCCAGAACGTTGTTTCTGAACCTGCTGAATAGTTTTATCTGCTTCGAACTTATTTCGAATTCTCTTAGGAGGGACCTATTAAGTGGATGAATATGAAATTCAATCCGAAATAGTCTGGTCACTCCTAACTCGTTTTTGCAATTCCAGTAACACTTTTACCCAGTTTTTATTTCTTCAAAACTTAACCAGGATTCAGTCATTACCATTAAATCTGCAAATTTATCTATATCTATACCTATAATAAAGCTCAATGTGTGTGTGTGTGTGTGTGTGTGTGAGGGCGCTCTACAGGCCAGACCATTCAACCTACAGCTACTAAATTTGGCACGTGTATACCTTGGAGGCCGGGAATGTGCACCTGGGGGTTATTTTTTCGAATTTTTAATTAAAATTTAATTTATTTAAAAATTAAACGAAATTTTGGCGTGTTTCTGCTATAACTTCCGAAAATATTACCGCACAAAAACGGTTTTTACATGAAGTTAAAGATCAAAAATTTATCTTTTAACTGATACCAATGTTTTAACCTTAAAATTAAATTTCTATTTTTAATGAATTTTTAAATAAATATTTTAACTATATTTTTCAACGATTTTTTTCGCACAAAATAAAAATAAAATTTAAGCTGCACGAGCACGTTTCGCATTCATGGGAAAAAATTAGCTTTTTTCAAAGTGTTGCCATCACATTGATTAAAGCTCAAATTAAAAATAAATTAAATCTTTTTGGAAATGAAATCTGCAAAAATATAATTTTCGGCACGTGTCTGTAGGAAATGAAACAAATAAGAAATATTATTTTTTCAAAAAAATAAATTCAAGAAAAATTATTTTATGATCTTTTACACTCTCCATATTATTAATCCAATAAATCAGTTTTATTTTAAGGCAAGTTTTGTTTAATATGAACAGGATATCCATTCAAATCAGGGCCACACAGCTAATTTGTAAACCTTTAGTAAGACACAGATCTGCTAAAATGGTCTAAATGGAAAATGATTATATTTTATGTAACTTGATTCAATAAATGCTTTAATAAATAACGAATTTTTGATTTTAGATAAAGCTTCTGCTGTGGAAAACACGATTAACAAAATGTTCTTGAAACACTAATATTTTAAATAAAAAGAGTTAATTTCAAATCAACTAAATCAATCACTTAAACTGACAGATTCATGAAAATTTGAGTATCAGTATTCAATAAAAAAAGGATAATTTTAGATTTTTTCATCGATCGTTTCAAAGAAAATACTCCAATCAGCGCGCAGGTTTCTCAAGATTAATTAGCCTATGATTTTGAAAATGTTGAATTTTTCTAAATTTTTAACATTCAGAACTTCATAAATAAGTCTTAGTTGATCGTGAAAATAGAAACATTCATTCATTTATTTCAAATTTGATGTGTCCAGAATATTTCTCAGAATATGATACCTTACTGCATTAAATTTAGACTTCTTAATTTTTGAAATATATTTATAGGCCGGAACAAAATATTATTATTGATTTCATTTCAATCCTTTTGAAAGCAAAACTAAAAACCGAATTTTATGCTGAATCTGAGAAATTTTTGTTGAATTATTCTTTGAGATATTACATAAATTATGAAAAATATTTTGTAGTTAACATAAGACTTAAATACCGAGCAATTCTGTTTGCAATACTCATATTCAATAATAATAAATAAATAACAATAAAGATGATAAATAAAATAAAACGCTTGGTTTTATTAAAAAATATCTTTATATTAATTGCAATTTAATCATTTCCACTTTAAATTAAAGTTGAAGTTTTACCGGAAATGACAACAAATTAGCAAAATATATATAGTAAATTGAACGAAACGATCTAAACAACAGTATAAGTTTGGTATTACTTTCAAAATTTGAAGATTAAAAATGTCTTGTTTGAGAATCTATTAAGAGACCAGTTACTTAAAATATTTAATTGAAAATTGTAGCGAGCGGTAATACTGACGAACCGGCTGGTTGCCAAAGGCGGCTAGTACTTATATAAAGCTCAGTGTGTGTGTGTGTTGGCGCTCTACAGGCCAGATCATTTGACTTACAGCTACCAAAATTGGTACATGTATACCTTGGAGGTCGGGAATATGCATCCTGGGATTCCTTTTTTGAATTTTTAGTTAGAATTTTAACTATTAATAAAAACAAACTTTCCCGCCAAAATTTCTTCCATTTTCCCCACGGCCAAATGAGTAAGTCTTCAATTTTTTTTTTTTTTTTCCCCAAAAGTAATGAGGCTAAGCTTAACATTTTTCAGCCGATTATTTCAAACGATTCCGTTTATTTTCTTAATGTTTGATGCACTTAAAATTAAAAATTGTTAATTAATCGGTTTTTCAGATTCATTCTGAAGTACTTTTGAATTAAAATAAAACAGAATAAAGGAAATAAAAAGTTCTAACCTGCATAGCGTTACCCCAACTGGCGTAGAAAAATTCACGCATTTGCGTTACTTTAACTGGCGTTGAAAATTCACGCATGCGCATTGTGTTCTGATTGTTGACAACGGATATGGACGTTATGAAGGCTTTCGACCGATCCTGGTTTCGACCGATTATTTTAAACGATTCTGTTTATTTTCTTAGAGTTTCTTGCATTTAAAACTAAACATTGTTAATTAATTGATCTGTTTATGATGAATCTGAGAAAATTTTGTAGAAAACTTCTTGAGATATTACATAAATTAAGAAAGATATTCTTTAGTGTCCATAAGGTTTAGTTTAAATACTCAGCGACTCTGTTTTCAGTACTCACATTTAGAAAAAAAATGCTTCGTTTCAGTAAAAAATTTCCTTATATTAATTGCAATTTAACCATTTCCACTTTAAAGCATAAATTCTACGGGAGCTAAAAGAAAATTAGAGAGATACATATTACGTTATGGTTGAAGGCCTTTATATAATGAATGAATTATGCGACTATCAAAATTTGTAGCTTTAAAATATTTTGATGAAGAAGCTATTAAAATAGGAGTTACATAAAATATTTAATTATTAAAATTTTAACGAGCATTAATATTGACGAACCGGCTGGTCGCCAAAGGCGGCTAGTAAATAAATAATCTTCAGTGATTTATAGCTACTAAATTATGCCAATAGTTCTCAAAACACAGACGTAGTGCGGAGGATATTTACACATTTTTAGGTCGATTTCGATGAAATATTTGAAAAGAGCTGATGCTTTGAAACAAAAATATCTAGCAAAAGCTTATTATTGCAAACGAGAAATATCGTCTGCTACTTTTAAATTTATTCTGCTTTCAAAATGTCGCATGCAGACAAACTGTGGATTGAAAGATGTGTTTTTGCGCTTTCCGAAGAAAAATTGTTGTACTCTATAATTCATCCAGAAGGAGTTGTATCTCCAAAACTTTCTCACATACTCCCAAAAAAACCTATCATGCCCACGCCAGAGAACACCTTACATGGCATTGGCGTACAATAGTTGTGACATATTAATCTTCCACGCGAATTTAGCATTTTTACTGAATGTATCATGTGAACATTGTCGAGTGTTTTGGCGATTAATCCCTAGCATGCGATTAATAGTATCCGAAAATCGAATTTTTGCTTTAGACGCGTTTTTCTCAATTGATTGAAATAAAGATTTGACACAAAACTGCACTTGTAGTCGCAAAATCCCATGCTCAATTTGATATATTTAAGTCATTGCGTTTTTTAATTATCGCGTTTACAAGTTTCTGAACGCACAAGATCGAAAGACAATCAAAGCTTTATTTGTTTTGTCCCAAATTTTGTCAGATGTCTACACTATGCATACTGAATCATATATATCTAGCTCTCTTTCTTTTGTAGTTACGGTGTTAATTTATATTCGAACAAACGGACTTCCCCTGAACAGGTTTTACGCAAAATTTGATAAAAAATCTGCAACTTTGGCGTATAAAAATTTTTATCCGTCTAGCTCAATTATGTTTGTCACCAACAGACAGACGGACATTTTCCAAAAATGCGATTTTCGAACTCGGGTAGGTCTAAAACGTGCAAATCTCGAATTCGAATTTTCGAAGATCACTATATTTTTTCTATACGTGAAAGTATAAAAACATTGTGAAGTGCCATGGTATTAAAATTTCTAATTGCGAAATAAGCACCATTATTTATCCGAAAGGTAGAAATCATCAATCATTACTGCTAGTTGGAAAGAAAATTCCTAACGAATACCAGAAAAAAGGTATGTACTGTTTTAAATAATTCTAAAGTGAAATCAGTTTTAAAGAAGAGAATATTCGGCCAAGAAGAAATCATTTGCAAAGTTTTTAAATAGATCTGTAGCAACAATAGATAAAATAACAAACCAAGATTTACAACTTAAAAAATGATTTTTTTTTAAAGAATGTAATGTTTGCCAATTTTTGTCCAGGCTTAACGCAGAGCAATTTGAAGAATCTTATATGAAAAATTTAACAACAAACCGATTTTAACAAAAAATAGCTGTATTTATTATTAAAAAACGAAAAGAAACCAGTGAGTGTGGTTTCCCCCAAACTTTCTCACATACACTCTAATAAAGATGTTACCTCCATGAAAGATGTACATGGTGTTGGCGTACAATAGTCACGAAATATTTACTTTTGGTGTGAATTTAACATTTTTACTGAATTTATCGTGTGATCTCTGGCGAGTGTTTTGGCGACAAATCCCTGATATGCGGTCCAAAGTATCCAAAAATCGAATTTGGGTTTCAGAAGTTGAAAGAAAAATTTGATATAAAATTACAATTAAAGTTACGAAATCACATACCATATTTAATATATTTGTCATTGCATTTTTGAGCTATAGTGTTTGCATGTTTCAGATAGTACAGGCCGACAGACACTCAAGCCGTTGCTGGTTCTCACTCAAACTTTGATAGCTGTTTACATTATAAATGATAAATGTTGATAAATCAATCTAGCTTTCTTATCCTTCAAGATAGGCATAGATTAGATTAAGTTATCAATCTATTTCTTTGTTTTGTAGTTATCGTGCTCTTATATTCGAACAGCCCGACAGACAGACTTTTGAATGGATTTTGTTCAAAATTTGATAAAAATCTATAAATTTGATTTTAAGCCTATATACCGATTTTTATCCGTCTAATTCAAAGTGTTGTTATCTTTGTCACAGACAGACAGACGGACATTTTCCAAAAATATGTTTTTCGCACTCAGGGACATCTAAAACATGAGGATTAATTAAAATCTCGAGTTCGAATTTTTGACGATTCCTATACTTTCTCTATTTTGCGTATACGTCAAAGTAAAAAAATGAATTCGTGAATAGGGTCCATTTTTCATTGCGAGTTTTACGACTGTTAATTACTTAAGAAATGATCTCTGTTTTGCAAAGTATTAATTGAAATATTCATACTAGTCGAAGTATCTAACTACCACTAAGATATTAGAAAATGTAAAATTATTTGTGACTAAATCTTGTCTTTGCGCGTTTTTACTTCGTACTCCAAGTAATTTTCAGAAGGCAGTTTCTGGAACTTGTGTTAGAGGCTGCCTGTAAATGAAATGTAAAAAAATAACAATTCAAAATTTTATGGATATATGTAGAATAATGCAAACTAATAAAGGTGAGAGGATTAAATTGTACGTTTAGTTTGTTTTCTTTTTGTAAGGAATTGGATAAGATAACATGTATTTAAATATTATTACATTAACTCAAGGATGAACCAGTACAGTGAGAAATTAAAAATAAGAAATGGGAAAAAAATCTCCTAAATGAAAGAAATTTATATGCACGATATTTGCAGAAGAATTTGAATTTTTTTTCATCCCAACGACTTTAAAGAGTGAAACTCTAGCAAAACAAAACTACAAGTTGTACTTCGGAAAGTACCGTCCGCATTTCTTGGGGGGGGGGGAAATTAAAAATCCACAGATACTTTTTCAACATATTCCTGCGAAATTTTCTGAGTTCCACCTACAAATAATTATGACTGATTTATTGAAAAGAACCCTTTCTAAGAGCAAAACCACCACAATTGATAGATTCTGGAAAATAGTAGAATGCAGATGGAAGTTTTACGGAAAGGTTTTTTTTTATTGAAGTTACAATGCAGAATTTCAGTCTAGGAAGAAAGGCTGTCATATCAAGCATTAAAAGAAGTCTTTGCATTCAAAAAATTGATTCAGAAGTTCGTTCAGAATCGTTCTAAAATGCATTAATACTCACGGTATGTTCGTGTGAAACATAATAATATAATTCAAGCGCAGCACGTGCTCAAAAGATGAAATAAATATTATTAGTTCTTAAAGTTTTAAGTAAAGGCACAGGATTTTATTTCTATAATTGCAGGTTTGTATCTAATTTTTAACGAATCGATAAAAAGATTCATTGTCTGTCTCTCCGTGTTTGTGTGAACGCTATTTTTCTTTTAAAAAGTCAACTACGTGGGTAAATTTTAATGTAATTTTTGAACACCATAACTGTAGATAAATGTCAAATGTTCAGTTTTATCAATCAAGTTGAAAAATCCAGAAAATGTCCTCGATTCTTTTTGCTATATAAGGGGCAGTGCTCAAGTCAGGAATCAAGTAGGAATATAAACAACTGCCAGGAAACTTCGCAACTTTTCAGAGCCAAATATTTTTTACATTATTTTCAGAATAATTTAATTTTCTGCTTTGCTGTTTGAATTACAAGGCTATGAATTCAAACGTATTGAAATAAGATTGAAAATCGTTTCAATTTCGGATTGCTATTTTCGTTGCGTGTTTCATTTTTTTTTTACATCTTTGCAAATCAGCCTGGTTTCCTTTTTTGATTTTGATTTATTTTTTTTGCAGTTAGGTAATTGATTTAGCTAATTGTAAATATCCTGACAAATTACAAAACTTTTTAGAATGCTTTCAAAACAATTTTGTAATTTTTTTTTTTTACCATTTAGTTAAAACTACGTTTTGATTAAAATTAAACTATTCTATACAAGAGATACGGGAACCATCTGGAATGTAACACGCAATCAAATTTTTTATTTCCGTTTGACATAGTATTTGTAAAATAAAATTTACTTTATAAATATTAAATTAAAATTTAAAAAATATTTAATCGAAAATGGTGAAGATAGATAACATGTAACTTGATTGTCTAGGGGTCCCCCTAAAGGAATTAAATATAGGAGAAAACGTGGGGGGGGGAAATATCATCGCTTTCTTTTCCCACCCCAAATCTTTGAAATTAGCTTTAGAATCAGAATATTTCATTTCTTATGATTAATCGTCCTTGCCTTCCACGGGATCGTTACAGTTTAGGTAGGATACTCGACTGAATCATGACATACCCAAATGGAAAATTACTACTTTGGCTAACCCGACGAAAATTTCTCATCAAGAATTTCATCTAAAACTGTGGGTTTAGTAGATCCTCCATTAAGCATGGATCATCATTAATCGTGAATATTTTATTTCATAGGAAAAAGCATTTCTCATAAGGGTTTTTGTTTTTTTGTTTTTGGATTCTTTTTAAATTTTTTTCTTTTATTACTATTAATTTTTTTTTATTTCTATCACTTTTCATAAAAATAAAATGTCTAAAAATAGTATTTGTCGAAATTATTTATCTGTTCAAATAGTTTATTGAAGCATCATTGACCATGATTTTTTTTTGTATTTTCATTAATTTTTTACATATTTGTATGTTTATTGTTACAAAAATAAACTCTCAAAAATCCAACGAAATTTTTGAGATAATCTCTAAACTGATAGTTGATTGGAGTATCATTAATCGTAAACTTTTTATTTCGCAGGAAAAAAAAAACAAAAAAACCTTCCCTACAGTGTTTGGTTTCTTTTTTTTCAAATGAATTAAAAAAATTGTCTTATTTTACTTCTAATTTTTTTTTCATCAGTGGATTTCTATATTTTGAGCAAAAATAAAATGTGGAGTTAAATGGTATTTATACAAATCGTGATCGGAATATGGTAAATCTTGAATATATTTTTTCATTAGAAAAAACTATTTTCTTTTGAGTGGTTTTTTATTATTATTGAATTTAAAAAAGTTTTTGATGTCTATGTATTTATATTTTTTTTCACAAAAACAAGAAGGATATGGATTATTTGAACTTATACAAATAATTCATTGGACGATCATAAATCATCATTAATCGTAAATATTTAATTTCACAAGAAAGAGCGGTTTTTTTATTGTTTTTTTCTTTACTGGTTTGAAATATTTTTTACAAATTCTTTCTAGCATTTTAACTAAATTCTTTTATGTCCACGTATTTATGTTTTCTTCAGAAAAATTAAATATACCCAAAAGTTGAGATTTTTTGAAATTGATTGGACAAGAAAATATACAAATACTTGATTTGAATATCATTAATCATGAATGTTTGATTTCATGGGGGAAAAAAACCATTTTTCCTATGAAAATTTGCTATTTTTATTATTGGATTGCAATTTTTTACGCCTTTCTTTTTAAAAATTTGTTTTTCATGAAAATAAAATAGTTCAATAGCTTCTGTGTGTTGGACTTCTGTAATTGGCCTAAGAATATGTGTAGTAATTTTTTTATGTGTGTGTGTATGGAGGTTACTGACATTTTTCCTGATTTCCTATGTTTTCGAAAGACCTGAACCCTTACTGGTACTGTGGTTCTAGAGAGTGTGCCTGTCTATCATGAGTTTTAGTTTGCCTATATAATTACGATCCATTTAATTCAGTTTTTGAATCTATAAAAAACGGAGAAATATAAACTTTATATCAAAAACTAACTGGGGAAGGAGTATCTAGTAAAGGCCCTGAGAATTTTTATTTACTGGAGGCTGTTTCGGGAACAATTCAATTCTGTACTTCCATTTCATTTCGGAAAGTTAAGTACTGGAACTCATTAATATTAATATTAATATTAATTAATCATTAATATTAATATTAAAATTATGTATCGTTCAAATTTCTGAACACCATTTGCATGATTTTTTTCTTCTTTTTCATGTTTTCAAATTCGTCTGGTGTGGTGAAACTTTTAATGCGGTTGGCCAACAGATTCATAATTAATAGTTCTGACAAACTTGACATTATACTAGTATATAGATTGGCATTATAGTATATAAATATAAGGTAGGTGACTTCATTGAAAAGTAGACTTCTGTCAAAAATATTGAATATATTTTTATTCACTATTCATAATTTTTGAATAGTTTTTTTTTTAACAGAACCATTCATATTTTGTTTTTACATTTATTCTTGGAGAAGTTATGTTCATTTTTATATTTATATATATAACGTTCTAATGCTACTTTATATTCTTAAATAACATTTACTCAAATTTTGGCAAAATTTTCATATAGAGGATGTCATGAAATAAGTTCTAATAAATATCTCTTATCCAAAGTTAGTATCAAAATTTCTCAATATGTTCTATAGTTCCTGAATACTAGATAAGCATTTTGTTTGTTCGTTTAAAAAGATTTTATAATTATTTCAATGCTACAGAATCGATTTTTTTTAAACTTCCTTGTTATTTATCAGTTGAGTACTAATACTGACAGAATAAATAATACTTAAATCAAGAATTGTTTCAGTTCTTCAGAATGTGGAAAAAATCTGAAAATTCCATATTCTTTACCAGTTGAACTATAATATTGAAAGAATAGATAATTCTTACTTCAAGAACTATATTAGAATATAATTAGAATATATTCTAATATAGAATATATTCTAATATAATTCTGCTTCAGAACATGAAAAAAATTCTGAAAATTGTTATTTATTAGCAAAACCGTAATACTGAAAGAATAGATAATTCTTAGTTCAATAATCATAGTTTTGTATGATTATTCAATACATCAGAATATAAAAAAATATCTAAAAATTCCATATTATTTACCAGTTAAACTGTAACAGTGAAAGAATAGATGATTCTAAGTTCAAATATTAAATAATGTATTTCTTAAATTAACTTCAAAATTTTGAAGAAATTCTTTTATAAACTTCTAAAGTAGAAGATTTTTGCTTACTAAATCTTTTTTTATATAAAAAAACAAACAGAAAAATTAAATTTTACAAAACACTTTTGCTTTCAACTGATATATTTTGATTCTCGATTAGTTTTACTTTTAAAATTCTATTTTATATAAAAACGCATAAATGTAAGCATTTTACAATTTTTTTTTATTATTCCGAACCTAGTCACATACCTTAAAAAGTTTTGTAATTGGTTTGGTGTTTTATTTTTAAATTTAAATAATTTTTTTCGAGACATTGAAATTAACGCTCTTGAAGATGGCCAGTAAATAAAAGTTATGTTATTTAAGTTTTTCATACAATATAATATTTAAGAGATGATTGCATAGAAATTAAATTAAAATCATTGAAAAATGAGATTTTTGGCATCATGGAGGGAAACGAGGGTCCAAAATTTAATATTACTTAAGGACACCTACAACACTGGGGCAGAACAATTGGGTTCTAAAGATATCGATGCAATAATAAATGTTCGCCTTAAAAACAACATCGATGCGTCTGTCTTCTTAAAGTCTTTCAGCCAAATGCGTTGCAATAGCATCAAAATGTAGCAGAGCATTAAAGTGTATTCTGCTTGCTTTAAATTTATGCATGTGTTTGCCATGTTTCGTATTTGCCCAGAAAAAATATAATTTTCTTTATCTCCTTTCTATTTTATTCATTTTCCCTGGCTTAAAATATAATAATTTTCTTTCTTTAAAATAAATTGAAAAGAATTTATAAATACAAAATATATATACCGAAATATACTGAATATATAAGTATAAACAATTTGGATATGTCTATCAAATTTTGCATCGAAAATCATTTTATCGTGCCTTTAGAAAATTTTAAATGTGCCATTTCCATATCAAAGCTAGTATTTATTTCTAAATGCTTTTATTAGACTTAATTGTTTTATATTTGTAACAGTGATGGAATTTACTGATTGAATTTTTATTCACTTATTAATGTGCTGGGATTTTAAAATATTATATATGTATCTATTTTCCTCGACAATACGCTATTTTAATATTTTCAAAATACAATTATTAGTTAATGTATTGATATTTTCATTTTGTACCTGCGTTAGTGAATTTTATGGAAAAGTTGGTTTCAAATTTAATAATATTTATAATAAATGTTTAAAAAAAGAAATCTCCTGATTGTTTGATAGTAAGTTGTGAATTGCACTGCTTTCATGTATCTGGGTAATTTTTGATTTCTCTATCCATAATTTAAAACAAATGAAGAAATTTGAATGAATAATTAATTCGTCTTATCTTTTTTATCGATAACAATTTTTTATCATAATCGATTTTCTCCTGTTTTGTTGATAATCTTACAACGTGTTACAACTTGAAATAAAAAGATTTTTTTAAACTTTTTTTTTCAACAAACTGAGATGCGATACGGAGTCGAATCTCCACATTTGTAACGTAATCAATGGCTTATCTATAAACACATTTATACATATTAGTAATTCTATGTTTTCCCCCCCCCCCTTCTTCTTTCTTTTCAGCTTTTTAATATATGGCTCGCTCAATTTTATGTTTCGGATACGTTTTTATATCACCTAATATTTGGTATTGTAAATAGATTTCGTTTGATTTTTGTGTCAATTTTCTTGCATATTATAATGATTAATTCTTTTCTTCGTAGTCACTTCCACGCGGTTCAGAATTCATTCAGTTTTGCAGACATTATTATTGTTTGTAAATATTAGTTATACATTTAAATTAGTTATATTATATTCGTTAAACTTCCTATATATTTGTATACTTTAAAACTCATCAGCTCTGTTGAATTTTAAGTGTTTCAAGATTTATTATTCTTGATTTATTATTTGTTCGATACATTTTATTAGTATCAAACAAATAATAAATCTAAATAATAAATTTTTAAATACTTAAAACTAACTATTATATTAATTATATTATATTTGTATAATTTAAAACTCATCTGCTCTATTGAATTTTAAGTGTTTCAAAATTTATTATTCTTGATTTATTATTTGTTCGATACATTTTATTAGTTTGAAACAAATAATAAATCAAAAATAATAAATTTTGAAATACTTAAAACTAACTATTATATCAGTTATATTAAATTCGTTGTACTTACTATATATTTGTATATTTTAAAACTCATCTGCTCTGTTGAATTTTAAATATTTCAAAATTTACTATTCTTGATTTATTATTTGTTTGATACATTTTATTGAGTATTTATATGATCTCCTTTTTTTCCCGAGTATTGTTCACTTGAAGAACTATTTAATGCTCTAAAACTAAAGAAATGAGCTGTTCATGTTTTAAATGAATGAAGATCTTCGCAAATTATCTAGCACAGTAAGCAAAATTAAATCTGCATTCATTGTACCTGAAAAACAATGTAAGATACAATTAGTGGTATAATTAAAATAATTTTGAGCTAGACGAATGAAATTTAGCATGCAGTTTTTGTATCAAAATTTTGATTTTGTGAGAAACTTTGGAAGGAATCTGTCTGCCTGTGTGCATATGAAAACGACATGAACATAAAATGCATATGAACACTCAAACGCAATGTATTTTGCACATGATTTTATCACCTATAAATGTAAATTTATTTCCGATTTCGGATCAAATCTATTATGGACTTGACTGTCTGTAGTTTTTTCCTTCATGTGTGCATGAATGGTGACCCAAACACGCAATGAGGTGGTTAAAGAAATTTGACATGTAGTCTTATCATTAAACATGCAGAAAAAAAAAGACAAATTTCGGATCAAATACTAGAACTGAAAAAGGCACCGTTCTGAAGTGGAGACTCAATTATCAACTTTAAACTTAGTTCAAAACAGATTATAATCAATTAAAAATTATAGTTAACAGATTATCATTTATAATGGATGATTTATAAATTAAGGGTAGCACAACTGGTTATCATTTACAAGAATTTTAGGGTCTTGTCGATTTTTCGAAATATAATCTATCTATTTCTACTTATATAGTCTATTTCAAATTATACAGTCTTCTTATATAGTCTACAAAGAAATGTAGTCAAAATCTATCTATATTTATAATAAAGATGAATGAATATATGCGTATTCGGTGTCTGTATGTGTGTGTTGGTATTCTACAAATCACACTATTTGATTTATACTTGACTAATTTAGCACATATATATTTTGGAGGGTAAGAATGTGCACCTCGGAAAGAATTTTTAAAACTTTTAATTACAATTTTAATTAATTAAAAATTAAGCCAAATTTTAGCATTCCTTCGTGGTAAAATACGAAAATATTGCAACACAAAAATAAATTTTACAAGATTTTAAATTTTAAACAATTGTCTTTTTAGTGATATCGAGTTAATAATCACACCAATTTTAGCTGAATTTCGACAATTTTTTTAATTTTCTAATTTCCAACCATAGATTATATTATTGTCTTAAAATTCAAAACATTTTCATTATTTCGTCAAGGAATTAATCGCATGATTTTCTTCCATTGTTGAAAGCTAAAAAAGAAGGATTCCGTTTAATATTTGTGTAGTTTACAAGAAAAATATAAAATAGTGAAGTTACAATATCGTCAAATTTAGTAGGTCAGCAAGATGAATTTCAAATGGATTATTAATAGTTTTTCATTCTATGTTATTAATGGTTCATTTAAAAATTAAAAAGCCTGGAACTTAAATAATTGTTTACTGGTTGGGAAAGATTGCCTTTCAGGTGGAAAGCTGCTCAATACAGAGGTTGGAAATTAATAAAATTCTCATAAACTGCATCAACTTTCATGATTAAACATGTTTATTTAAAGCATTTGTTTAAAAACATTTATTAAAAATTAAATATTTATTTAAAAAATATATAATTAATTAAAAAAATAATTAAAAATAAAATCTATTGCAGAGTATCTAATAACAAAAATGAACACAACAAAAAAATCGTTTTCAATAAAACTGTTTGTAATAAATTCATCCTTCAAATTAAATAAATAAATAAATTGTAATAAGTTTATTATTTATTTATTTCAAGCGATCATTTTATTTGTAATAAATTCAGCTCTTGATAAAATTCATCTCTCAAAATTCTTTGCAGTTGATTATTTGAAAACTTTAAACTAAATGTAAATATTTATAATGTAAATATTCTACAGATTCTAATGCATATTGCTTCGTCTAAAGTAAAAAAATAATGTGTTTATTTTCCACTTATAATATTCTAAATATGAAAGCAACATATCAGAAGTGCAAGTTCATAATATTAAAAAAACACAAAATATAATACAATACATTGCCAACGTACGTATTTAGTTCAGAAACGTGCAAGGTTATTTACATCCTAGATTTTAAATGAGCAATTCTTGTATACGTATATAAATTTATTTATTTCGTGTATCTCAGAAACTGACCTAACGATTTGAATAAAATTTTATATTTAGATAAGGTTTTGCTTTTTAATTTTATCTATATAAGTTCTTTCCTAAGAAAAGCGCGATTTTACATGCACAATTTTTTTATAATTATTAGAATAAATATATTGAGCTTCCATTTCGAGATATGAATAATGTAGAATGCTGGCTGGAACAATAAACGTGTGCGTTGTTTGCCCTCGGTTTGAGTCGTGCTTTTTGCTTAATTTTTTTACTTATGTATTCGTATTTAATATTTTGCTTTTAAAATTTATCTATATAGGTGTCTTTTTTGAAAAAATGCGATTTCACGCACACACTCACATACACACACGCACACACTCACACACACACACGCACACACTCACACGCACACACATTTTTTATAACTAATTATTAGAACCGCCTTCTATATGCTCGCACGCTAACAGTGTCATACAGCGCCATCTCGTACCCGATTTCACCATGGTAAAACTGAGTGTGTTCAAAAATATAAGTAATAATAGATAAACTGTAGAATGAATACTGTGCTATAGCAAATTGTTTCAAATAACATTTTAAACAAGTGCATTCATGATTTTTTTTATTTAAATGATCAGTTCATATGTAGGTAAAATTGAAAAATAGTCATAAATATTCAGTATGTAATTCATATCTAAATATTTTATAAAAAAACTGACGGACGAAACTTGGTTTTCCAGATATCAGCATATATAGTAACAATAACAATCTGTTATCACTAATAATTTATTTTCTTTGTGTTGTCCAAGACAATTATTTATGTTAAAATTTAATTTTCTTAAAAGAGAATGGAACAAGAAAAAAAAACAGGTGAGTTCAAAGTTTTATTTTTAAACACAAATTGCGTTTGTAGCAAAAATATATATACAGCTGCAAATCTGTCTTTGATTTTGTCCTTGATATTTATCCTGCTACCTTCAAAGTGATATATGAAGAGATAAAATACTCCAGACGTCCTAGAAACAGTAAATAACATTTCACAAATACACACAAGAAGATTTAAAAGTAGCTTTTACTTTCTTCAAAAATGATTGTAATTATTCCATGAATTATATTGCACAACAACAGAAAAGTAGCGATGAACAGATTCGCACATGGAATAGAACAGGATTTTGAATCTATATTTAACAGATACTTTAAGGAGTTTATGAATGGCAACACTGACGAAAATCCAATCTTCTACGCTATTGATTGTAAGATAAAGGTAAATATTAGATGAGATATATCCAAAAAGGGGAATGGCAGTGGAAATGGATAACATTCAAAAGGATTTGGATGACCAAAATTATGGATTTAAGAAGATTGAGGAGATATTTAAAATGTACACATATTTACTTTTAAATTTCATTAATTTTCTTCTATCTCTCTCTCTTGTTTCTTGCATGTTCCACTGATTGGAACTCTATCCAAAAACATATTCGATTCTAAACGAATTCGAATGTTCCATTCGCAGATTTATGGTACCACCGACTATTGTATTTCATTCAGCGCATGATGTTGTGAGGTCTTCTCAGATCGTCTATGTTCTCATCTACTTTGTCTGTCGAAGATATAAAAGTTGGCTTATCGTCACTGTAGTGGACACCACCTGAAGGGGCAAGCGCTGGATTCTCGTACATACCTTTCCATGCCCTCTGTTCTTCCTCGTGTGTGTAATAATGAGCAATATGCCGCCTATAAATAATAATTATGACCAAAATGATGCATACAATGACAACGATGATAGATACTGCCACTATGAGGCCGACTTGAGAAGTATACACTAGATAGTGGCGGTCGTATTTTCCAGCATGACAGTACAATGTCTCTGGAGGTATGTCCTTTACACAAATGCCGGATCTGTCAGCTGGAGAGTTACACTGAACGCAATTTTCATTAGAGCAATTTGGATCGAAGAATTGTGATTCGTTAAGGGCGTGGTAGAGTGGCATGATGAGACAACCAGAGCAATCTATAGGATTTCCTTTCAAATGCAAGGTTCTCAGAAAGGTCAAGTTGGAAAAGGCTTCCAGAGTGGTTTCATCTATATGAGAAAAGAGATTGTAGCTCATATCCAGTTCTTCAATATTCTCCAATTCCAGAATCACAGATAGCGGAATGTCAGATAGACCATTTCTAGAAAAGTTAGCGAGTCTCAGATTTTTGCAGTAATCAAATATACCTGGGGACAGATTCTTAACCAGGAGATCTGTAGCTTGGAGAATTTTCAAATTTTTAAGTGGATGCACCATTGCATAGAAGGCTTGGTTTCCTAGATCGTTGTAGCTGATATTCAGAATTTCCAGAATATCCGAGAGTGGCTGAGTTGTTTCTTCAAGAACGTATTCTAGCCTATTATGGGATAAGTCCAACATCTTGATGGAGCTGTTGGTGAAGGCATGTTCAGAGAGAGAGGAAAGGTTATTTCTGGAAAGTCCAAGAATCTTGAATTTGTGTCCATGGAATGTTCCTTCTGTGATGCTTGATAGCACATTTCCATCTAAATGCAAAACTGAAAGATGCGGGAGATGCCGAAATTCAGATGGTGCTAGAGTCGTAATGTAATTGTCGCTGAGATCCAATTCTTCCAGAAGGGGAAGTTGTTGATACACAATGGGATGGATTTCAGACAGTCTACATCGGGCCAGTTTCAGAACTTTGAGATTCTTGACATCCTGCAGGTTCTCTGGTTCTATTTGACCAAGGGTATTGCCACTAAGATCCAGTTCTTCTAGGTTTGATAGCAGATAGAAAAATCTAATGGAAGTATTTCAATAAATAAATAAATAGTAATAACATGAAACAGAACATAAAAGAATCATAACATTTTACACCTTTCTAAGGCCATGTAAAGTATACTTCGCAACAAACTCATCAACCTTTGTATACAATTATGTCGGTTGGCGTACATTCTCACAAATTGTTGAATAAAGCAGAAACGTAGATGTTCCAGTTTCTTATCTCACACAAAATGATGCATCTAGATTTGTTACATATTAATTAACGAAATTAATTAATGAGTCAAATTATATTTATCTAATAAATTGAATGGATTCCTTTCATTTCTATAAAAAAGGGATTCAAAAGCGTAAATAATCTGTGTAAAATCAGCATTAAAATTATATTGCAGATGCTGGAATAATAACTGTTTATCATTTTCTGTTACACTTGAAACAATGCGGGAATATTATACTTTCATTAAACTTTAAAAAGAAATGAACAAGAAGTTTACCATTTAAAATTAAATTACCCTTTCCTGATTTCAACTTTTTTCAGCTAAGTTATATCAACGAAGAATAGATCTAAGAAACTGAGAAAGAATCAGAAAACCATAAAATTTTCTCAAAGAGAGAGAGAGAGGCTTAAATTTTTTGCCAATTTTCCCCCAAAATATATAATTATTTATGATATTACATAGTAGAGTCTCATCATATGCCCCATGTGGAAAATCTAGTAGATACTTGATAACGTAAGGCTAAATAAAAAAAGAACTTTAAACAGAATACACGCTTGTGCTACGGAAGTCATATAGTAAAATTTAGAATCCACTCATTATGTTCGTAAGAATGTTATTATATTAATTTATCGCTTTAGAGGTATCAATTTTTCGCTTTTAGGGTTATTAGAAAACGTTAAAGAAGCTGTCACATTTGGCGGTTTATCGCCAACAAAAAGTTACAACTTGGCACGAATATCTGTCATGTACCCGATTCTCCTGTTTGATTTTGAAATGAAAAACACCCATCGTTTTCTAAATATCGACGCATATGCAATCTGATGGTCACTTGATTGTTTAAAACGAATTTAAATTGGTTTTTGACAGAAAAAAAAAGTCTGACTTCGAAATTAAAAAAACAAAACAAAACTCGATTGATTTTGAGATGATCAAAAACCATTGCTTTACTAAATGTTGATGATTGTGAAATATGAGTCATGTGAGAACATGATGTTTTCCTGTTGACTTGATACCACGTGATTTAATTTATTATTAATTTTTTATTTTACGCCTAAATTTATACAGCGTACGTTAACACATTCATACTTTTTAACTAGATAGTTTACTATATGGTATTCTCTGAATCAGTTTCTTTTTGAGGTGAACCTCTACTTCTGCTTTTAAAACTTTCTAATTCTTGAAAAATTTTCTTTTTTTTTGTATTTCTAGCTCATACATGTAAACACATACATGAAGCTTTTATAAAGTCAACCCCAGAGGAATCACAATCCTTAATGAGTGAAAGATGGATTTATCATCTAATATCGCATTCTACAATGCCTTCCTATTACCCATTATGGCATACTTTTTTATTCTTCAAGATATAAAATGGATTCAAAATATAAATATGTGCCATGAATATGATATGTATAACAGAAAAACGTATTCGATCCTTTAATGATATAATTGAAAATAAGATTGGGTCCAGATGGGTGAATGGAAACTGATTAAGACAAAAGAAAGAAAGAAAAAATTATTCCTTTGCTTTTATCTTCACATGTGTTATTCAACAGTATGTGGGTGAATATTCTATCAAAGTTGATGTAATGAGTTTACCATTAAGTATTTATACGGTGATACCAAGAATATAGGTGAAATCTAATGACTCTGATATTGAAAACGTTATCATACTTTGCGTTATTATGCGCAAGTATAAACTTCTTAAGTCAGTCTCGCATACATTCGATTGTAAATATCGAATTCAATTGTACATTAATGTACAAAACATAC
Source organism: Argiope aurantia (assembly GCA_026543865.1). Lineage (NCBI taxonomy): Eukaryota > Metazoa > Arthropoda > Arachnida > Araneae > Araneidae > Argiope > Argiope aurantia. Next base: position 38,413 of record JAPMOR010036968.1, read on the forward strand.
TCACCTTGGCACAAGTACCACTAATTTATTTCTCGCCAACTTCAACTTTTTCAGATTCAGTAAATGCCTGAAAGGTGCTGAAGGTGCCGCAAATATATCATTATCTGACAAATCCAACTCTTGCAGATTTTTTAAGCCATTGAAATCGGATTCTCTTAAAAAACTTATGGAATTGCAGCTGAGGTCCAGAACCTTGAGTCGTCTTCCGGGCCAAAAGGAACTGTCGCCAATGGCTGGAACTCCAGACCTCGTGATTCGGACCGTTTCCAGATTGGTGAATTTCAAGAAAATTCGGCCAATGGTCAGGTTGTTGGGACTGTTCGGAGGAGCTGTTATGACCAGCTCGTGGATGTTGATGTCCATTTCAGAGACAGGAATAAGAGTCATGTTGCCGCTGGAGCAAAAGACCACCTTCTTGCCTGACTTCAAAACGCAGCTGCATTGTTTGGGGCAGCGGCTGAATGCGTGAGGGAGACAGCTGAGGAGAGTCAGAAGGGCGTAAAAGGTGGTACGGCCCATGTCTGCAAAATAATTCAAAACAGAAATTATTTTCAGTGATAATTACTTAATATAGTAGGGTGTCTCATAAGTTTCTTTCTCATCGTGCTATGAATGGTCTTATCTGACTCTGCTTGTGCGAACATGCAGGCTTATCTATTAGCCCTCTATGTCATCGGTTTCAGTCGTACCAGGCCTTCGAGTGTCGGAAAGCCGAGATTACACCCCAAAAAAGTTCTTTTGTCCATTTGGTGGAATTGGAAAGGCGTAATTTTCTACGAGCTCCTTCCTCATGGTGAAAACAATAAATTCTACGAAATACTGTCATCAACTGGATTAATTAAAAACTGCCATAGCAAAAAAAAAGTGGTTATTAGAATTAATGGACCGACGAGGTATTGTTTTTCATCATGACAACGCGAGACCACATATTGCATTTTTCGTAAGAGAAAAGCTCTTACAGTTTGATTGGAATGTTTTACCTAATTTTGTATACCCTGCAGATCTCACTCCATCTGATTATTACTTCTTCTGTCCTTAAAAAAATTATCTTCTCGATAAGCGCTTTAAATCCATTAGCGAAATAAAAGCGCACCTCGAGGATTATTTCTTGTTCAAAACACAACAATTTTGTAAAGAAGGCATAATGAGGCTTCCTGAGAGATGGAAGTAAGTAATAGAGCAAAAGGGTTCTTATATAAAAAAAATCTTACACAGAAAATATTATGTACTATTTTCATATTAGAAATAGGAAAAAAACTTATTTGACACCCTAATAATTTTCATAAAATAAACATATTTGTGTTATTTACACAAATCATTAAATAACGTTTAGCTTAATTAACGGGAGTGATCTCTCTTAAACATTCTCACACGCCCCCAATTAAAGATGATATCTACCCCCTCATAAAATTGTAGACTTTGGGCAAGGCAGTAAATGAATCAAGTAATCATATTTTGTTTTTAGAATCCTAATGCATATTGATGCTCAAGTCCTCCCTCCACCCGGGCTTACCTCAGTAGGGTGTCAAGCTTTAAAAGGGGAGGATTGAGAAAGAGTTCACTTCAGCATATGGAAGCTACAGGATATACATAGGCCCCATAACTATTGTAAACAATCTGCTAGTAAAAAATGTAACATAATTACTAATAGATGCATCTAACAGTGAAATATGATGTTCCATTCCTCTTGCAGAAAAAATCTTATTTTTCCATGGTCTGGCGTTTTCAGACATGGTATCGTTACGAAATCGAAAGAAAAGTGTTAAGGCTCTACCCCCATAAATTTATGGACATTGGATCCACCATGGATGCCAGAAGTACTCATTGTTTTATCGGAGCCCGATAGTAAACAATATTTTCGGTGAAAGTTAATATAAGTACTCGTAGATATGTTCGAATTCTGAAACGCGGTATTCTATTACTATTGTGGAGAAAACTCCATCAGTGGTCAAACGGTTTTGGATATGGTATCCTTATAAAGTCAAAAGAATATTATTAAAGCACAAAAGGTTGTGAGCTTGGACCCTACTGTGAATCTTTTCGGTGAAATGTAACATAATTACTCGTAGGTGTGCTTGAACAATGAAACAGAATGCTCGAACAATAACAATGAATAATTTTTGAACAATGCTGTTCCATTCCTCTTGTAGAGAAAGCTCTACTAGTGGTCCAGCGGTTTCAGACATGGTATGTTTATGGAATCAAAGGAAAATTGTTGAGGATTTTAACTTACAGTTTTACTTTAAAATAACGTAATTGATAAAACCGATCCATCAATGAACATTTAGATAAGAGTTTTCATTGTAGTTAGAACGATTGCTGTAAATTTGATTAGTTTCCAAGTGGAACAAAAATATCTTAAAAGCCAAGAAGACAAATCAATCCCTTATACAGATTAAAATACACAATTTTATTTCCCGAAAAAATTTCGCCAATGCAGCGATTTCAATCGTCAAACTATATAGCATGTGATTTGCGATGTGAGTATATTTTTATAATTTGGCGACATTTTTTCTTGGAGCTTTTTGGACGCCATTAAAACCGAACTGTACCTCCTCATTTAAGGAATAAAACTTTGTAAATTCCACTAAAAAAAATCTGTAATTGACAGTTACTTTTTGTCAAGAGTCGTAAGTTCACTAAGTTATCTTTAATCCCACCCGCTAGAAATACATTTCCGTTCGTTGAAGAAATTGACAAATCCATATCCTAACCGCAGGGGCGAAGAAAAAGGAGCAGAAAGAACATAACTTTTCTTTTCTTCCCGCTCGGTTGGAGTCCGAGGGGCGTGGGGCTTTCCTCTTTCAGGGGCGTCACCCACCCGTGACGTGACATGATTTCCCAGACTTTTATACTAAGACAGAGCAAGATTCACCCGAAATATCTGATTTGCTGACGTAGTGATGATATTACAGGAACTTCCGTGAGTGTTCCATCTTTGAGTCAGAATTAAGGAAAAGCAATATTATGCAACTTATAGTTATTTAACTGCATACAGTTACAGTTAAGGTGCCTGAGATTTGTTTATCCGTTTTCTGAGAAAGGCTTGTACTTTACTATGTCTATTATATAGGAAATGCGAATCCCATATCCTTTAAAAATAAATATACTGTTCGTTTCAGTATCATGAAATGACTACTTTTTAACGATTCTACCTTACTAAAGGTGAAAGCTGAAGGATAAGCGCATTTCTGAAATTCTTTGCCATTCTTTGACCTTGATTGCCGCCCTATTAGATATTCTTTCGTTCGATTTTTTATGGGTATGTAAGTATCTTGTGGTTTCTGATCTAATTATTTTATTTTAATTTAGTCTGCGAATAATCCCAGTTTACTTTATGTTAAATGTAAACACCTCCCCCTTTCATCTTTTCTGTCACCCCTATCACGCCTATTTTTACGAATTAAACGTATCCTAACGCATACGCAAAAGCGCGGAGGGTTTTAGAATTCGTTGGTAAACAATATACAACTTTTTTTAATTATAAATATATTTTCCTGAAACAAACAAACAGCAAAAAAAAAAAAAAGCAAAGAGCCAAGTGGGAAGTGGGGGGGGGGGATTTTCCCGGGTTCTATTCCCCACTCCTGCATATCTAATGTGGGTGTTTACCTCTTAGAAATTTACTTATGGGATTTTTTTAAAAACTTTTCATGGAAACTGAAAGCGTTATTAAGTTCTAAGTAAATTTCATGATAATGGGATGGAGTTTGGAAATATTTAATGTTTCTATTAATTTTTACTTTCTTTTATACGATATATAGTGAAAGTATAGCAATCGTCAGAAAATTCGAACTCCAGATTTTGACGAATATCCATGTTTCAGACCTCATTCGTTCGAAAAATATATTTCTCTCTCTGTGACAAAGAACTCAAAAACGCTTTCAGTTAGACAGTTGAAATTTGGTACGGGCTTTACTCCAAATTTGCAAATTTCTGTCAAATGTTGAGTAAAAACTTCAGAATAAGTCTGTATGCCTAGCTATAAATTAATGTGGTCATTACAAAACGAAGATATCTAAATAAATAATATTTAACACACAGATTTAACATCTATAGTATAGACACCTATCAAATTTTGAGCCAAAACCAACTGCGGTTGAACGTTTGTCAGTCTTTACTTTCAAAAGCAAGCAAACGCGATAATTCAAAATCTTGTGACTTAAATATATCAAATTTGGTGTGGGATTTTGTAACTACGAGTGTCAAATTTTTGTTGTGTTAAATTCCAAATTTTTGTTTCAGTCGGTTGAGAAAAACGTGTCTAAAACACAGATTCGAGAAAAATTTGTCTAAAACACTGATTCGATTTACGAATACTATTAAAGCATGTCAGAGATTAATCACTAAATAGCTCGCCAAGGATAACATGAGAGATTCAGTAAAAATGCCAAATTCACGCCAAAAGTTAATATTTCATAATTATTATGCAGCAATATCATCTTCATCTATACAATTAAGAATATCAATTGTGCATTTTAGAAAGAAATTTTACGTATTTCGAATCATTTGAATCTTGTCTTTGACAAGTTGGGCTCAAAATTTGTTATAAATCTGCAGTTTTTTAATGTTTTTTTTATGAAGGTTACTTGCCAAAGATCTGCCATGGAGAAGAGATTAATTTCTCAAGGTGGATAGAAAATTTCAAAATTCAAATATTTGCCATTATTTAAAAAAATACAGATCATGTCTAAAATAGTATTCAAATGCACAAGAATTGAAAAAGGGCATAATGGCGAATATCAACAATCTAGCTCAGAGGTTTCTAAACCTTTAAACATTGCCTCTCCCTTTTTTGAGATCGTATCAATAGCAATCTACTTCATCCTTAGTCCAATGACTTTTTCTTTCAGAAAGAGTTTTTATGAAAAAAAAGGGATTTTCTTGTTAAGAAAAAAATTATTATTAAATATTATAAAAGTTTACATAAATGATAAGGAACTGTTTCAAAATAAGTGCCTACTCAAAGTTAATAGAAAGTTGATAGAAAAAAAGAAATTTCTGATTAAAAGGGGCGGGTTCTGATTAGATGAGATGACACGTGCCGCCTGTTTGATCATTGCGGTTTTTTTTCTTTGTCATTTTGCTACTCTGAGTAGTGGTGAATATTTTAAACTCACATCATATTCCATGCAAATGAGAAAGATACCTATATGTTCAAGATCTCGCCACATCCCACCAAAAATTCACAAGCAATTCCTCCATAGATCATGACAGACCCACTTGTATTGAAATCGATGATTAAGCTCATTTGTTTTTGAATTGCCATGTCCTTCTATATACAATTAGATAGGTAGAATCGAAAAATTCTTTTTTTTTAGATTCGTTGATGTCTTGAGAGGATGATTTTTTCAGAATTGTAGAGGTTTCTTTTTGTATATTTCATATAAAAATGTGAAAATAGAGCTCGAAAAGTTTAAATTCTATAAATTTTTATTCCCCAAGACATTTTATGTTAATTCACTTCAATTTTTATTCTTCTAAATAGCAATTTGGACAATGGGGTATTAACTATTATTAACAATCTAACCCAACTAAACTGGCAACGATGTCTCGGAAAGACGCTATCTTATTCACCAGCCTGTTATCAATAAAAGGACAAATCTTACCTGCTTATCACAAACGATCAGGAGTGTGGCAACGAGCATGCACGAGCACCACTACAACCCCCGCCGCACTTCTTTAACGTTTGCGTGACGAGAGGGCGGGGACACGTTTAGAACGCAGGCACGCGACAAGTCAGAGAGTTCAGATTAATAATCGCGAATCCTTAACGGCGAGAATTCGTTTTCTTCCTTGGATTCGCATCGCATCGCATTTAAACTATCACCTTCATTATCGTTTTTGGACAGTTTCTTTTTTTTTTTTTTTTTTCTTTTTTTCTTTTTTCCCGTCTTTCTTTTTCATTTCTTTACTCACGGAAAGATGTGGCAACAGTCTGTCCGAAGCTATCACGTGACAGGAAACGGACAGAGATTGCATCAGTTCCCTTCCCAGATGCTATGTTCAAATGAGCGTAATGTTATTCAGATCAGGGCGTAAAGAGTGTCTTAAGCTGTTGATGGTAAGACGATAATGTAATGATACCTTTTTGTAGCTACCTGAATTGGTGACTGGACTGAGAATTTTGAACAATAGTGAAACGTATTTGAGTTCATATCACGATGCTATCCTTAATATTATGATATATTAAAATGTAATAAACAAATTAGTTTGGTAGAGATAAAATTATTCTTTCATAACAAAACGGGCTGAGAAAAAGTAACATAAAAACTGTTATTTAATCAAATAGGGCATCTTTCTCAAAGGTGAATCTTTTATCTATAGTCCAAGCCATTTATTGAAGCAAATTTAAGAATAGTTCTAATCTTTTTTGCCTACTAATGTTTTCTTATAAATTTGATATTTACCAACAAAAATTTTTATAGCCAAAACATATCAATTTTTTTTCGTTAAACTTTTTTTTAATTTTATTTTTTTGCTTACGTAGAGTAGAGAAAGTAATGTAATAGTCAAAAAATTCGATTTCGAGATTTTGAAGAATTTCCACATTTTAGACCCCCTTAAGTTCGAAAAACACATTGTTGGAAAATGCCCATCTGTTTATTGGTCGGTCTGTGACAAAGATAACGCCAAAAACGCTTTGAGCTAGACGGATGAAATTTCGTATAAAGTCTTAACACCAAATTTATAAATTTCTGGCAAATTTTGAGTAAAATTCGTGCTGTGTGTCTGGCTGTTTGAATATAAGTTAACAGGATAACTACAAAATAAAGAGAGCTAGATGGATAAAATTTGGTATAAAGCCGTGACTTCTATAGTGGAGACACCTATTAAATTTTGAGCTAAATTCAAAAGAGGCTTGACCATCTGTCGGTCTGTACAATCAGAAGCATGCAAAGGCGATAACTCAAAAACGCAATGGGATTGGGATGGGATGGGATTTGGTGACTACAGGTGAAGTCTTGTGTCAAATTTTTGAATCAGTAGGATAGAAAAATCATGTCCAAATTGGATTTTTTATAGTATTAACCGCATTCCAGGTATTAATTGCCAAATGACTTGTGGAAGATGACACGATAGATTCAATTCAAAGATTAATATTTTGTAATTATTGTTACGCCAAGGCCATGCATGTCCATTCTCTAGGATACCTTTATAAGAAAGTACCTAGCCATGCAAGCCGTTCTCTAATACTTTTATAAGAAAGTATCCGAGAAAGTTTTGGTAAGACAGGTCTCGTTGGTTTTGCTTATAATTTAATAAGATCAATTTTTCATTTTTAAAAAGTAAAACAACCTATCGTAAAAATATTTTAGGTTATCTTGTGCTTATAAAGCAGGTCGTGAAAATAAGTCAAAATTTCGATGTGTTTTTTTCCTGCCATAATTTTCGAAAATAATACAACACAAAATGGTTTTTAACGTCATTTTTAAACTCATAAAATTATCTTTTCAATGGCACCAATTTTTAACCATATAATGCTTTTTTATTTTTATTTAAAAATATTTTAAAGTATTTTTCAACAATGTATTTCATTATTTACTTCAAAATCGTGAATGTAAAACTCGACTCATTTTCATTTTCGTTATTAATGTTTCATTTTGACTTTTTTCATTGCTGATGATCACAATATGAAAGTTTGAATTATTTTTTCCATGTTGAGTAGGTTTTGTCAAATTATGCTTTTAATAAATTTTTTTAAAGTTTTATTGTATTTGCAATTAAGGTTTAAATCATGCAATCAAGCAAAGATAAAATAAAAAATAAAATATTTCCATTTTAAACAGTTTTGCTCTTTTCAGTGACGTTATTCAGTGTAGGAAGATATAAACAACAAAATGAGAGAAATGCACAGCACAATGGACAGTACATTGTAAAGCTTCTAAAACAGTTTTTGTTAGAATTTTGAAAACATTTTGTTGAGGAATCCATTAAAAAAATTAAAACATAAAATATTTCATCAAAACATTTAACAACCTTTAATTCCAGATAGTGCAGTAAATTCAATATATTATACTTGAATTACTATTTCTACTTTGATTTATTTAGTAGTGATTTTAATAATTCAAAGTAAACAGATTGCAATCCCAATATTTTATATCCAAGAGTTTATAATTTTTACAAATTGATTTATTTGGCAATTGTCTAGAATTGCCCACCATAGAGGGGTTAACGCCACGCAAATGAACTTCTTAGAAAAATATATATTTTTTAAAAGTAATCTATTGGACCAAAAAAAAAAATTGATCCCACTTCGCATTAATGAATCCTGAAATTGGTTATATTTGATGAATTAATTTTTTAAGTGAAATGAAGTGGTTAAATTTGATAAGTGAAAAATTGTTACTATATTTATTATTACAGAGCTCTCTTAGGTGCTTGGAATTCTCCATTTCCCCTACTGTGCAGAGTTGTATTGTGTTACTATAAACATAAGTTAACATAATCTGCTAACTCTTTCAGTCTCTTTGCTAATAATTTTCAGATGAAAACGGATAACAGTGATTGAAGGTTAATCGAAGGTTTACTGCATTTCTTGATAACTTTGAGATAGGAAGCAAAAACTCATAAAACAGATTTGTATAGTGTATTTAAAAGAAGTCTGTTAAACGAGATTTGAAGTTCTATGAAAATCATTTCAACAATTCAAGCTTCATCGGTAAACTTAAAAAAGTAAAATAAATTTTTAGTAAATTTATTTAAAATTAAATTCTAATTTTTAAAATAAATTTACGAAAAACTAAAAGAAGTATATCAACAATTTTTAAAAATATGAGAAATACAAATGGAACGCACATTTTAGTTTATCCCTCCCCAATCGCTTTGAAATGTAATCTGACCTTTTTATGGTATTAAAAATGCACGAAAATATGTTCACCTAGCTTCCGGATGATTACGGTAACTGATGGGGAAGGAAAAGACACCTGCTCTGCGTCTGACAGAGGGTTGATCATCCGAATGTATGCAAAACCCAGCTACGAGAGCAGCTGTTCAGTACTATGAATCATTATGGCTTCCATGTCCAAACCTAACTGATAGATCGATTTGTTATGTCTATTGAATAATCAATGAATGTTTCAGTTTACAAAGTGGCGAATGAATCATGTGCCGGTTAGTTCTTTTACTACTGGATAAATTTTTCGTTAGATACATACTAAAGAAAATGATCTGTAAGAATATTTAATTCATTTATCGCGTACATGATTTTTTTTCCAATTTTTTTAAATTTTAACTCTAGAAGAGAAAGTATATTTTACAACCAGAACTCAAACGATTTTTAAAAAAGTATAAATCGATTCGTAAAAAATGCAGTTTAATTAAGAATTTTTTTGTTAAAGTGAAATCATTTTGAAATGTAAAAGCCCGCTTTATGAATTATTTAAATAGTTATTCTTGAAAGTTATTTTGTATTTTTTAAATTTATCCAGATATCCTTTCGGACAGTTGAATGAATTTCAATTTTAAAAATTGCCCATGAATTTCTTTTTTTTTTTTTTGTTGCAACTATTTACTCTAATTTTTAATAAAATTAATCTCAAGATTTTTATGTTTTAGAATTTCCAGAATACGAAGTTTTTAAAAATTTATACTGGCACTTTGGTGATTTTGTTTTTAAATTATCAATTATATTAGAACCATTTTAGAATTTGTATATACAATTCAGAAATTCACAATAATGCAGAAATACGTAGACCTATTAGCATAAAATTTGTCATGTAATCTTTACCAAAAGGCATATATCAAAATCGAAAATAACTTTTTCCCTTGGAATTATTCATTTTGAAACCCATTAATATGTATACAATTTTCTTTCCCTACTATGCAGATATATGAAATAGCGCCATATTTACTTGTACTTTTTGTAACTAGTAAAATGTTCCTTCATATTTACTAAAAATAATATATGTAATGATGTTATTGTTATAGGACCTTATTTTACTTTCACATATTTTTCTATATACTACCTACTTTCTGCATAGAACGAAACCCTGTCTTGAGTGCTTCAAATCGGGAAATT
>JAPMOR010036977.1:5974-28590 GCA_026543865.1 Argiope aurantia
ACACACACACACACACACACACACACACACACACACACACACACACATATATTCCGACTATCACCGGTGTATGTCGATAGTCACCCTCATGTTCTGGTGGAGGTCAAAACGAGACTTTGATACCCACGGAGAGGTGACACAACTGTGCGAATACAAGCCCCTGATATCGACTGTGGTCGTACAGATGCTCGAAATGTGTCGGAGGTTGTTATTGGAATAGAAGACATTGACTTTTATAAATTAGCAAACAAAAATGGTACCCTCAAGCAGCTTTATACCCGTAATCAGTTTGTAATTTGTAAAGAAAAGTTACTTTCCACATATGAGATTTCTTCTTAAGAAATGTCGCTGAAAGAAGTCGCTGCAGCTAATTCGAGAAGTGGAGGGCAATACACGCTGTCATTGCAAACAGAAATGTTTCACTACTAAATGCAATTGTAAAAGCAAGGGACTCTTGTGCAATTCAAAGTGCCACAAAAGTTTAAATTGTTGTAACAAATAAGATAGTATAACATCAATCACATAATTAAGTTTAATACTATAGTTTTAAGTATAATAATTTAATGATAAAAGGTTATTTTCTGTTTTATTCAATAAGAGAACAAGTTTTTTTTCTTTTTATTTATTATTCTCATTTAATTATTAGATGTTTTAACTAACATGCTCATATTTAAAATTGCATCATTTAAAAAAAGTTGACCTCATAAATAATTTTTTTCTTTCATGGCTCCCAGAGGATTGTAATTTAATCCCACATGCAGAAATATCTCTTCAGGCAGCTTGAAATATTTTTGCTGAGTTACGATTTCAGAGTTTTTCCTCACAATCAATAACTTAGCTTTTATTCTTAGGTAAAGATTCCCGCTGACACTGAACATTTTTTTAATTTTATGTTAATGGGAGAAACGGATCTTTCTTTCTTTATTTATTCTATAGTACTTCGTCAAATTTTTTATCTTGGGAATGTGAGCAAACCTAGATAAAATTACTTTTAAAACTGATAAAAAAAATTTGAAATTCAAAAAATGTTTTGAAAGTTTTTTCAACTTTTTAGTAACTTTTTGATTCAGGTTAGAATTTTATTGACACTGAAAATTATAGGTGATGCCAGTAAAAAAAGTATACATTAAGTTTATTTCTTTCAATATTTGAAAATTTTCAATTGTAATGGAAACAATCTAGATTGTCGTATAATTGAAAAGAAGTTTTAAATAATAATGACAAAACCACTCCATTTTATTTTAGGTTTAGCAAAAATTCTAACTAATTGGCTTAAAAATGTATAAAAAAACTAATAAAAATATTATGACTGATACAGCATATAAAGTATTTCAAATATAGCATTATATAGATAACATAGACATAAATTAGAATTGATAGATATAAATAAAAAAATCTTCAAATTTTTTGCACAAAATATTGGAAAAAAAATTATTTATATGCAATGTTTGTAAATCTGAACAATTCTGATTCTAACTGATGTAAAGCGATTTTCAATATAATGATAAGCTGTAATAGACTTTCAAAATTCACATGATATTTCAAATTTAACTTTTGTATTATCGAAAGCAAAATTATTATTATTATTATGGCATGTGATATATTTATTTTTCTATGATAGCTAATTTGTCACTTTCGGAGATAGATTTCTGAGGAATTCATTATAGAATTACGAAATATGTTATTCGCTATAGAAATATGTCATTTATTTGGATTTGATATAGAATTTACATAGAAATTATTATTTTGATGACTCGCTAGAGTAGTGATATAACACTTTAAGTTCCTATATTCCAACAAATGCATTATTTTAGTAAGGTATAGGAATTGAAAAATTGCTTTGACTTCTATATAGTAAATTAAAGTGTTATATCGTTGTTTCAGAGCCATGGTTATCCGAGTGGTAAGGCCCCGGCTTTGAGCCAGAAAATTCCAAGATCAAGATCCGAATCCACAGAGGAAACGCCATGAAATGGATCTGGTGTACGTAAGGGCAAATATCATCCCGCTGGTGTAATGAGAAAGCTATTTAGAGGGATGGTGTCATATCAAGTATCGTCCTCGTCATCTGCCCACAGTACAAAATTACGAAATCCCTCCCGTATAGTCCTAGTGCTGTTTCAAAACGAGACGTAGTTATAACTAAATTTTTTTAGCTTTTACATGAATCGTTAATGCATTTAATTAAACATGGAGTCTATAGTTATTCCAGCCGATTGCTAGATAGCAGACATTAATTCTTTCAGACACATTTACAATTATCGAAAGTTTTGCATATTTCCTTCGTTATTTCTTGAAATCTAAGATTTCTCTCATAAGAGGAATCTGAAATGAAAAAAGTAAAACAAATGTGATGAGAATTTTGCAAAAGGGTAATACTTACAGCATCTCTGTCTTCATCTTCACCGATCCAGTAGGAAGATGCTTTATTTTATTACTGTCTAAATCCCTATAAAACAAACAGAAAAAAAATATTGCAAGTATTTATGCAGGCTATACAGCATAAAATATTTCTAAAAACATTAAAAAAATAGTAATCACTTTTTTATTGCTTATCTTATATTCCTCATGAATATAAAATAGCTCTGATTGTACAGCATACGACAGAAAATAACTTTTAATAGCTTGCAAAAAAATCATAAAATGTATTGGAAAATAAATCATATTACAGTATAAATTGTGAAGAGGAACCAAATTTTTATAGAAAGCTGAAACTATAATTTTTTTTTCATATATAGTTTTCTATACACTTCATGACTCTTTCTTTATTTCTTTAAAATTATAGAAAGCAAAAATACTGCAATGTAAAAAATTTCACTCTAGGGTATTGACGAATTTTGAGAATAAAACTTCTGACAATTTAACCCGAAGATCTAAAACCTATACCTAAATTTAACCTAAATCTAAACCTTTAACTTAAGATCAAGAAAAATGGAAATATTTTGCGAACGTTTGTTTCCTTGCGTCTGGTGGCATGGTTATTCAGTAAAGCAACAAGTTAAATGGGGAAAAAGTAAATATGGGTCTGTGCACTGATAATTGGAAATTTGTATATCTTTCAAAATGAAGTTTTATTTTATTTCAATCTATATTGATTTTTTTCCTCACCTGTAGTATGACAATTATATATAAATAATAAAAAAATACTATGTATAATGATACCGTATCATTGAAAAATTATACAAGGATAATTTTATTCATGTAATGGTTAGGAAAGTGATCGCAGGTAAAGACAGTAATTGAGAAATCTGAAAACATTAAATTATCGAGTGAAAATGTTATTTTGCATTTTTAATACAAGGTCTTTAGAAACATGAATCGAATAGCTTTTAGAAGTACTGTTCCTGCTCTTTTGCCATCTGATTAGAAATATTAGCCTGTTTCTGCTCTTGTTCTACTCTAATAATATGAAATTATTAAAATTACGTTTCGGGGAACTTAACAGAAATTGATTACTGGAAAATCTCACATTGCTAAAAACTGACAAAAATTAAAAATTAATAAATTTTTATTAAAAAATTATAATGAAGATGAAATTCTGATGTTAGGGAGAACATTTCGGCATCTGAACAAATTTAAAAGAAAAGAAAGCACACCATTAGTATATATAAAAATTTTTACTATTGCATAATTTTTGCTAATTTGAATAATATGAGATATGGCATACGTAAACTTATATTTTTATTACTTTTAAAGAATTTAAAATAATTTTGTAAAAACCGTATAAAGAAAAACAATATGATGAACCAAATATATTTTTGCATCTGCTTTCATTGTTTTTATTATAAAAGTAACTGAGTTGTTATTCAATAGATTATTCATTAAAATTAAATTGTTTTATCAAAATATTAGATTAAATTACAAATTCCTACAATAAACCCTTTCAAACAAATATTAAAAAAATATTTTTTTTAGTTAACCGCTAGAAGCGTAATCAATAATATTCATTATTTATAGTAAAAATGAATTCAATTTCAAATAGAGTTCTAACTTTCCAATTTTTTAGATAAAAATAATTCAGAATTGGTAATATGGAAGAATAATAGATAAAATCAAATAGAAAAAGAAAAAAAATAACCATTTGAAAATAAAAGCTGTTTTATTCTTCTTTGAATTACTTTAAAAAAAATCGTAGCATTCAGTAAAAATGCCTAATAGTACAGAAAAGCAGCTGATTTCCTGCTAAATCGTTGTTTTATTATGTATAAAGAATGACGCATTTTAATTTCCTTTTCCTAATTCGTAATGTAATAAATACTGAGAATAAAGAACTTCTTTAGAAACCTGATTTCATAATGTATTATTTATATTCTGGTATTTATTTTGATATAAAGAGCAGAAAATATCTTGCATTAAAAATGAATTAATTACTTAAAGATTCATAAGATTAGGAGCGAAAAATTCGAAATGAAATAAAAAGAATCTTGGAAAATAATTATATGAATGCAATTCGTGTTATTTTCCTTTAGAAATTTTAGGAGTACTTAAGGAATTCATTTAATAAAAATACCGATTGTGTAGCAAAGTAGCTGGAGTAGATATAATAAAACATTCAATGCTGTAAAAAAAATCCATATTCGTTGGAGTTTTTCTAAAACTCTTTCTCCAATTTAAAATTCAATTCATTGTCTTATGCTGTAAAGATGGAATCTTATATTAGACGGGAAAAATGCAAGAACCTCTTTTATTATCCTTTTGATATAAAGTCTCATAATTAAATTTCTCTTTCGCGTAAAATTATTCTGTAAATTTTTTTTTGTTTAGAGATATCAGTGTCCTTTTATTTTATTCTACTCATAGTTCAAAAAAGATCTGTTGTATTCAGTTTTTTGGAAAACTATTTCATGCATCTAAAAAACTCATTTTTTATTAAGGGATTAAACGAAAAATCGCATAATAGAACATCAATTGTATGATGTCTTTTCTTGGATTATGGAAATGATATCTCCAGAAAAAAATTCTCCTGCAATGCTACTCCTACGCATAAAATTATTGTCCATTTCGTAAGGCAGATTGATTATAATGATAGGTGAAACTACAGCACTCTGAATAATTTATCACTTCACTAATTACATTTCAGTTTGTGCTGTAAATTTTTCTGAATTTAGAAGAAAGCTTTAGTAGGTATAAAAAATTCACATTTCTAACACTCATAAAAGATTTTTTTTTCATTTGAATATAAATTTCAAAATTGAAGTAAATAAAATGTTGAAAACATTCATTCTGTTCTCTGATGTGAATTCTGAAGTAATATTGATTATTAAATGTAAATATTTTGCTGTAAGAAAACTGAAAAATGTTTGTAAAATTTTTAATTTAAAAAATTTATAATAATGAATCTTTTTATGTATGCTAAACATTTCAAAGAGCTTTTTTTCTGAAATTTCTATAAATGAGAGTTAAAAAATATACTTAAAGAATTTTCACAAAAGTTTTTTTTCTTTCAAAAACATACTTTCCAATTTCCATCTAGAAATATTTAAAATATCTTCTTCAAAGAAATATATTTAAAATTTAAATTCAAGAAATGTATTCCAGATTGAAAACAATTGTACTAGACTTTTTCTCCATAATCTATTATACCATTTGAATTCCTTTTAAAAATATTTATTTTACTAACTTAAAAATTGGAAGACTTTGTCAGAAATATATTCCATTATAACTATGCTGCTTACTCTTTTGAAAAATTAAATAAAAAAATCTTAAATTAAATTATTAAAAATAAAGAAAGTTTACATAATGATATCGTAAGCTAAAATAAATATTTTTGAAAGAAAAAATATACACATTCTGTAACATTTTTTCCAATAGCATGTTAGGTCACAAATATGCAATGTCTAAGTTTTAAAAGTAGAGGACTTTTTTATGCATAACGAAATTTCCATAATGGAACAATGGCACGAAATTTTTTTTATTCTGAAGATGATATAATATAAAAATTTTCTACGCTCCAATAACATAAATATATGTCATACATTCCGTGAAGTTTTAATGCCGCATCAACTGCAATGAAATAATTATATTTTATGATTTTTTGCGTGTTTTTAGTTGGTAAGTTAATGTTACATTTGACGTTTTTCTTATAAGACCTTGGCAAGTGATAAATATTTAAATTAAATTTCTGAGAAAGGTTAGAAGTAATTTAATTTGTACTAAATTTTGCTTTCTTTTTATATTTGATCTCAACTAATCAGTTATGTAATATTTCAAATTTAAACTGTTAATAATTCATATCTGCTTAGTTTGTTATATTTTATATTCTGATCCTTGGTGACATATTTTACAGAATAATGTTTTTTTCATACAACTTATATTTGTTTCATACTCTCATAAAATGAAATTTCTCCGGCTACATATATTATTTTGTGTACAATAGCATCATTTTACAATGCATTTAGCTCCATCAAATGCATAGCTTTGTAAAACTTAGTTGGTTTGGTACTTTAATTCCTAAGGTTTTAGACTCTGCTTATTCCCTGCTTGTTAATTTATTATTATAAGAAATTAACAGAAAACTCAGCTTTTTATGGCAAGAATTTCCCATAACTGCTCTTATTTATTTGCAGGGAGCTCGAGTTCAAAGTTTAGAATAAGAATTTTAATGATTGCAATATTTACCCTATTATGCGTATATAAATAAAAATAATAGAAATAAATGCTTTTTATTATTAATTTGTAAAAGTATCTAAGAAAAAAATTTATAAGTTAATTGCATCAATTGAAGGCCAACAAAAATTCAAAATCAATTTTGACAGCAATAATGTCAAATGTAAAAACATAATTTTGATTCATGGATGGAATGAATTCACAGGTGAGTAGACATTTCTATGCATGTCATCATCCAAAATTATTTATGTTGACTTCGATAGATGATACATCATGTACGGATATGAGAAAGGTTTATTATAGTGGCTGGTTTCCGCTTGCAGTGTGGTATATTAAACTGTAGGATCGAGTCATCTTTATTACCGTGACAGAGCGGATGTCTCATTGCCAGATATGGGCCATAAAAGATTTAATCTTAATTCTTGTTTCCCTATTTTCATAATGAGCGTAATTAATATTTCCCAGGATGCTTAGACATCGGATGAATGCTGATTGTTTGCCTTATATTAAACTGACAGTTTCACATTCCATCCTTCTGAAACAAGCGTATCGGATACCAAAACTGCTCTTTGATTTCTTTCTATAGATCTGTTATATTTGATTAAAATATTTATTCATTTCCCGCTTTTTGTTGATCAGATTTTCTTTTGGTCAGGGCAATGCTGTTTATTTTCAAATATTATGATTCTACTACTTTCGGTAATTATATACATGTACGAAAGAATACAATTTTTACAGTATTTCATAGCCCTAACTCAAGAGTTTTATTCAGTGTAGGATAGAGAGCAGAAGATGAATTAAAAATGAACAATTAATGAAAGAAAAAGCAATACCCTCCACCCCTAGCCGAAAATGGGTTTTGTAATGCCTTTAACCAAAACGACTGTATCTGTTCAAAAGCAATTGAGATTGTGCTATGGATTCATTTCGTTTAACCAGAATGACTATATCTATAACTATGTAATGACTATATCTATTCAAAAGCAATTGAGATTGTGCTATAGATTCATTTCGTTTAACCAGAATGACTATATCTATTCTATATCTATATCTATAAATATAATGACTATATCTATAAATATAATGACTATTATAAATATAAAGACTATATCTATAAATGTAATGATTATCTATTCAAAAGCAATTGAGACTGTGCTATAGATTCATTCCTCCAGATGGCAAAATCACAAAGATTCAATGTGTCATTTGTTCATTAAAGCACTATTTTCTGTTTGGAAGTAGAAGAAAGAAGAAGAAGAAATTTGCTAAGGTATTGATCTTATCACAATTTCATATGATATTTAAAATTAGCAAAAATAAACATTTCCATATAATAATTTATATACAATAAGATTTTATAATCAGAGTCCATCTAATATACTTAGTTTGTATGCACATAAAAGAGCTGAATCATATTACCTACTTACCTTATTACTTTTACCTGCCAAGAATCATATTACCTTACCTTTCAACCTAGAAATATTATTTTGTTACACGTTAAACGAATGCGATATTTAAGACGGATATGGAAAATATTAGGTAAATGCTTTATTAATGCAACAGAATTTCATTATTTATGTAAGAAAATTTTGCTTTAATGTTTTTACTCTGTTTTGACTATAAAGGGGAAAATAAATACATTTTATCTATTTTTCAACAAACACTTACAATTAATTCAGTGAGTGATTTTTCCAAAACTGATATAAAGCTATAAATCAACATTTATGACCCTTGAAAGAATTAATTAATTCATGGTTCGTAGATTTAAATTGACACCATGGGATATAAAAATAAAATGTAGATTCTCTTTAGAAATTACTTTGAAACGATATTATGATAGAGTCAAGGGAATTTGCATTTGTTACTTAACTATATGATTAATTCGGTGTACTAAAATTGTGAATGCCATAAAAGTTATTTGATACTATACTACTCTGATGATAAATCTAAGCGAAATCGAATTAAAACGATGAGATTAATTAGGGACATGTATCGGAAGATAATTAAGTTTTATGCGTTTACAGCTAAATTCTGGAATTCACTTCAGCTAATTGGAAAGATTACAATTAATTCAGATACTAATGGGCATATAATAGAAAACAAATTCATATTTAATGCAGAAAGTATAGTTTCTTTTTCTTTCTCTTAAGAACGAAATCTATAGTTTTAGCAAGAAATATTCAGAAGACCGTTTTTATTACGACTTTTTTTAATGTAAAAATTCATATTTTAAAAAGAATATTGAGTTGTATTTTATAATATAAATTCCATTTTGTTCACTCATTCTTAAATATAATTATATTTTAATCACATAAAATTAAAAAAACAAACATAAATGTTTATTTTGACATACATTTATAACTCAGATGCATTCAATGATTTCTAAACACTATATATATATATAGAGAGAGAGAGAGAGAGAGAAAGAGAGAGAGAGAGAGAGAGATGTTATGAACCGTCTATATTTACATAGATTAAGAATTCTATCCATTAATGAATTTAATTTTTCTGTTAATCTAACTCCATCATTTCTGAATGTATCGTAACTTGGACTAAACAAGAAAATTCAAACTACGATCTCTGTGCATTAATCACTTTTTCTTTGTGTTACTGTTTCTGCCAATAATTAAGATTATATTCATAATTTGTTAATGACCTTCGGTGACCAGCTTGCTTACCTTCTTAAAACAGAATAATAATTATTTTGAGTGGTGAAATAGAAATAGAAACTTTGAACACTATTTAATTAAAGTAATTTAAAATGACTTGATTTGAATGAATAAAATGAATGCACTGAAATTATTTTCAGAATTGATTTTAAATCATAATTAATGCACCAAATAAAATAATTATTTTGAGAAAAAATGCGTTTTATATGTATGTATAAGACTGACCAATAAATTACCCAGAAGAAATTAGTCTTATAAAGAAATTTGTTTATAGAAATTAGTCTGTAAACTAATAAGAAATAAATTTTATGATTTTGAAGGCCCTGAAATACTTCATTGTTCTTGTAAATAATAATTATGAAAATTACATATATTCTTTCAGAAAAAAAAAACAATTTTAAATTTTCGTTTTCATATCTATTAGATTCAATTTTGAAGCTACATTATAAGAAAAACTCATTGAGAAAAAAATTCAATTTGCAGTGTAAATATAATCTGAAAATTAGGACTATATGTTATTAAATTGGACTATGTCCTTTTTAAACTGCCTTGAATTTAATAAAGAGGCGAACGCTGTACAATTTTTGTTTTCACTCTGGAGTGTAATTCCAAAGTTAATTTTTTGAATGTATCTTGAATTGAGAAACATTAGAAGTAAGGAAACAATAATAGCAATTTTGGGTGATACCAAAAAGAGAGAATAGCATTTCTTAATTTTGTCAGCAAATGGACTAGTTAATATATCGATATATTCAAATTTAAGAGTTTGTAAGATCTTTTATGAAATTTGAGACTTTTTTTTTGTCAAAAACTCTATTTATTTTCTACAGAGCGTAAATATCATTAGAAAGCTAATTTTTCGATTTCTAAAATGATATAGAATTATTTCTCGCCGAATAATTCAGGACATTCTCGAAAAACTTCTCATAAATGTACATTTTATCTTAATTCCTAATTGAATTTGATTAGCTCCCATATTTTAACAAATTGTAACACCCACACAAACATGCATGCCTGTTCTATTTGGCAAGCAAAAATATTTTCCATCATACAACGAGTTTAGAAAGCGAAATTTCTTGAATACACACAATCCATCCGAGAAAACTCAGATACAACCGTTTAATAACTTCCTTTTTAAAAAAAATTGGAAAGCATCCTGCTTTTCGGGGACCACTTGGGAGCATATTCGTAGTAACATATGAAATTCCTTTCATTTGTTAACATCTAAATTATGTGCAGAAAATACAGTTTTGCAAATAATGTGAAATTGGAAGTTTGCTATCATACCGTATTACAAAATCCCCTTTCTACAAAAAAACATCAAACCGGAAACTTAACTGAATGAAATTCTGGATAAACAATATTCAATAAGAATGTTTCCTTCCCTGAAATGCAATCTGGATATTGCCTTTCCTTTCTTACAATAAGTTGTCCATCTCCTTATTTGGAAAAAAAGGCTATTTTCAGAATAAAGCATTTTTTAGCTCATGTATAGTTCCAGGATGTGAAAAGTGAACGATTATCTGTACACAGTCACTGTAGGACCAGAATTCTGTCGATCCAGAAGTTAGGTTGACCATAAAATGGTATGGTAATAAGGAGCATTGTCTAGACCATTATAATAAGGAGACCATTATAATAAGGAGCATTGTCTTCATATTCAAACGGTCTTCGTGCATATATACCTCCAATGTATAGATGTCATTTTTCTCATTTTTATGCAAGATATACTGCTCAAAATTACTTAACAAATTATGAAGAATGCAGTAGAACGCAAAAGTGCTTCACTTTCTTCGGATATATATATATATATATATATATATATATATATATAGTCACAAATTTTGTATTTGTTGTTTAACTGATTTTGTACATGCTATATTAAAAAAAAACAATAATTTGGTATACTTACACCATATAGATGATGCTTTTAGTTTCAATAAACTGAAGACTTGGAATTTCTTCCAATCCAGACTGAATAATTCTCCTGTAAGAGAAAGCGTTTTCAGAAAAAATCTATGACTGAAAGGAAAATGAACCTAGAGTTTAATTAATATATCCTTTAAGGTTTATTGTAGCATTACAGTTCTTTAATTTGAAAATTTGTTAACAATTTTTATTATCTTAAGATATTAGGTTTTTGAAAAAAGAATATTTATAATTAAATTTGCATTAGATTTTTTTCCTGTCAGCAAATGAAATCAATGAAATAAAATTAATAGACATCATTTTTAGGTTTAATAAGAAAAAAATATAAAAAAATTCCTTTTAATAGAGCCAAAACTTGGCCATATTTTTCAAACAGGAGACAATAAAATGTAGATTATAAATGAAAATGATATAAAAATTAATGGCCTAGAAAGCAATGAATATTTTAAATCTATGTTTATCAGTAGAAATAATTTTATGCGGTCACAGTTAAATAATGTAATTCTCATCATCATTTTAACTAGTTGATTTATTAATAGTGTTCCATATCCATGCTTCATCAAACAAATTATGATTAAGTAAATGTAATAAATAATTATTTAAACAGTGATTAAATTATTTTTAAATTCCAATTTAATCCAATTCTCTATGATTTAATAACATTTTTAAATACATATCAGAAAATTTAAATTAAAAGGAAAAACATTATATTATTGTTTTAAGCATAATATGTTGTCTGATCGGATTCTATTGCAGGGTTAGCAAGAAATAAGTTACCCACTTCAGAGGGCTCTGAAATGTGTTCTATTGACCCACATTAGATAAAATTTGAACTTCAGATTATTGAGATAATGAGCTTTACATTTATTAAATAACAAAAAATAGTACAAAAATTCACCGTTTGGTAGCGTTGTAATACATATAAAACCATTTAATCTGGATATAATTGTTAAATAAAGTAAAATTAAAATTGCTCAATATGTCCTTATCCTTTTCAACACTATGCTATAATTGGAGAACCATATTTTCTATAGATGAGTCTGCCGGAATATTAAGAATATGGAGCCGACTGTTGTCCTTCATATCTGGTAGATATGATGGCCTATGACGGTAGATATTGTCCTTCAAATAACCCCACAACCAAAAGTTGCAAGGGATGGTGTCCGGCGAGCGAGGAGGCCATGCCATTGGGAAATGACGGCTGATAACTCGTGCTTCTGTGAAATTCTGTATTAACAATCGCCTTACAAGTCGATCAATATGAGGTGGTGCACCATCCTGCATGAAAACGATGTCTTGAAGGCATCCACGCTGTAGAAGAGTTGGGATTGCAAAATTACTCAGAATATCATGGTACCGTTGTCCTGTGATGGAACAGGTTTGGATTCCATTTGAAGTTATCTCTTCAAAGAAATATGGTCCAATGACAAAGGTAGCTGAAAAACCGCACTATACTGTCACGTTTTCAGGGTCCCAGGGTTGTTTCTGGATAACGTGAGGATTTTAATCTGCCCAAATTCGACAGTTGTTGGTCCAACTTTCCAATTGAGGCAAAAGTGAGCCTCATCACTCCACAGAATGTTCCATGACCAAGTTGTGTCAACTACCATTCGTGCAGGAACTGAAGTGTAAAAGTTTTACGGACTTCTAAGTCCCCGTCCTGCAACAGGTGCACAAACCTGATTTTGTATGGATAAAAATGCAAAATCTATCGTACGATTTTCGTATAGTTGAATACTGCATATCCAGAATACAGGAAACAACTGGTAAACTCACACTATTATACGGCGACTGACTGCTGGATTCAACGAGCGCGTCGCACCACTTTCGACGCTGGAAGACGGGATTTTTTTTCGTCCTCTACCAGAAAGAATGCCAAATTACCCAGGTTTTTCAAATTTCTGCATCATTTTGCGTAGGGCACCTGGACCTCTTCGTATCTGCTTCATACGACGAAATTTCTTTAGTTTTGTTGATTCTGGTAGAACAATTTCACCATTAGCGCTTTTTCTTGCAACGTAAGCATGCCATGACAAACAGAGAAGAAACTAATGTTCGGGTATAATTCACTTTCTTTTTATCCAAAGAAAAATGGTAATAGACATACGCTGTAATGCAAATTTTTTTCACAGTTACATTATATGCAAATAAATGCCATTTTGTTACAGCGCCATCTGTTGGTGAATTTTTGCACTAAATTTTTTAAATTAATCTGAATCTGAATCATCTGAATAATTTTTAGTTCAAATTTATCTTATTTGGGCCAATTTTAGAGCCCTCTGAAGAGGGAAAATTATTTTTTGCTAACCCTATTTATTCAGTAAAAAATTTAAATTTGGAAAAGCAAACGGCAAAGAGGTAGAATAATGGTCAATGATCACTTAAAGGTCAACGGTTATTAATTTAAATAGCTAAAACCATGCTTCCATGTTCTGAATAAAATAAGAATTCTTCTTATTATAAATTCATTTAAAAAGTGGAAACCAAAAATGGAAACATTGAACCCAGGATGAAAAACTTGCTAGAAAAATTATAACATTAATTAAAGAATGAAAAATGAGGAATTTTATTCTAAATCAAAAAAATAAAAATAAGTTATCAATATAAGCATTTGTCACAATTCACTGAATAATTTTATAAATGAATTAGAAAAACAACTTTTAAAAAAGACAACATAAAAAGAAAATGATTATATACATTTTACAATGATTTATTTAAAAATTATCTGAACTGCGAAATAAATTTTCATAATTAATTAATTTGGAAGAAATTGTTTTACAAAAATATTTTATGACAAGAGTGAGAAAGCTATAAAGTGTACAATTTAGTAGAAGAATGTTTTGAAATTTAATAAATAGTTTTACAAATGGCATGAACATATTTTCTTTCATTCTATAAACTGACATTTTAAGCAATTTTTATAACTTCTTGAGATATTCAATTGACTTTAGATAATAAAAATAGTTACTTACACAATTTTTAAATTGGGGAGATGACAATTAAAAACTGCATCCTGGATCCGTGTTAATTTTGGAGCTTGCTTTATGGAACTAAAAAAAGAAAAAAGATATGATGTTTAAATTTTTATTAATTAAATTTGAGATGTTTCTTTTCATAAACTTTTAGAAACATATTTTGGAATTTTACTCAAAATTAATTTAATTAGGAATCTTTTGACAAATATGGAAGAAAAATACACACACATAAAAGTTACAATCATCGAAACAACTTAATTAAGCATTTCAAAAATATTGCTACAACAGAGCACGTAATCAGATTTTAAAATGAAATTTGATTATTTTCTAATTAAGTAATCTTGAGGCTTATTTTTGGCTTAAACTATTATTATTTTTTTTAACTTTTTAAAAAAATGATTTCGGAAATCGAAATTAATTTAATTCGATGAAACTTGTGTTTACGAAGTACTTAATTTTACTCTTAATTTTAGATTTTTATTTTGATATTTAATAGATAAAGAAAAAAATATTATCTGTAGAAGGAATTTAAAAATGGTTATTTAGCAGATAACCATAAAAATTTTACTTCTCATAATTACAGAACTACTGTGTAGTCGAAAAATATTTGAAATCTTTATAAAGTCAAAAGTATTTGGAATTAATAAAAAATTCTTATTAATCAAAGCTTATATTTTGTTTGAAGTAAAAATTTGAAGAATCTACTTCAATAACCGAACGATGGTTGAATGGTCCACATTGAAATTGAGGCATTCGAATTGTCAAGCTTTCGTCTTCTTCCACGGTTGCCAAAATTGCCTGGTCGTCAAAATTCAATGGTCGACATCTCTCTAGTTTATCTTCCAAGCTACTGCCGCCAAATTTGAAATGACCAAACCATTCCCTGCATCGACTTTCGCTGATTGTGCCCTCACCGTTGACTTCGCGAAATGATTGCGCTGCTTTCCATCCTTTCTCAAAAGAATACAGCATAATATGAAGAATATGAGTATGGTTATCGACACGCATTTTTATAGCCCAAAAGAATACTCTCATTCATAAATTTATAAAATATACTAAATTTTTATTAAAATATAGCATGTCAAAGAAACGCCTGATAACTATGCACCAACCCAATAACTTCAAAATTATTTTTAATCAATGCTGATATTTTATTATAGCAAAAATTTTAAAAAAAATTATAAAATTATTTAAGATCTTAAGGATCAATGCAGTTTTTAATGCATTTTAATCATCTTTCCTGACGTTCATTTATTTGCAGGCCACGGTGGTCGCTGCTTACGGACGGAAAGGAGGGTTTCAGGTTCAAAACTGGAACCATGACCGAATCACAGTTATATAAGCTGTCCTGGTCCGTCGGGGCCAAACTTGCTCCTGCTGGTGTGGTGTGGAAGCTCGAAAAGGGGAGCAAATCATGTGTTGTTCTAGTCATTTAAACACGGTCCAAAGTTACAAGCTTTTTCACAAAACAGCCCTAGAGTTGCCTTAAAACGGGATATTAATGTAACTAAACTTTACTGCGTAGGTTGAAGGTCAATAGTATTTCAAGTTTTGGAGAGCTGCAATTAAAGCTTCATCAACACACATAAAAAGATCCATTTTTAAATTCCTCTATAATATTTGCTAATTAAATTTTAATTATATGACAAAGGTTTAAGCATCGAAACTAGCATATACAATATCTGTTAGATACATATGAAGTTAATTCAACAGATTCTGAATTACTCATAACAAAACTTAATAAATATATTTGAATATTGGCAGTGACCTTAATTAATATTAATTACAAAATTTGCTCTTATCACAGCTTTATAATTAGGTAATGAAGCATCTCCTAAAGGTCGCAATGTCACTTGAACAGACAAAGGCATTTAGAAGTTCCAATAAATTGGAAAGGCGTAAAGGAGGTCGCAAGCTCTCTTGACTAGCCGTATGACACTGGCAGCAAATTTCTGTTCAATTAATGAAACAGTCAATTAACTTTTGTGTAATCAACTTGCACGCCGCTAAATGGATTAATCTGAACTCAAAATGAATTTCTGTGGAGTGCTAAATTGTTGTAACTCGATTATCTAAACAATATCTAACAGAAAGTTTGATAAAACTGTTAAATATTTGTACCAAGAGATTTTGAAGTTTTGTCATTACTTTATGGCTTAAATTAATTCTATTTGAAACTAATGCATAAAGTAATTGATGGATTTTTCAAATGAATGCGCACATAAACGTAAAATTTTTATAACCTTTTTTGTTCTTCCATATTCAGCTTTATAATTTAATGGACTATCCTACTGACGACAGTTGTGATTATTTAAAATCATAGAAAAAGCAAAGGAAATCATAGAGAAACCACCTAAAATTCCTGAATAATCCAATTTTTAAAAATCTTTAAAATAAAAATCTATTTTAACTCAATTACGCATTGATTTTTCAAAAATTCTGTACATCAAATCAGAGCTTTTGTAGGAAAAAAAATCTAAAATGGACATACAAAATTTTAGTTCTGAGTATATTATTATCGCTCAGAGAACCACATCCCTAAGGCGCACATTTTTGAAGAAAAAAAAATGAAGATGAAAAAGTATATCACAGCTTTAATATCAATATAAATAACGGTGCATACATATGTTTTGATATTTATATAAATAGCTGTTCAAAATGGTTGGAGCGTATTTAAGATCATGCAAACGCATGCTACACCATCCAGCATCGCACTGTCCCAAAATGAATTGAGAATGCGCATGCAACCAAGTCGCTTACTCAAGTAATAGAGCTACAGTGTACGAATTATTTTAGATGACAAGAATTCAAAGGTGTTAGTCTGGTTGATTTTGCTGGCTACTGAACCGGACGCAAGAATCCATTTCAGTGATATCATTTTCCATAGTTTAAAGCAAATCCAACTTTGATAGAATTTTTTTTTGAAAAAAAATGCACGGTTCTGTTGTTTATCTCTATTTAACTGTTCCCTTGTCGAAGCTTGAAAAGTCGTTTTAGAATTTTGTGTGATTCAACAAAGTTTATTTTTTTCACAAAGAACGCGGCATCATATTTCTTCCTCAGAATTTTTTTCAAATATTGTACTTCATAGAGCTTTGGTTGTCTGAGCAACTTTTAAGGACTCGGAGCAAAAAATTCTTGTTTTAAGTAGTTTGCACTGCATTACCTGAACATCTTGTTTATATTTAATACTTTGGCTGTTGCATAACATGCCTGTAATTCAAACCCTACTATTTAATTAGACATCACTTACGACTACATCTCTGCTATCATTAAAAGATAGCAAATAAAGTTTCCAATATCTGAATAATAGGTTCAAATCAATACAGCAAAAATTCTAACTCTCAAAGTGATAGAAATGAATGCAGTGTTGCATATTTTGCTTCAGAATTATTGACTCATATATAAATTTACTTGAAAATCTCTAATAAGAAATGAAAATAACCTCATGTTTCGCATTTAAAAATATTCATTATAAATTTTCTATCATTATTTCGTTAGTTTTGTTAATGTCTGAATGAATAAAGGAGGTATTTAGATACTTATCACACAAATTTTCACCATGGTCTTGATAAAGAGCATTAGCTGAATAGGCAGTTCTGAACATGTAAATTATAATGCTACATCAGTGGATGTTGGCTTGACTTGAAGAATTGAATATAAACCAGTTTCAAATAAAGGCAAATCTCTTATATCTGAGTCAAGACTTCTATTCGATACCACAGTGACCCCATTCTTGCATTCTGAAAGCGTAATGTTAACAAGTTTGTGTTTTCAAAATGGTGTGCTTTCAAAATGATTAGTTACTCATTGTATACATGTATACAATATTTTTTCCATCTCCCGCTCTCAAGGATTTTCGTATGCAACATTAGCTTTATGTTGCTATTCTATGACATATTATTTTCACAATATTTGGTATTTTTATATATTTTATATTTCTAATATATAATATTTAATATATACACTTAATAAAGTACAAGACACGATCAATTTCTATTATTTTTTGGCAATGTTTTTTTAAGAATAGACTATTGGGTTTATATTTAAGGAAATGTGTATCTCTATTATTCCTTTAGTATTTAAATAAACTAATCTTTAATTTTTAAAGTAAAGCGTTAGTAAAATTTTTCCATTAATTTGAAGAAAAAAACCTATTTTAAACATAAATTTTTTGTAATAAATAAATTTTTCAGTTAAGACTAAAGACTATGCATTAAAGACGTGCATTATACCAATTTTTATAATTTTTTATACCTATATATAATTTAAGAGAGACAGCAAAATAATAAACTATTAAAGTTTAGAATTTAGCATTTTCGCTTTTTGCTCATTTACTTCTCGCAATATATAAAAGGTTTTCATTATAGGCAGTTTGCATTAGTATATCTTTTCAAAATTGCCTTTACATGTTAATTTTGAGGCTTTTATTTTTTGAAACTTTTCTCTATTTCAGGACATTTTAAATATTACAATCCTTTCTGAAACACTTAATAAATTTATTACTTCTTAACATTGCGTTGGGAGGGATAATGAAGAAAATTTAAAACCTCAACCTCTTTGCCATTTGGGAATTATTTCAGTTTCAAAATTTATGTATAATAAAACAATGAATTACATGGACATTTATTTCTATTATGTCATTTATAGAGGAATTAGTTTTCAGACCAATAAAGCCTTAATGCATCGGCTCAGAGAATAAATTATTAATTTATTCATTGATTTCTTATTTTCTAACGAGAATTTTTCAAAATTTAGTTTGGTTAAAATAAATCTGAAAATTAAAATAAAAAAGAATACTTTTCAAACTATATTTACTTCATAATTTTGTTTCTATTTTTTACCACATTCATGACAAATCATGGAAGAATTAATATATCGTTAAATTTATTGTCTATGAATTGAACGTTTAGGTATATTTTAACTGTGTAGACAGGGGTTTTCTTCTAATGAACTTTCGTAATTTTAATTTGAGGTCAGATAGCGAGGACGATACCTGAACGGGTACCCAATTTCACTTTTACATCAACCAGAAAGCGTCTACCCTGTATATCAGATAAAATATACACTATTTTTATGCAAAATACAGATCTTCAAGAAAAGTGAGTTCCAAACCTGGTGTCTCTCCCCCCACACCAATCCCAAATTGGAATCTTAGTACGAAGCTACCTTGGGTGAAATATTGAATGTTAGAAGGTTAGATTTAATTTTTTAAAAATATATTATCATGACATTTCTGACTTTTACGGCCAGAAACAATTCTGAAATAAAGGTACAAACAATTATATTATAAATGAATTATTATGCATTATTTATAAATAAATGTATTATTTATTTCCTCTAAATAGTCATCAGATGTGGAAAACTATGAAAACAATGGATTTATGAAATACTAATCGTTTAGGCAGGAAATGTTTTTCAGGAACTTGGGGAAATATACTCCTCAAATAGTACAATAATTCCATATACATGCTTTATATATGAAAATCAATGCCTCTTTTATACCCAAAGTAAGAGAATTAAATGTGCATGATCTACACTGGTGTAGATCTGTGACTGGTGATGTATAGGGATACGGTCTTGGAGCCCTATGTTCGCCTTTTCCGGGGTGCAGTGAGCCCCGAGTTCATCTTAATTGACGATAACGCGAGGTCACATAGAGCTCTTCTGGTTGACGAATTTCTCGAGTGTGTGGATATTCGTCGGATGGATTGGTCAGTCAGGTCTCCAGACCTCAACCATATAGAGCATGTCTGGAACGCTTTAGGGAGGGCAATTGCAACTCGCAACTCCCCTCTGAGAAACATCCAGGAACTGAAAACAGCGTTGGTGAATGAGTGGGACCAATTACCACATGTACTGATAAACTGCTTTATTTCCAGTATGACATCATGTTGCAAGTCGTGTATAGCTGTAAGAGGGGACCATACCCCCTATTAAACCATTTATTTTGTGTATTATGCAACCGCTATTTCATACCTTCAGACTTCCGTGAGTGTTACGCACAAACATGTGTGTCTATTATAACAGTTGAATATTTATTTTGTTTGCATCATATCAACCTATGTCCACACCAAATTTTATTAAAATCTGTCCAGTAGTTCTGGAGATCGTAGATCAAATATGAAATTTCTCTTAATTTCTTACACCAGTATATTATGCCGAAAATTAAAAGCTGCCTAATCAAGTTTTCTTTCTGTATTATTTTATGCATTTAACTACAAATTATTTTCAGAATAGTATTTAAAAATTTTTATTTGCTATAAGGCAAGATTATATCCAGAGAAAATATCAAGAACATTTCTGTAATTTTGATTCTAATTTAAGCAAAATCATCTAACAAACATGCATATATTATGAAATTTTCTGATACATGATAGTATAAAAAAACTCTTTTTCTCTAAATGAAAACTTCTTCATTCGTGTTGTTTCCATATCAGACTACAATGCAAATGGAAGGAAAAAAATTTATTAAATTGTAAGACACATATCAGCATGAAAATATCTGTCAAAATTTACTTTAACGCCACATAAGAGACAAAAGGTATGACGATTTTATGTGACTGACGAATGAAAATTTTTCTTTGAGTAGAGTTTCCTCTCATGAATAGTCAGTAAAGAAAATTTTTTAAAGATATCCAATTTTTTTTAAAATTCTTGAAGGTCAATTTAAAACACTAATAACGGGCAATTGAAAAATAACTCGACACCAATAATCCAAAAAATTATTCCAAGAAAAGAAAATAAAAAATGTCAAAGATTTTTTTTCTATTTTATGAAACACATTTTTCCTCTTAAAGCGAGTCTTTAGCCATCAAAAATTCATACCATGTTAATTTTTTTGTGGAAGTTTTATTAGCAAGTTAATCAGCTTAGGGTTTTAGATTCTCATTAAAATTAATTACCCTTAATTACTTTTCAAGAAAACCTTTACACATTTTTGCATCTGTTTAATCATTACAGAAGTTAGTTATTTTTTTAAAGATACTTCTTAAATTTTGCTTATTGCACATGTATATATATAAAACATTTATAGCAGAGGACATTACGAAAATTCTCGAAGATAATATTTACATATGTGAAAATATTATTTTTGAACATTTTCTTTATTGACTTATTTTTTGAAATAATAAATAATGAAAATAATACATTTATGGAAAGAAGGAAAATTATAAATTTATAGAAATAAGGAAAATAATAAATTTATGTTTATATCAACTTTTGCAGGCATTTCAATAATGGGATGAGAAGATGCCATATAAGTAAATATCTTCTGCCAGTGGCAGTTAGGGGAGATATAATAGTGAAATCGAGGAATCTGAATCATCGAGGGCGAAATTATTTTTAGTATGGCTTATTAATTGTTATCTAGACAGATTTGAAATATAATTCTAAAATTAAATAAGTATTTAAACTTTTCCTTATTTTTATATAATGGTCACCCTTATTTTAGTATTATTATTAAATCATTAATTATTTTAATTTTTCATATAATAACTACAAAAAATTATATTTATATCATTTAATAAATAATAAAATAATACTGTTTTACAAAG
The DNA here is from genome assembly GCA_026543865.1 of Argiope aurantia. Lineage (NCBI taxonomy): Eukaryota > Metazoa > Arthropoda > Arachnida > Araneae > Araneidae > Argiope > Argiope aurantia. Next base: position 27,710 of record JAPMOR010036977.1, read on the forward strand.
AAATTATATTATTTACGAAATAATAAAATAACATAATTTTTTATCACTTATTTTGTAAGTTTCATTAAATTTCATTTACGTTTTATAAGTTAAGAAGCAAAAAACTGATTAAAAAACACTGCATTCTCAGGAGTGTAACCCCATTTTAACGAAAATTTATTAAGTATTACTGAAAGAACACTGCCATTGTAGCTATTGTATCAAGCCATTGTAAGGTTTCAATTTCTTATCTTTTTTCTTTCAATTTGGGTGAATTAAAGCCCTTTCTTTTCTCATTAATTTTTTAGTCCTTGCCCTAAATGTGTTCATGATTAAACTTCATTGTAATTATATGTTTGCGCATAATTTTTTACATAGTTGAAACTTAAAAACAATTTGTTAGCATCTCTGAAACAATTTCGAAAAATACGAAAAATGTATGTTTCCCAATACCTCTGATCCAATAATTTATAAAAATATTTATATATCTGTAATATCCTTACTAGAGAAACAGTATATAGCAGAATATGCTGTTAATTGTTCAAAGGTTGTGTTGATTATGAATAATACAGTTATTAAGAACGTATGATTAACAATTAAATAGTTATTTCTTAGAAGAATTTTAAACTCATAGAATATTCGAATACCATTTCATTCGATTACATCGAATATTCGAATACCATTTCATTCGATTACATCGAATATTCGAATACCAATACGATTCATTTTGAAATTATAATTTGTACAGTAAAAAAATAATTACATAGTTCTAAGAAGGTGAAGTCCGTAGAAAGCCCCATCTTCGATTTCGGTGAGCTCTTTCACTCGGTCAAGAACCCTAAAATAGAAACATAGAATATTAAGAATATTTTAATTAAATTTAATTAAAATATTCTTAATAT
>JAPMOR010036986.1:0-116834 GCA_026543865.1 Argiope aurantia
CTATTAAATTTATTACTAATATTATATAAATTACTAATATTATTAATGTAACTCATAAATAATTGTGAATCTTTTCCAATAAATTAAATTTCTTAGCTCTAGCTGATCTTACTTTATCTAGCTGATCTTTCTGAATTATTGTGTTCACTGATGTACGGGCAGATACGATTTCAAAGATATGTTTTAAGTACTCAGGAAGATCTTAATTATACAGAATTGTCAAAATCTCGGATTCAAATTTTTGAGAATTGCAATTCTTTACTTCCATATAGATAAAAGTAAAAATATGCTATCTAAACTAATTTATATTTAGCATATAATTCAACTAAATTATTTTCACATGTGAAACACTTGAATTTTAAAACGAAATTCAAATTAATTATTTGGAAAATGCAGTGTTCATTACAATAAATAACAAAGCAAAGCGATGTATTTATTTGAAACCGCTGCGCCTTGTAGTTAGATTAGAATTTTTCAAATATCCATCTGTTACATCTTCATATTTAAAATAACAATGAATTAGTTGCCCAACCATTGGTCCAATTTCACTAATTTTTAGTTCGCATGAAAGTTTATGATGTTCAAACATGTCTCAGGAATCATGCATCCTCGTACATGACCCATTTTTAAAACAAACCAAAAAAAAAAAAAAACAATGTCTGAAATACATTTTCTACAGGAAAGTCTTGCAACAGAGTTCACTAACAAAAACTACTGAATCTATTTCAATAATTTTGGTTTCAAATGAAAGCTCAAGTATTTTCAAGTATGTTGTTAATAAATTTTATCATTTTAAAGTAAGTATGCTTACAACATTGTTTGAAAAAAGTACAAATTTGACAGGAAAGAACGCACTTAGCACAGTCTGTAAAAGAAAAGTATCAATTATATAAGTAAATCAACCATAAACAAAACCAAGGTTTTGCAGGAAGTGTTTCTCATCTTTTGGCAAGAAAAGTAACCAGATTCTGAAATGTACATATATTAAAAATGATAAGTTCCTACTTTCTTCTAAATGTCAGAAGCTTTTCATTGATTCCAATACTCCAAACTCACAAATTCTTAATATAGAAATTATATAATTAATTAAACTTAAGTGTGATTTATTGAAGTTTTATATCTGAAATGCTCTTTTTTTATTTAAAAATCATCAGTGATATTTCTTTTAACTTTCAAGGGGGAAAAATTATGAATATATTATTGCTCCTAACATCATATACAACAATATAATGACATATCAATAATTTCTAAACACTTAAAAAAAGTCAACTGTGGGACACATTGATATTTTTTCCTGAACAGTCTTAATTCCACTGTTTGTGATATTATCAATATAATGGTAAAAGAAATAAAAAATAATAATAAAACTATTATTTCTTTATTTTACCATGTTTGTTTTTTGTTTTTTAATGTAGATTAGACTTTTTGAACGATAGCAAGATTAAATTCTTTACACAAGATTTTATTAATTTAAAACAGGCATGACCATAATAAAAATTTAATTCGTTTTAACCAAAACCCTAAATGGATCTAAAAATTAAAGAATAATTAAAATTTTTAAACAGATAACAGCAGTAAAGATACATTTTCTGATCTTCATATTAATACATAAAAGGTAATTTCAATAAATAAAATAATCATTATTAAAAGAGTTTTAATTTCAGTAATAAAGAGCAATTGTAATAATCTAAAAAAAATCTCTGAATATAACAACTGTAATATATAAACTTTCTAAACAAACAATAGAATTCACATATATCATGTATTCAGAAAGACTTAGAAATGGAGTTTTTAGCAATATAAATATTAAATGTATCGCATACTGATCTTTAAAGTAAGCATTAAAAATAACAGATGCTGAATAACTTTTGGAAACAAGAAGTTTTTTAAATCTTTCTAGAATATGTCAGAATTGTTTTATGCAAAACAAATTCTTGTTAAATCGTAAAAAAAATTTCATTTTTGTTATGGCATGACACATTAGAAATCTTTTGATTCAGTTGCAATTCTTTTAAAAACTATTATTTATTTGTAAAAACTTCAGATTATTTATTCAAAATTCAGACTATTTATTAATAAATGTGACATCATTACATAGTCAGATGCTAAAGTTAAATAGTATAAAAAGAATATATTTTAGAAAAAAGCAAATATGAACTTTTGATGAACTCTCTGAATTAATGCACCAGGAAATTTGCAATTGATTTATTAAGTACTAGCCGTCTTTGGCGACCAGCCGGTTCGCCAGTATTACCGCCCGCTACAATTTTCAATTAAATATTTTAAGTAACTAGTCTCTTAAAGGATTCTCAAACAAAACATTTTTAATCTTCAAATTTTGATAGTCATAACAAACTTATACTGTTTAGATCGTTTCGTTCAATTTACTAAATATATTTTGCTAATTTCTTGCCATTTCCAGTAAAACTTCAACTTTAATTTAAATTCTAATTGATGAAATTGCAATTAATATTAAGATATTTTTTAATAAAACCAAGCGTTTTATTTTACTTATCATCTTTATTGTTATTTATTAATTATTATTATTATTGAATATGAGTATTGCAAACAGAATCGCTCGGTATTTAAGTCTTATGTTAACTACAAAATATTTTTCAAAGTTTATGTAATATCTCAAACAATAATTCAACAAAAATTTCTGAGATTCAGTATAAAATTCAGTTTTTAGTTTTGCTTTCAAAAGGATTGAAATGAAATCAATAATAATATTTTGTTCCTGCTTATAAATATATTTCAAAAATTATAAAGTCTAAATTTAATGCAGTCAGGTATCACATTCTGATAAATATTCTGGACACACCATATTTTAAATAGATGAATGAATGTTTCTATTTTCCACGATCAACTAAGACTTATTTATGAAGTTTTAAATGTTAAAAATTTAGAAAAACTCACCATTTTCATAATCTTAGGCCAATTAATCTTGAGAAACCTGCGCGCTGATTGGCGTATTTTCTTTGAAGCGATCGATGGAAAATCTAAAATTATCCTTTTTTTTATTGAATAGTGATATTCAAATCTTCATAAATCAGTCAGTTTAAGTGATTGGAAATTAACTCTTAATAGCCAGTGATTTAGTTGATTGGAAATTAACTCTTAATAGCCAGTGATTTAGTTGATTGGAAATTAACTCTATGACCACCATAAAATCTGTGCTTTCTCTTGTGGTGTATGCATTCTCCTTAATATCCGCTCAAATAAAATATCACATACAAAAGTACTACATAGAACAAACACATCAAAAGTAAACATAACATTTCAATAGTTGCCAAAAACAAAAGAGAGAAAAATGCAATTAATAAGCAGACAATATTTAGAAAAGTACAGATATTTAGACTGGAAAATGAAATTATCTGAAATTAAAAACACGTGCAGACGATATTTACAAAAGTAAAAATATTCAAACCTGAAAAGGAAAATATATGAGTTATTCCATCAATAAATGCCATAAGTTTGTTTACATCTTCATTATTTTATGAGTCATTAAATATCAAAATGGATCGGGGACTGAATAAACACCCTGTATAGAGAGTGTAAAAGATCATAAAATAATTTTTCTTGAATTTATTTTTTAGAAAAAATAATATTTCAGATTTGTTTCATTTTCTACAGACACGTGCCGAAAATTATATTTTTGCAGATTTCATTTCCAAAAAGATTTAATTTATTTTCAGTTAGAGCTTTAATCAATGTGATGGCAACACTTTGAAAAAAGCTATTTTTTTTCCCATGAATGCGAAACGTGCTTAATCTTAATTTTTATTTTTGACGAAAAAAATTATTGAAAAACATAGTTAAAATATTTATTTAAAAATTCATTAAAAATAGAAATTTAATTTTAAGATTAAAACAGTAGTATCATTTAAAAGATAAATTTTTTATCTTTAATTTCATGTAAAAATCTTTTTTGTGCGGTAATATTTCCGGCAGTTATAGCAGAAAAACGTCAAAATTTCGCTTAATTCTTAAATAAAATTCTAGTTCAAAATTCTAAAAAATAACCCCCAGGTGCACATTCCCGGTCTCCAAGGTATACACGTGCCAAATTTGGTAGCTGTAGGTTGAATGGTCTGGCCTGTAGAGCGCCAACACACACACACACATTGAGCTTTATTATAAGTATAGATGTCTAATCAAATATAATCAAACCTGTTTAAAAAAGAAAATATTTTTTAAAAATTTCCAGTTTTTTTTTAAAGTGGAAATCAACAATTTTTCTTTCAAATTGCATGTTTTAAAGATTATATTGTAAAGATATCACATATTATCATGTGCCTTAGCAATAAAAAAGCTTGTATAACTGATATAAAGAAACAAATATCACATCTTCATCATAGTCTAAATTTTCTCTTTCAGATTCTTTACAATGCTGAAGTTATAACTTTTACATCATTAGGCTCCCTGTTTCATTTTTAGCTTCAAAGCTAGGTTTACCTTGTAAATTTTCTTGTTCAAATTGTACAAAACCACTTCTGTTTTTCAAAAAATAATAATAATAATGACAAAATCAAATATTTTGAATATATTCGCATTCTATCATTTGACTTTTATTAATATTTATTAATAGAATGAACTTGATAAAATAAACATATTTTCATTATTTATCTTCATGTCTGTATTTTACAAAATGGATAAATATACTTATTTATTAGTGCAAGAAATAATGCAATTATCAAAATTACGAAAATTGTAAAAAAATACCTTGAAAAAATGATATTTACTATTTCATAATCAAGTAATTTTACTTAAAGGAGAAAAAAAAGATTAAATTAAAACAAAATACATTATATAAATCCAGTTTATTAAAAGAAACCATCGTTTTTTTTCATAGAAAGATTGCAATTGTTATGGAATAACTAAATACAGATATAGTAGTAATGACTAAAATAAAATTAAAATCAAATATTAAAAATAGGAAAACATTATTTGGCTATATTTAAAAATTAAATGTTATAAATATTGAAAAAATATGTCTTTCCCAAGCGAAAAACAACAGACATTAAATGAAAAGAAAAGTTAAAGAAATAAGCACATTCCCTTCATTGCAAATACAAATTCTTACAATAAAAAATTCACTTTTATGAAATAATAAAAATTAAAAAGAAGAAAAATATCTGAAACTTAATGGTTTACAAATTTTCAAAAGAATACAGATATCAGAAATGATTCAAAATATTAATCGAAATGAATGAATTAACAAGTTTACTAAAAGAATGTACTTACAGATTTGAAAGATAATTAAGAAACGTTACAACTGCTAATCTTATTAAAGTAAATATTTGTGCATTCCAAATTGAGCAAAAGTGATAAGAACACTGCTGCTCAAATATTTAATGTTATTTGGTTATACTGATAACTAATAATTTTATAGAGCCAGGAATTCACTTTTAGAATAATCTAAAAAGGAATATTATTTATTTCAAAATAAAGTATACTAAAAATTGTTGGCCTTTTCCTTACACATAGGTAGCACAGATATGATATGATCAGTCCCCACACCCTTTGTATAGCTATTATTCCACTCGGTCATTACCCACTTCAAATTAAAAGTGTTTCAACATATCTATAAAATCTAAAAACATATTTATACTGTTAATATGCATATCTACTATTAGATGATTATTTTTGTTTTCTTTGAGGCCTTTTTTCTATCAAATGAGCAGTTTTGAAAGACAGGTTTGCCACTTTGAAATATGTAGATTATCTACATACTTGCAAAGAACCAGACCAATCATTATTATTATCTTCAAGAAGGGTTCAATATTTAATAGACAATTTACTTAACAATATATCAAATACATAATACAACAGTTAGAAATGACAAGTCAACAAAGTAGATGAAGACTAACTGGTTATTTTTCAATCTACATCTCACAATGAAAATAGATCGGAGGTCGATAAAAAACATCTCTACATTAGATGTTTTCTATGCTTTTAATATTATAGGCAGAAGATCATCAATTCGCCCACCACCACCACCATTCCTTCATTACTTTGAACACACCTTTTATAAATAAATGGTTCATTGTCAATGTAAGTAGAAGAACTGTAATAATTTTAATACCCTTTCACTTTACAAAGCAAATTTTACCATTTTGGACCATCATTATTCAGCAACTCATTTTATTTAATTTAATAAAACTTTTGCAACTTATTTCTTCTTTCTATAAAGCTTTATATGTATAATTTCAATTATATGTATAGAAGGTTATTCAAAAAGAAAAAGCTTATTTAAAAGATTTCTAATGAATAACAATAGACAGAGTACATACTTAGATATTTCTAATGGGCAACAGCACATAGAAGAACATGATTCATCAGGGGGACACTGAAAAGTTCAAGATGTTATCTTTTGCAGTAAAACGATTCCAGTAACAATTCTTGCACAGCCTTCTATTTGCAAGGAAAAGTTGATAGCCAGGAAGTCATTTTTGCAGGAAGCAGTATGCAAAGAGTGAATTTGCTGTCGCATAGCAGTGTGGATTGTAGAAATTCAACAAACAGGTGCCTTCCTATATATTGATTTATAGATGATACAAGAAATTCGTAGAATATGATATATATGAAAGAAAAAAAAACGCTAATCATTCTCGTATATCAGATGAAAATGATAAGAATATCCAAAGTAGGAAGTAATCATAGGAAATAAATAGGTAGAAAACTTAAAATTTCAAATCCAAAAGGTATGGCATATACTTAAAAAGTATATACCACTACTTTCCAAGATCTGCAACATTCAATTGTTACAGCAGCACGTTCGATTATAAGGGACCATTTAATTCATATATGGCAAGAAACATAATTTGACTTTTGTCTCATAACAAAAGGAAAAGGGTTGAATGTATAAAATAAAACTTCGAAACTTTCTTGATTCGGTGATAAATTGTATGCGTGTGTATTTTTTTCATTAGAAATAAATATTTTAGATCACCTTTATTAAAAGATCTGCAAATTATTTTCTAAACAGATATTCTATACATTTAAGATAGTAAAAATGCTTATCAGTACATAAAACATTGGATAATATAGCAAAAGTTATCTTTCCATACCTCCATCTGACACATATCTTCTGCAGAAGCAGAACCTTTCCCAGCACAAATAATGAAGCCTAAAACTGAGCCATCAAATACAGAGATACTCAAATTTTTACTTTCTTGTACGCAAATAGGAAGAAATGTATTCATCAAAATATTCAATCTTGAAATTTTGATGAATCTTCATGTTTCAGATTATAGTGAGTACAAAAAACACATTTTTGAAATTATATCCATCTGTTGCTCTGTGAACAAGATAACTGAAAAATACTTTGAGCTAGACCATAGGTTCCCAAAGTGGTCCAGGTGGACCCCCAGGGGTCCATAGGAGACGACACGGGGGCCACGTAGACGTGAAAAGAAAACAGGGGTTCACAAGTTGTAAGTGGGGGTCCACGAAAATTTTTCAGGTTTTCATAATAAAGAACAAAAATTTTGCAGTTACAAGGGGACAGCCTTAATTTAATGAAAACAAAGGGTGTCATTTCGGTTTTTCTTGGTAAATTGAAATTAATGAAGCAATATATTAGTCGACGCGAATTCTCCCAGTTTCCGCACTTGTCATAGATAGAATGTCTTGATGAGGATATTCAGACATACGCTCAACATTTAAATACCCTGCATGATGACTTCAAAAATAGATTTGAAGATATTCTGACAATGGAAATGCCACCATGGATCATAACCCCATTTGATGAAACAGAAGAGGCGAATGTGGTAATACAAGAGGAGCTATTTGAGCTCAGCACCAACGAGGAACTGAAGGGGAAATTTAAAAAAGGCTATCAAACATTTTGGCTGCAGGCAGAAATCCCCGAAAAATATCCTGGGCTGTGGGAAATTGCGAGAAAATTTTTGATAGCGTTTCCCTCGTCATATCTCGTCGAAAGAAGTTTTAGTGCCGTTACCAACCTGTTAACAATAAAAAGGAGCAGATTGAACATCACAGAATGGGGAGATTTGAGATTACTTCTTACAAAACTGAAACCAAATATTGATAATTTGCTGTCAATTCATCAAATACATCTGTCTCATTAAAAGTATGACTATTTTTTATTGTTTATTTACATTTCAGAGTTCATTGTTGATTTTTTGTAATAATAAATGTTTATAATTTTGTATAACCACAAGTATTATTTTAATACACAGGACACAAGAAAATGTGCTACTTTTTTTTTCTTCTTAACACCCCCAATTTAGGGTGATCTTTTTTAGGAGTTTTGGGAATACAGTAGAAATGTAGCAGCAGCGGGTCTACCGAAAATAGTAAAACTTTGAAAGTGGTCTACGAGAAAAAAAAGTTTGGGAACCTCCGAGCTAGACAGATGAAATTAGGTTTATGAAGTTTAGACCATATATGTAGATTTCTATAAAATTCTTAATGAAATCCATTCACAGGAGTTAAGTAAATGGATTTCATTGCAAGTTAAGTATAAATGAACATAGTAACGACAAATTATAAAAAGCTAGAGAGAGAAAATATGGTACACAGAACTTCTTAATTTAAAATTTTGAACAAATCTATTAAATTTTGATTTTAACAGATTATATAAGCATAAAATTTTTTAAGGAGTTTTGTGGCCAAAGAGAGAGGACACTTTGAATTTTTAATCTTTGCTTTTATTCTATCCTGGGAGGCATAATCTATGTACAAGCAAGAAGCGACAAGATACATCAATCTGCAACTCGACACAAGTGTGATAGAAATATTTTTCTAGATGATTATATACTACGAGATTCTGATAAGGATTTCTTTATATGTGCCATTTTTGGTAAGGGGGAAAATAGCAATATTTAAAAAGAATTCACTTAGCTTGACAGATTTTTATCCCTTCACTCGGAGTGTAGGGATTTGTCAGTTTCAGCAATTTTAGAGCTTGTGTATAATTAATTAAATAAAAAAGGTGGAATTGGATCGCAAATAAGAGAACATTTTAGAATGAAGTTAAGATAAAAATTAGAAAATAATTAAGTTTTAATTTAGATCTAGATTATAATGTAAATTCAGTTTTCGTTATAATATTTAATTCACAAAATTCATATACAGGACTCGGAAATTTAAAATCAGAGCACTTCCAACATGCATCATCTTACCCAAGGTTCACAATTGTATGTGCGAGGATGAATTATATCACTTTTTTTTCTAAGAGCATGCAAGAAAATTTGGAAGAAACCATTCACTCATTTTAATTTTAAACGCTCAGTTCTTTTAATATGTACTATTTGAAATCACAACTATCTGTGAAAGGTTCTAAAAATACATTTTGATTAATGAAATTAAGACATTTCACCTTCATCTTATTTCAAAGAGATTCCATCTTCTACAATTTGCCAGATTTATTTGGAAATAACTCCTCAACATCTGTCTGACCACAATTCTGTAGAAGTTCTTCCATTTCTCAGAAATAAAAAATCGCTATAAAGATTAATATAAATCCATAAAATTAGATATATGGCTAATTAACATATTAAAGTGAATGAAAATTAAATCTTGTTCATAATATATATTTATGCGTACCATTTATATTTACGAATTACAGCTAATAATATAAAAGAACTTAATATTCACAAGTAAATAAATACATTTTTGAATAACTCAGTAATAGCCATAAATCTGATTAAAAAAACAATCAAGAAATTCAAGAACAGGAATTCAATCAAGAAACTGATTGGCCTAAACATTAACATCTAGAGAAAAAATTATGCCATACAGTGAATGTAAATAAAATAAAAAATGTTAATAGAGTAAGAAATAACAAAAATAAGTAACAATAAAAAACAAAAACAAGATAGAAAGTAAAAAAAAAAAGTAAATACATCAATGAAGTAAAAAATAGCAATACAAACATAGACAAAAATAATAAATAATTTTGATAAATAACAAAGCCATTAACAAATAATTTTAAGTCACGTAGTAAAATAAGTTTATACAAAAAATTTAAAATAAATAAAAGCAAGTTAATAAGTTGGAGTTGAAATTAGTAAGGTTGATCTACTTGACTAAATTTAGTTGCGATGGTTAGGTAAACAATTTCTTTCGCGAGTTTACAAAACTACAGAAAGAACCTTATAAAGTTTTTGATACATAAATCCATATTTCTGGCAATAAAGGTCTTTTTCTTTTTTAGACGAGAAAAAAGGACCTTCAACTGAATCTTTTATGTGTCCACTGGCACTTGTTATTCGTTTATTGAAGAATTATGACAGGTATTTTCCAAAACTTCCAGGGCTGGTGTAGATTTGATTGATATAAAAAAAATCACCTAGCAGTCTTGTTATTTTAACTTTACTGAAAAATTTTTTATTCTGTGTCTGTTTAATATCTTTTCACGTCTTGTTTGCAATTCCACAATTATTATTTTATTGTAACTATCTTTTAGTTGGATTTTTGTAAGAGCAAATTGATAGTCAATTCTTAATTTTGTTGATGCCTTTTTGTTCCTTTTATGTTCACAGTAAGCTTTAATCAAAGAGAATGCAATTTCATTTTTCATTCATAAATTAAAATCAGATTACAAGTTACAATATAAAATCATGAACAAGGATGCAAGATTAGAAAACACAAAACATTTTAATGATAAAAAATGACACTTTTTTTTAACAATTTTTGCGAGAGGGAAGGCAATACCACAGATGCTGTTGTCCTCATATCAACTCTACCCTAAACAATTTATAAACGTTTATTCTAATGTTAATATCCGAACAAAGATCCACAATGTTAATATCCGAACCAAATTTTTAGATAAAATATATTAGAGATCAATAAAATTAGTCATCACAACTATAATTATATATTAATTTCCAAAGACAAAATATAAGAACCTTTGGGATGATTCTAAATAACACCTTTTAGATTTAAAAAAAATATTTCAAAATAAAGTACCAATAATCATTAAGCATAAAAACTGCCCAAAATATTAAGATGCACAAATGTGGAATAGTATATATTCATGCATATATAAATAATTTTACTTAAAAATTATTATTTAAACATCTATAAATACATAATGTTTAAGCATAATATAGTAAATAAAATTTCATTCGTGTTTTTGTAAATGCTTTGTAGATTTTGCATTCTTTAAATAACAAGATTCTACTTTTGTTTTTCTGATTAATATGCAAATAATATGCATTTCAGGTTTATCATCCATTTGAAAAACAAGTCTACATATCCTCATTTATGCTATTATAATTCCAATCTAGAAAACAAAATTGTAAGCTTTCAACATTAAAATGTTGAAGATCCACAAATGGGACCTCCAAAGTAAAACGGAAGAACATCACTCACTTCCGAGTACTAAATTTCAATATCAATGTTCCAAGTTCTTAGTTTGTAATGTCTCTTAGCATAAATCATTGCACTTTTGTATAATTTGTTATGAAAAGATTCAGTACTAAAAGATAAACTTTGGGAAATTTTACAGCAATAAAGAATTGTGGTGAGATTCATTACAAAAATGAGATCAAACTGAAACAAATTACTATTGTCATCAATGTAGTGAAATATTGAACTTAGATCACAGCATATACATGTAAATACTAAAAATTAATATCCACTAAAAACAAATTTATTTTTATTAGCAAATAATGTAAATTTAAATAAACATTCATAATCATTTACTATTTTTAAAACTTTCAGATTGCAAACTGTTATGATTATTTAAGAATTAAGAATCATCTCTACAAATAATAAAGGAAGGTGAATGCTTGATATATGTTGGCACTCTACAACACAGCCATTGCTCTTCTATATAATTAATTTTATTATGAAAAGATTCAATGCCAGCAAGACAACTTTTACTTAACACTGCCAAAATTGATACAGATATACATAGAACAATGGAATCTTGGAGCAAATTTTTTTAATGAAAAGTCCTATAAGATATGTAATTATATTTAAACCATTTTTTAAATTTTTTTAATATCAATTTAAATAATGAGCTAATTTTTTTTTTTTTATATTTGACATCTTTTAAAATTATTATTTGGAATAATTTTCAATAACAAATTTCATAACAACATTGAAATTCAAATCACTGTTTACTCTTGTTACAAGCTAAAGAGAAAAGATTCAGTACAAGACCTGCAAACATAAGAAATAAAGTAAAGTTACAGTACTACAAAAATTAGATGATAGATTATCAGGACAGTTATATTTTTTAGTAGCCCTATCATATCACTGTACATTACTAGGACTGTTCATTTTATTCTGAATAGAATAGGGTACTGAAGGGATTTAAAATAATATGGCTGTTATATTTTTTTATAATTTTATGAGCATCCAGTTATGTATAAAGGATTTAATTGAAACTAAACTCAATCAATATGCAGGATGCCAAAAGTGATAAGTACCTTTCCTTCATGTAATATTGGGGAAAAGGTGGGGATACAAGAAAGATTCAATTTCTGCATATATTGGAAAGGAAGAGAGAAAAAAAAATATGGGTTTCCATTTTGGAAGTCGAATTTGTTTATAACAATTGACATACTGAAAAATCAAAACTATGAAAATTACACATGTTACGCTATAGAAGCAAAAAAGGTACAAAAAACACTGTTTGGAGAACAAAACTAGTGAGAGTAAAAGCAAAGCCTTATTAGTAAACAAATAATTACTGAAGCAACACAGATAATAACATAAGTCTCCAAAATCATACATACCAATCATGCATTAGATCCTATTATAGGGATTTGAAACGTGGAGTTCTCACAAGGAAGTGTATCTATATTACAAATGGATCCATTAATAACATTGAAGATGGTACCCAATCTGGAAAGAAAGGATTTATATCACATTATTCCATATTCTCAGAAACTAATTAGTCACAGTCTGGTTATGCATCAACTTCTCCTTCCCTAGGAGACCCCAAGAAGGACATCAAATAAAATGGAATCTAATATTAATTATCTTTACATATTGATTTCTAAAAAAATAAGTAAATAAATAATAATAATTAAAGCATAAAATATTTCTTTCAAACAGTATTCATGTTTGGCATGGGACTTACATATTATATCCCTTGCAATATCAATAGTTTATTGAATGAATATTCAAAATTATAAGAGATATAATGGTCACTTGATACTATGGTTAACTAAATAGACAAACAATTTTAAGAGTATTATTAGCAATAATAAAATACAATGCATAAACATAAATAATTATTTAAAAAACTAACAGAGTAGCAGAATAATATATTATATCTTTATTCCATCATTATATATATTTGTAATATTATATATTGATACTATTGATCATTATATAATGTTTTATTTCTTAGAATTATATTAAATTTATTTCAAATCAAACATATAAAAGTAGATTAATAAAAATACAAAAATTATATATATATTAAGAAATCATTGTTTGCAAGTTGGTTAAGATTTAAACTGAAATATAATAGTCTATTCTACAATAATACAAATCATAATTTTGATTAATGAGAAAAAAAATCGCCTGGTGCTGACACTGCCTTTGAGTATATATAAATTTAACAAAACCAACTATAATTGGGTGCGCATAGACAATGCTATTGCATAAAATAATAAAGAATTTTAATACAGTTGAGTTATTCCTCAATAAAACAATACAAAATATTTATAAGGCGATAATATTTAGCAATATCATGAAAATATCAAAGCCGATTACTGTACGTAATAAACTTGCATCGCAGACATACATTCACATAAAACATGCCTTGCAATAAAAAAAAAAATGAATTTTTTTTTCAAAAATAATATGGATGTTCTTCATATTTGCAATTAAGAGAGAGGAAAAATTAACAATTGCATTACTTGCAGAACAATATTAGGTTTAAAAAATTGACCAATTATATTTTAAAAATAAATTAAACAAGTAGGCAAAAAGTTAGTATATGACTTAGTTTACACATTTTCGACAAATGCACATATAACATAATAGAAATTTTCTGAAATTTTACGAGTAATTTTAAATATACATTCATTCCACAGAAAATTTTCAGTTATATGAAAATGTCCGCCATTTTGGTTGATAGGTTACAATTCTAAATTATTCAAAATAATTTTGGAAGTTTTGAAAAATTTTTAAGATTTTTTAAGGAATATAAAATTAAAATTTGATTTTCAAAATTTTTTATAAAATAAAAAATAGCTTTATTAAAATTCTTAGTAATTTGTGTCAGTTTTGAACCAATCAGGAGGCAGAATGAGTTGCCAGATAAGCCAAGGTGACGTCATAGGCGTATTCGACTGACCGCCATTGATGGGTACAGACGCAATGTATTGTAGCTTGTGAAATTGTGAAGATTTATATTGGATATATGTGGAATTATTTTAAATCTTACTTACAATTGCTAGTTAATCCACTACATTAGCATCTTGGGAATGGCTTTACAGAGTGAGGTGTCCCCACCCATAGTAGGGGATCCTAACAAAGATACACAGATTGAAGGAGAAACAAAAAGGTCGAGTATCATCAAACATAATGACAACAAGTTTATCAAAATTATCACTTTGGTAATTTTTTTATTCTAAGGGTGGGCTTGGGATTTTATTTACAAGCAGAAATTTCAATACTAAGGTAATGCTTAAATTTAGAAATCAATCGGCTGATTTAATGAATATTATTAGAATAAAAGTTAAATGTTAATGATCTCTAGTAAAAGAAAATGCATGTATCTTTTAAAAATTCAGATAAGGAATATTCCTAAGTTTTTTTAAATTTTTTTTTTATAAATTTCAAAATATCCCATATCAGTGAGGGATTGAAAGTTGTAATAATTTAAATGGTTAACGATTTTGAGAAATAATAAATATGGCCGATTGGTTACAGCATTTTGCGTCAGCCATTATGGTGAAGTCGCCAGTTGCGATGCAACGCAAATTGTGCATTAATGAATGGAGTAAGTACGAAAAGCAATTTACAAATTTTAACAACTTCAGTCAAGTACTTTTTTTATTGCGACAGTGAATCGCGATAAAATTATGTGTTTACTTATAATTTTTCGATATTTTAGTTTAAAATTATTTATTTATTTACTATTATTTTAAATGTACTTTTATGAACTGGATTGTATTATTTGTAAATTTATTTTCCAACAGTAATATTTAACGACGTAAGTCGTTCTCTGCTTCCTTGTACGTACTTTTGTAAGCCCCGTAGCTAATTTGCTTATTTTGTACACTGTATGTACATGTAAATACTTGTATGAGTAGAAATTTCTCTGAAATTGAGAAATGTATTGAATTCATCTTTGATAAATTTCTTCAGAATTTTCTAAACAATGCAATTCATTTTGATGATTTTTCTGATGCTTTCTAAAATTTCTTTGAAATATTTATTGCGTATTGCGCAATGGTTTGGCCTTGATGCTTACCATATGGTGTTTCAATATTTTGTATTTGATTGATTGTAGTTAATTTTTTTTTACTTCAGTGAACGTTTTTGATGTCTTTTTATTGACTTCTCTGTTTTATATTTTTGAAGCTCCGCTTCCTGATTTCTCTTATGTATTTGTTAATTCATTTTGTTTCATTGATTAATTGCCGGTACCTGTAGATGAAATGAACCGAATGGTTAAGCTATTGTGTTTTATGCACCACCAATTTCGTTTCGTTGCTCTGTATTTCAGAATAAGATTTTTTTTTTTCCTCCTACTTGTCCTGTTTGAGTGTTAAGTCTTTTTCTTTGGTCTATAAATTTAACATAATTTGGTTTTATCTTTTACGTAGAATTTTAACAAATATTAATGAAACTAATTTTTAGAGTACGCTATTCACTGTCATTTTGATCCCACTTCCCTTTCTGCGTTTCATTTAACAATCGGAAATGTGTTTTCCATTAAACTATTCTCATACAGTTGAATAAAAAATAAATTGTAGCATTCCTTCATTTTGCAGTTGAACGACTCTAATGTGCATTTATAAATTGAAAATATATTTAAGTGAGATGTCCATTTAAATGATAGTAAAATATAAATATATTAAAGTAAAAAAAAAAACTTATTAAAACCAAAGAGAATTTCAATTAGTATTTTATCCATTTCCTGATAGAATTCCGGATCGAATTTCTCTTGAAAGACTTCCAAAAGTGTTTCAAGAAAGGCGTCGCAGTTATTTTTATGGATGTTGATGTATTAACGAGACGATTCAATATTATCATAACAGATTCGAAACTGTTTGATTTCCTAGTTCTCCATTACAGATAACGATTCTCACCCCTTTTTACCTATTCCACTTCCTTTTCTATCAGTTTAAACCAACATAGGGTTGCGAAAGTTTAGTGCTCCCACTTTTTCATCCATTCATCCAACCGTTTATTTGAGCAATTAATGATCAAAATTATTAATGTTCGTACTATATGATAAAGGAAGCAAGAATTTTTAAAAGCAAGCTTTTCCTGTATATATTTAAATTTTGAGAACTATTAAAATTAATCGTTACTTTGCAGCATTGTAATTATCATTAAGGAAAAACACTCAAATGAATTAGTTAAAAAATAATACTTATTAAATATAGTCGGTACTAAAGACCTGCTGATTGATAAATTAACATAAATTTAGAAAAACTAGATGCCCCTTTATAGGTGCATTTCTGGATTGTTGGTGACGTCATGGTAAGGACAGGAATTGGAAATCATTTCAGTGAAATGATTAAGGTCGCAGAAAGTACATCTAGTTTCATTTTCATTGCTGGCAACTTATTGCCCATCAAATAATGCTGCGTTACAAAAAATTGTAATCTTGATTACACGTTTTAATTTTTATTTTTAGTGAAAAGAAGGAAGAGCTTTTAATTTGACAAAGCAGATGAGATAATAAAATTTGTCTACTAATTTGGTATACAAAATTTATGTCCTGAAAACTTGCCATTGATTAGTTTTTTTATTGCCAGATTTTTTTCCTCTCCCTCGAAAGGGTCACGTGTAAGAAAAATTCAGATTACATAACCTATATATATGATCATAAAATAATTCAATATAAAATCTATACTTTTTAAAATTTTCTTTACCTTTGGCGGCGAATTACTATTGATTATCCCTCTGCTTTTGGATTCAGGTTTTCGGAAATAATAATAGAAAAGTAATTTTTATATCTTATATTAAAGTATTAATTACTAAGTTACGTTATCATACTATTGTAAAACATTTAAAAGCTGGGTGAAACATCAAAAAAAAATTAAAAAGCCTTTTGGATATTTTAAACTACGATGGATAAAAATCTTAAGATATAATATTGTAAGGAATGAGGTAGACTTTTTTTTCTACCCCTTTTCATTTTTTTTTCTTGGTGTAAATATGAAACTTTCAAGTTAAATGTTTCATGCAAAAATATACCGATCATCTACGTGTATCGGCATAAATATGAGCTTCTGCAGACTCGGAATTCCACGTTTCCTCTTTATTGTTATCACTCTTTTTCTTCATATAAAAGCGCAAGACAGATTGTACTGGTATTTTGCTCGTTGTTTTGTTAGTTTAATTATTATCTACGGAATGTTGAGAATAGATGAGTCTTATCAAAATTAATAAGTGCCGTTTTTTTTTTTTTTTTTTTTTTCCTTTTTCTTTTTTTTCCTAAGTTGAATTAAGGTCTTTTTGGTTAAGGTTATGTTCGTAGTTTTTAAATGGACCTTTCCTAAAGTGACTAGGCATCCCGGATTCTTCACTTGTCTAGATTTCAAATTATTCTGATTCCCCCCCCCCTCCTTAAATTGTATAAAATGATTGATTGGATTTCATTTCTGAAAAAAAGTAGCATCTGAAGAATTTTACTTCCCATCTTTTATTCTGCTTAGAATACTATCACTTTTACTCGGCATAGAGAAAAGTGTAAAATGTCCGGCCCTCTTAGGTAGGTTATATTCATTTTTTCTTTGTTTGAAAAAAATGTGATATAAAAAAAGTGAGTTGAAAAGAATAAATTCATCGTATTTTCTGTATTTTTACTCTTTTCTTTTATTTCATTCTCGTCTATGTTATATATTGTTTGTAATTAGAAAAAAATTAAATAATCCTGAGGAAATATCAGAAAAAGAAAGTCTCCCACGAAAACTAGTTTGACTGGCCATTGATTAGAACAATTAGTGAAAAGCTGAACAATAAACAACAGTTTTTTTTTTTTTTTTTTTTTTTTGCTTACAGGACACGAACGACATGACAAAATGATTATTTCTCAATTTATATTACATTTCGAAGAAAGTTTAACTATTACCTAATATTCACGAACAATTTAATTCGCTGTTCTGAAATAGAAAAGAATAAAGGATAAAAAGCAATAAGTGAAGGCCGTATTGGAAATTATGACGCATGTTGTGTTAACATTGCAGCAAACAGTCGAAAAACAAACTTAGATTTTCATGAACGAGGTATTAAATTCGATACATAAGCAAATCCGGTTTTTTCTCCTCCCTCTTCTGCCGTATTATATAAACAGATAAAAAAAAATTAAAAACGCCATAAAAATAATTCTGATGTCAGGCAATCCTATTGTAAATCACCTTTCCTGGAAATTTCGTAATTTTGAGTGAAGAGACATTTCAGAGAAGAATTTAATTATTTCTTCTGGGTTTCTTAGTGTTAAACTTGATGATGTAGAATTTTCATTATATGAAGAGACAATTTTCTCTGTACCATTCTTTTTTCATTATCTGTTAACACGTCTTTTCGCTTTCAGTACAGTAAAATTTTTGAAAAAATTCAGAACTCAAAAAAAAAAAAAATCACATTAAAAAAATATTTTTATGATAATAAAACGTTTCGGTTTCATAAAAGAGCAGCAAAGCATTTTTTTTAAAAGGATCCCCATCCTGTATTTAGGTCCGGTAAGGAATAATGTATGTATACTGTGAATAATTTTGTCCCATTCTTTTAAAAGCTTTTTTTTTGGCCATCTTGGAAAGGTAATTTAAATCGTGCATGTTGGAAAATATATTTATTTAACCTGAGAAACAGTATCAACAAATTTTCTGCAGTCTTTTAGAACGAAAATTTGTTCGCACAATCAACTTCCTCTTTTTTTTTTTTATATATATATATATATATATATATATAAAGAAACTGTTGTAAGTATACTTACGTATTTCTGGTTTTGTTCAGCTAATTGTGTGTCAATAATTTGATCTCTTAAGAATAAATTTACTTTTTAGCCTTGTATTTTTTCAACTTTTTATATCCCAGCTGAATTTTTTGCTGCCAGTTTTTAAAATTTAATCGGGAAAAAAATTTCATTGCTTACTAAAATTATTTGATTATAAATCATTCAAACAAATTTTTATGCAAACAAATAACTGTACAAATTTTTTTGTACTAACTTATAGTTCAATCTTCTAAATAATGTAGAAATTATTGATATTCAACAGTAAGAACACTTTTTTTTAGATTGATTAAAATCGCAAGGCATCGGCCATTTTAAATTTCCATTACTTTTAAATGTTGATTGAATTAAGATAGTTTTCGTATGTGCAAACAAACAAACAAAAAATAAATAAATAATAATAATGTTAAATTCAAACTCTAACTACACCGTTCCTCACTTATGATATTTAGTGTAGAAAGTTACTAAAAATTCAGTGTTATCTGAAATATGTATATATAATTATAGAATAGTAATATTTTCCAAATAAATTATATTGAAATATTTTGAAAAACAAATGCATCGAACAAAATCAAAAGTTTTCTTGTATAATCTATTATTTGCCTTGATAAATCTATTATCCTACTTTCATAAAGACGATTTATTTCTTCCCCAATAAAAACAATTTCCCCCTCCCCTTTTTGGTATAATATAATGCATACGGTGCTTCATATTTGAATAAATTTTTATATATATGTTGGTTAATTGAAATACTATTAAGGAAGTATTCTTCCAAAATACTGATGGGAAATTGAACAACTGTCGCATCTGTTTCCGTGTGATAAGAAACAAAACAAAATAAAAAGCATTTGAATGATAAGGTCGTGCGAAAACATCGTTGCCTTACAGGGAACGACTCCAAAGAAAATGTTAGTGCGCATATGTACATCTCCCATCAGTTTGCCTTATATTCCGTTTTTGAATAAATATTCATGAGTATATTCATTTATTGGTACTGATTTGGGTAGCTTCAATCCTATGTAATATTTGGGTATTTTTCATGCTCTTATTTTATTCAAGAATCTTTACGACTGTTAAATACGAAAAATTATGATAATTTTAAAAGGGAACAAATTTCGATGTGCCCATTGAAAATGCAAATAAATAATAATCATATCCTATTCAAATTGCATAACATTTTGGGAAGTATCATTATGTCTGCAGATCTTTTCTAATTTTGTTAATATGCGCTTTAGTAGCATGAACGAATGGCAAGTAGTTGTGATATTTTAAGGGCAATTCATACTTTGAAGGGGGGGGGGGATAAAGGAGATCTGAAGCGTTGAAAATAAATTTTCATATATATCTTTTGTACTTCATTCAGGATAACTAAGGTTATACCAGTAACACCCCCCCCCCTCGTCCTTCAATTCCTATGTGGTGCCAGTTGAAAGTTTTAAATTCACTTTTGTGGACATAGTAGTTTATTTGTTTTCACAAGAAAGTAGATTTTACTATCCCCACAAATGTTTTCTATACGTTATGGAATGAATAAACCCCCCCAAAGTTTTTTTTTATTGATAAAATAATTATCTTCTTAACATCTAATGTTTATGAAAGAGCGGAATTTGTGATAAGATATAATATTTAACTTTGCGATATTCTACGGGCTCTGTACGGAAAATTTTTAAGTCGCTGTTAAATTTATTTAATAATTATTAAATGATCTTAGAATTTTACTGTCAATGTGCTTTTAAAAAATATAAATAAAAAATCTAAAAAAAAAGGCATTGTGAGAATTTGGATTATCAGCCTTGCACATATAGCTATTATGCTTCAGAATTGTAGAGTGAGCGTTTGCAAGTTAATAAGCCTTATTTATGGCTTGCTCGTGTGATTTTGAGGTCGATTCGATTCGTTGTTCCATCTAAATGCTTTTAACAAAATATCAACTGAGCAGAAATTGCTCTTGACTGTTTGTTATCCATTTTATTTTATTCATTTTGGTCAGACTCAATCGGAGAAAATAATAAATTTATGCTTTCTGCATATTACATACTAATTAATTGCACTTTTTACATACTTTAGTGGTTGGTTGATTGCTTGTTTTGTATTTTATTCAGCAGTTATTACACAAAACATGTCAAATTAAAAAATTATATAAATAAAGAAAACACCGTAATTGTAAAATTTAATAATTTCTGATTAATTCCTGTTTACAAGATTTTTATTAGTATGAAATATATTATTACAAAAAATCATCTGCCCCCCCCCCCAGAACTTGAATATTATCGGTGCTTTGTTCCTTTAAAATATAATAAACATTTATTGATTTTTAAGTAATATATTTCATTATGTAATTTCGTTTCCCCCCCCCCCTTAATCATTATTTTGATAAATTAAAAAAGGTTTTTAAAATCTTGATTTCTTTGGCTTAGAAAAAATAGATCGATATAGGTGAAATAGTTGCAGTGCTTCAAATAATGGTCATTATATTACTTATTCTAGGAATATAATGTTGGTAAACAAAAGTGAGGGGGCAAAAAAAAGAACACTCAAATTTTCACAGCGAAATTTAGCTGTGCTTGTACTAATTTTTCAGCTTCAAAGAGTACATTAAAAAATCGTTCAAAAAATTACAATATAAACACATTTTATAGTTTTTTTTTCTTTTTTTGCAGTTTGGATAATAAATTATGAGCGTAAGAAAATATATTTTAATCGATTAATTAATTGCACTGTCCATATGAGCAGTTGCTGCCACCATTTTTTTTTCACAATTCCTCGTATTACTATTTTTAAAAATCTTCCAATTTTTATTCTTATTTTTTTTAGTATGTTTGCATTCGTTTTGAATGTATTCTAAATGTATTATATTTTGTCCCTATCTTCAAAAATTTATGAAAATAAGTTTATCTCATGCAATATTTGAATTCCACCAACAGAATTTACGCAACGAAATTTTCTGGTTGCCGGTTTAATCTGCTCTGGGACCTTCTCAACCTTAATATCGAATATGTCTGCTTATATTACGGTCTTCACAACTGACGGAGATTTTTTTTTTTTTAATGCTTCTTCATGAGTAATCAAATAATTAATCTATAGGATCAAAAAATTCAATTCTAGAATTGAGAATATTTGTAAAAATTATCACATCTTTATATATCTACTTGTCATTTAGATAACTTAAATAATTTTTATCTCTATTTTTTATTATTATTATTATTATTTGAACCCTTATTTCAAAGTTCTTAACGGAAGTCCTTTTCGACAATTAGTCATTTTGTTCCCCTCCCCTAGAGAAATTTGTTTTGGGGATTTTCTTCCCCTCTTTCCGTTAATGCGACACAATTGATCATGTATGCAATAATAAAAAAAGACACAAAAAAAAAAATCAAAATACTTTTCCGCCAGCAGTGGAGTAAAAAGTAGAAAGCAGACAAATCAGTTGATTCAGCATTTTGGCTCTGTTCCAAGAATCTTGCGCATGCTCTTTGAACAGCAGTAGATGTACTTCCTCGATTATACATCTATGCTGCTCCTCCGTAAATATCCTCGCTAGTCAAGTCTGGTTTAGTCATATGTTTGTGGTGTATTGGTAGTTGGAGAAGCAAGATTTCAGCTGTACAATTTAATTTTTCCTTTTTTAAAAAAAAGTCATGAATATTATTAAATGCGACTTTTACGAAAAGTAAATATTAAATTTTACATTATCGATTAAATTTATTAGTATAAATTATTAATGAAACTTTCATAATGCAAATCAAGGACCGTTAAAAGTATTTCCATTGCAATACATTTGAAATGACGTCAATGATTAATATACTACTATGTCGATAGTTAAAAAACTCATTATGTTTTCTAATATGGTTTTTTAAGTATTGCTTGCTTTTTTTTTGTTCTAATAAAGTGAATTGTTATTGATTATAATTATTCGATTCTTATAATAACCACTATTCCCATACCCACTTTTGCCCTCCGAATATTCCTATCGATTTTTTTTCCCTTAGGCATTTTCAGTTCTGATTTTGATAAATTAAAAAAATATAGATATATATCAAGAGTAAAAATTTTAACTTAATTAATTTAAACTAATAAATTAAAAACAAACGTTTTTTTTTTTTTTTTTTTTTGAAAATAAGTTTTGTATTTTATAACTAAATAAATGAAAGCTCGGTCCATTTCAACACCAAATTCTTGAACTGCATTATAAAAGTTGCATTTTTTTTCAGCATAAATAATGTATAAAACAAATTTATTTTATTAAAAATAATTATAGATAGATTTTATTGAAAGATGCTTAACCCAGCTTATCAATTCTACCTTTTGACTTAAACAATATTTTTAAAAGTTACGAATATTCTTCTTTTTCCCTATTTTTTTTTTTTTTTCCGGTTCTGTTAGAATTATTAAATGTCCCATTTTATCCCAGTTACTTATAAAAAGTCACGATTTTTCATGAAATCTAGTAGCTTATCGCACCTAATTTTTTTTCATATCATGGGCTTGTAATTATTGTTTTGGCATCTTAAGTAGTTTGGAATTATTCAGGTAACATGAAATATTGACTAATATGTTTAGAATCAAAAGCCATTGAGTACTTTTTTTAAAATTCTATTATATGCTGAATTTTATTTTCCACACTTCCTCCATTTTGATCTCTGCATTTCTTTTACCAAAAGTGGTCGTAATTAACATTTAAAATGACCAGATTTTTTTTGTCCAGAAATTTGACGGAAAGACAAAAAAAATTTTTAAAAAATGGATATAAAAATTAATAAAATAAATTCAGAAACAATAAAAGCACTCTTAAAAGTATCTAAAAACAAAAATCCAACTTGACGTAAATAAAAGACGTGTTCACATTGCTTGGTATTTTCAACTAAAAGAACAAATAAGAAAGGACATAGAAAGGAAAGAAAACCGGGTTAGTACTGTCAGAGAGACTTTTACCAAGTAATCCTTGGAAAAGGTCGGAAGGATTCTTCAGAAATTATTTTAATTTGAACTCTATACGGATAAATAAAAATAAAATTATCTAAAATACTTTTTTTTTTTTTTTTTGATTTCTCGATTGGCATAGGATCGAAAATTAGTCT
This sequence comes from Argiope aurantia, assembly GCA_026543865.1. NCBI lineage: Eukaryota > Metazoa > Arthropoda > Arachnida > Araneae > Araneidae > Argiope > Argiope aurantia. The sequence continues at coordinate 24,208 of JAPMOR010036986.1, forward strand.
CCTCCGACTGATCCGAAATGTCCGGTCACATCAGTTATTATTTAATTTATTGTATGGAATTTGATGCAAGCTTTCAAATAAATAATTACTGAAATCAGGCTCTTTTGGTATTTACTTGAATTTGGACTTTTCCGGTTTAAAGGTATAATAGTAGTGTATTTACGTTGTAGAGTTCTGTGATTTTCAATCGAAACTGAAGTGAAAGAAGATGCTAAAAGCAGAACGTTTATTAGGATTTCTGAACTTGGTATCCTAAACTATTAAGGCCTTTTTTTTTTTTTAAAAAAAAAGGGGGGAAACAGATTGGTAATTTGTTTCAGTTTAATTTAAGATTTTAATTATAAATGCTGTTTTAGATATTCGGGAATTTAATTGTCTGGAAATATTCTTTTGCTCTATAACAAATATATAATTTGGTTAACATACTACTTCTGTTAACATCCTATACTGCAAGACTTTTATTTATTATGGTTTTTTTTAATATAATTTTAGCAATATATTAAATAATTAGGCTATAAATTATTAGTTTTTCACGAGTAATTTTTTTCCCAATGGATTTATTCAAATTTATCTTGTTTAAGTGACCACATTATTGGGAATTTAATTTAAATGCCTTAGTTTGACATTTTTTGTTAAAATAATAGGTAATAAAAATTTAGTAGAAATATTAACAAAATTGAATTTTCAAGAAAATAACTTCTAAAGAATAGTCCTTCCCAATTTTTATTACACGAAGTTACATTGGAAGGGACTCATTTCCCCTCTGTTTTTCTGTTTATATATGGAATCATAAAAAATAGGTAATTGGAAATTGGAATTAATTCTATTTATTATGATGAATGTAGGCACACATACATAAAAAAAACGGTCATTGGAAATAGGTAAGAATTAATAAATTTTTTTTCGTACTGTATACATCGAGGCGCATTTTTTTTTGTGTGTGTGGTGAATATTGTACATTATAAAAGTCCCAAATTAGTCGGAGTAATTGAATATCGGAGTATATATATATATATAATATTTGAATGAGATGTTCTGAATTGTTTTATTTTTACTTTTTTAAGTAAACAGATCATTTTGTAAAATTAGAAAGGGGAAAAAAAACTAAAATATGTTTTTAAAAAATTTGGATTATGAAATACTCTTTCAAAGTTCAGCGATTTATAGATTTGGATCCCTTTGTTTCAATACACAATGACAGTTCAATAATTTAAATACTTTTGAATATTAAGTGTCGTTATACTTTCATTCTTTCTGTACTGTCATTTTTTGAATGTTTATTGCCCTGAATCACTTGGGACATCCGTAGCGAAGTTTGTAGCTTTCATTATATAATTTTATTTTTTCGCTATTTATCATCAGTAGTCTGGAAAATATAAAATGGCTTTCGTTTAGTTGAGTTATATTAACTAAGTCTCGTTTGAAAGCAATACTAGGGCTATATTGGGAGACTTCCGACCATTGATATTATTTTTTCGTCCCCTCGTCATATATGACCTTAAAGATGATACGGACATATTAGCTTTTTGTTATCTTGGGGTCAGAAATCTATACCTCCATTGCTTCCCAATCACTATATTATTGCCTCTTCGTACCAAACGGATATGGAACTTATATTCCATATTTCGGATTCATCTTTCAAATTGATTGAATGATTAGTAATAAAGCAGATGCAATGCACCTGCATTAAAATATTTAAAAAAAAAAAACAACTTTTATTTGGGTTATTGTTCTGACCTACTTTTGCTTCCTTGTTCCACTTCCTTAAAATTACTGTATCTAATTTTGAAATAAATGAAGACATTTTTTCTTATTAATATTAATTTGGCAAAACTTTTTAATCCGGGAAGCCTTTTTATGAACAAAAATAATTTTTCCCTATGCATTAATTCTATATGTTAAATTTCTTCCTTAGACAGAGGAAAAAAATATTGAAATTCTGCAATAGGTGGCACCACATGCCGGTTCATTTCTAAAACTATGTAACATGTTGGGAAATTTTCAATAGTCATCGGACGTTTCGTCTATTGTGGATAGCTTAAAACTCATTGGAAGAATGGATTAATTTAAATTTTAACCTTTTACACAAATAAACTGACAATAATAATTATAATTATGAAACTTGCATACAAAAATCACACCTGAATAGTACTGCTTTATTTGCGAATTGCTCTGGTTCAAATTCGTGGTCAGTAGTGTATTTTTTTAGGTGTCCAAGTTACAAACTAATTATCATATATTCTTACGTATAATTAAAAAAAAATAACGATATTTTAATATCCTGATATTTTTTTTAACGTGATATTCTCTAAGAAAAGGCATAAATATCAAAGCCATTCATCTTCTACCGATCTGTCAATTGCACGTGCATTTTACTGGATTGGAAGTTGCAATAGAACATACCTGTTCCAATGTTTGCTTGGAATGTGGCTTATTGTTCAATGTAGAACTAAATCTTTATTAATATTCATGCCTTACTAAGATTATTCTAATCATCTGATAGTTATCGATGTATTTTGGTTTTCGGATTTCACTAGCAGAAACATTATTTATAAATTATATTTTGTTTTTTAATATAAATAATTTTAATAAATTATGTAGCTGGTGAATTTTTCATCCTTCCCAAAATTAATAGTTTTATGGTCTGTTGGAAAACTAAATTTAAATCATTTGAGTACTTTCAATTTTTTATAATTATGAACTCTTAATATTTAGTATTTTGTTCATTGTTTTTAATTTCCCTGTTAGTATTTAATAACTTTTATTTGAAAGATGATCAGAATAATGTGAGATGGTCATAAATGTATTTCAATAATCGTTTGAAAATAATAAAAAAGTTATATTTGCATTAATAATTGAATTTTTTTCTTCCTTAGTAATTATATAATTGTCTGTATTGATTCAAGGCTCATTGATGATTTAAAAATGCTTTCAAATGAAAATTTTGGGCAATACTATCTGAGAAGATTAAAATTCTAAAAATAATTTTTAAGGTTCAGAATGTAATTATTTATTTTAATCATTTTGCTGGTCATGATTTTAATATAAAAAATAGTGTTTTGGTGAAAATGCCTTATATGTATACAAAACACATTAAGGTTTGATTGATTCATTTTAATGTAACCATAAGGATATTTTTAAGAGCAATATTTCTTCAATACTTGGTGTCTTTGATAAATCCAGCTTTTTTTTTTCCTCCCCAAAATAGTCCATTTAATTGCTTGTGTGACAAAAGAGTTATAGTAAACTACAATGCAGTGCTAGGACAGTAAAATCCAAAAACCAAATAATGATAAAGTACTGTTATTGTAGACAATTATCTGTATTTATTTAGATGCACAGTGTCTGGAACATTGATCAAAACTTGCACTTATTAGTTTGCACCAACTCTGCATGGTAACCATTGAAGTTGAAATAAACTTATGAAGATTATATAAACTTCTGCACTATTATAGTTTCCTATAGTGCTAAGGTTTATTCTTTGGGTTATAATTATTTTGATTATATTTTTAAAAATTGAATTTTGATTAAGAAGTAACAGCTATAATTTAAGCAAATACATTATGTAATTCATTTAAAATAAATTGAATATCTAGCTTAACATAGTGACTGCAGTATGTGAATTTGGTCTAAAAACAACTTAGTTCTAGCAACTGTTCTTGTTCTTTACAATTTATTTAAGAAAAATGTGAATATACTCTTATCTTCTATTAATATTTCCAAACCATTCAAACTGATTTGCAAGTTCAATTTTAACTCTCAAGGAATGTTTTTCAATTATGAGATATTGTATTCATAGCAATAGATGTGTTTAGCAAATTTTAAATGTTCAGTTTATAGTGTTTACAATTATTAAAAACCTTGTTTAATTTTATAGTACATCCTTGTTATAGGGGATGTGTTTCAGCTAGATGATATTAATGATATGATATTTGGCTTGGCGACAAAAGTTGCCAATGGGTCTTATGAAACAAGAAACTTTATTTAAATAATTTTCTGTTGTGCACTTTTATGCAGAGAGCTCAGAAATCTTTTTTTTTTTTAAATTTCAAAGGATGGTAGATGGAATATGAATTATTCAGTTCATGCTTATTTATTAACTGCGTGCATAGCATTGCAAACTGTAAAATTCACAGCATATCACTGGTGAACATGATGAATTTTTAGTTATGAAAAAAGCCTATTGATGGGGGATATTTGGCAGCATTTTTTTAGAAGGGGGGGTAGTCGATTATTCAAAGGCGTACAGTGAATATGCAAATATCATTAGTTTTTTGACACTTGCGTAAAAATTTTCATCCTTTAAAACCATTTTATTGGTTAGTTTAATAGGATAGTTGTAGCATCATAAATATATAGATATTTTCCTAAGCACTATTACTCAATTGCTCAACTTTTCTTCTCAATTCTAAGTTCTCATCTCTGTTTTGAACTTGGATGAAATTGATATAATTTTAACTAATAAACTTCTTATTGCAATTGATTAAGAAATAAAGTATTAACCTATGTTAAAGTAACCTGTATTAAAGTTTTTTTTTGTAATATATCTAAATTTTATTTTATATTTTAGTGATGATAACGAGTCGTCACAAAGTACAGATGATACTATGGATCTGGAAGAAGGAGAAATTTTGGATTCTGGGGCTGAAGAAGAAGAGGAGGAGGAGAAAGATTTTTCAAAAAGTATGAAATTATTTATTGTATTTATTATTTTGTCTATTTTTAAAAGTAAATTCTTAAAATAGATTTTTTTTTTTATATTTTGAAAAACTAGTCATGATAATTTAAATTAATATATTCTGAAGTCTGCTATCAAAATTTCATTATACCTTTTGTCATATTTTCTTAAAAAAAATATTTTAGTAAATTCATCATTTAAAAAAAGAGTCTTATCATGTAAATTTTCTTATCTGGTTATTCTGAATAAAATGTTTGTAGAATGAAATTTGAGAAAAATTTCTTAATCAATCTGAATATACATTTTTTTTATATTTATACATCATTAATGCTTTATTTTATTTATTTTTTGAAAATGAGGACAATTTGATTTTAAAAAATAATTTAATTAATTCAGAACTGTTGCATTTTTATTTGAATCAATTTATGATGTTTTTCTCATTAGATTGATGCAAAGAAGTACTTGGAAAGTAATATTTATTAATATAAACCAGATGTCGAAAAAACAGATTTAAATTCATGTCTTTGTGCTAATTGAAATCATATCATTCATATCCATCTTAACATGAAATGAAGCTAGTGACTCTTAACACTCTCTCTAAATTTTTTAAAAAGTGATGTTTTCATTATAAAATCATGTTTAAAATGACAAGTACTACTTGCTATTACTAGCATAGCTAAATCAGGAAATCTTTCCAAATACAAATGCCTCGTTATACTCTAATATTCTAATTGTATAGATTATCTGTTGTCAATATGAATAGTTTTATTTATTTTTATTTTTTAATGCTTCTTATTTGCTTCACAAAAGTAAAATTGTACATCAGATTCAGCAAAAAGCTCGCCTAACATTTCAAAAACCTTTTCTTGGAAAACTAGTGGCTATATAGCTGCTTCTGCTACTATTCTGAATAAAAAATATACTGCACCAAAAGGTGTGATTATGGATTTTAAAATGTATATGTAAGGAAATTCTTTGAATATATTTATTTCTGTACTCAGCATATTTTTTGCTTTTTAAGGCTCCTTAAAAGAAGCACTGGATAAAAGTCTAGTTCAGAATATTGAGCAGCTAGCAAATCACAAAGGAAATGTAAAGTCTGAAGAGAGTCCTACTCGTAAGGCAGCACCTTCTCGTAAGCAGGTAATTGCGTTTTTCCTGCATTATTTTTAATATTATTTCTTGAAAAGATAGTTAAAAAGTATTATTTTTGTGAATGTATTTTAGTGTGATAATTTTTATTAGACATAAATTTTTGTTCTTGTTTTTACGTATTGATCACATAGTTAGAATTTTCTTCATCTTTCAGAAAAAAATGGCTGCTAATTACTTGGATCCTGATCGAATTGATGATGAGTCAGAGGAAGAAGATGGTTGGTTTCCAGGATCTCCAAAATATAAATCTAAATATAATGACAAACCAGTTGATTATCGAATGGAACTTGAAGCGTACAGAGGTACTCCACCTAGCTCTCCAGAACGGAAAAGACGGTTAGATATTTCAATTGCATGTATTCATTTTTTGGACATATATACATTATTTTAGAACTTTTTGGAGATATTAATGTTTTACCCTACATCAATGTATTTGTCTATAAGAATAGTAAATTTGTGCCATTTTAGTTATCTGTCCCGTCCCCCCCCCCCCCATACACACATACGCTTACAAACATACAGGTGGCGACATTTTTTTTTTGAGATTCTGTTAATATAAATATAGTAGGTAAACATTTTGTTGCATTCTACAGTTGCAAGGTCCTGTTAATCTATTGATATTTAATATTTTTTAAATTTATGAGCCTATTTAAAAATGTTAGCAGTTCCCTTTATGACAAAGTGATTTATTTTTCAGGAGTAGTGTCATTTTTGCATTGTGATTTTAAATTTCTCATTTGAATAAAAACTAAATTTTGAATGCCTGAAAAATATACTGTAAACATTGTTCTTAAATGTTATGACTAGTAAGTTATTTTATTAATTGAAATTAAACTGTATTTAATATTCTTTTAAAGATTAGTAATAAATTGCATCAGCATTTTATGTAAAAAAAATTTAATTATAATACAAGTTCTTGCATTTCAAAATTTGAACTAGCTGCTCAATATGATTTTCTTAAAAAAATAGTAATAATTCTTGCCTGCTTAAAAGCAGGCAAGAATTATTACTATTTTTAAACTATTTTACTATTTTTTTTACTATTACTATTTTTATTTTTACTATTATTACTATATTTACTATTTTATATATTAAACTATATTACTATTTTTAAAAGCATTCCAAATTGTTATATTCTTTCTTCTCTTTCTTATTAGTTTTTTATTGAAGTTTTCAGTTATTTGATTTTTGTTATTTTAATGGATGAAAAAGTTAAAACATACATTTGTAGGATTTTTTTCCTAATACTTAGTCTAAAAAAGAAAATCTTTAGATATTTACTTAATGAATTAATTTTTAAATACAGAGAAATTTTTAAATCTTAGTTGTTTCTAATTTTCTATTAATTTTTGTAAAAAAATTAATAGAAAAATATTAAAAATATAGTTAAATTTATGAAAGTTATAATATTAATTGTGATATTTATCATTCAGTATATTTTGTTAATTACTTATTTGTGATTATCCTAATCTTATAACTTGAATTAACTTTTTTTTTTATTGTATCAGTTATTGATATGAAGTTCTACGTTTGTATATGCTGTAATGCTTTTTTTTTTTTAACTAACCAGTTGATGATTTTTAATGTTAACTTTATAAACATCTTTTTAGTGATGAAAAGTCTAGAAAAAAGAAATCTTCCAAAAAGTCGAAGAAAACTAGAAAAACAATCAGACGAAAGGATATTAAAGGTGTAAGAGTTGCAAAGTATAAGAAGGATGCTGCCAGAGGTAGAATTTGCAAATTTTTCAAGGAAGGGAAATGTGCAAAGGTAAAATCAAAATCTTGTAATTTCTTTGAAACTAACTAAAGATTTGAGATTGATAAAATTTTCATTGATAATTAAAGTTTATTTTTATTTTAATTTTTCTTTTCAGGGATCTGATTGTATGTATTCTCATCATACTGCTCCTCCATTTAAGAAAAAAGAGCTATGCAAGTTCTATTTGAATGGTCACTGCAATAAAGGAAAAGATTGCCTATATATGCACAATATCCTTTTAAAAATATTTATTATGAATATTATGAAAAATTTATGCTCCTAATAAATAAAGATAGATATTTATTATCACATATGAATTCTCTATTCAATATTTTTACCAGGTCTTTAATCAGCTACAGTGTTAGAAGTTTTTTAAGTTTTAACATTTGGAATTTACATCTAAAAGTTTTCAAAGTTATTCACATTATGTAAGTTTCTTTTTAATACTTTGTAGTCATAGTTTTTCTTGATATGGATTTTGTTAAAATTCTTGTTCAGTGACAAGATCTTGGTGTTTAAAGGGGAGTAATATTGTAACGGTTTTAATTTTAGCACCAGAAAGTTACTTGCTTAAGAAATAACTCCTCCAACTGTCTGTTGTGTGCAAATGCCTAATGTATATTAAATCCATCAAAGCTAAAGATTTTCCAGCTGGTGTGTTATGCAAATTTGTGTAGAAGACTAATGCCACTAATCTATTGTTCAAACTAATAATGGTTTATCTTCACAATAGCCTTTATACAATTTCAAAAGAGAATGTTAATTTTACTAAATAAGCTATATGGTCTAGTCTTAAATTTTATCAAATAGTTTAAAGCATAAATCTTCATTCCATTTTGTGCTATAAATATTTATCATAGTATCTATGTTCCCAAACTTTGCTGCCTGCTTTATTGCTCTTAGAATATGGCTGCTGTTTAGAATGTAACCTTGTATATGTATTCATGTAACCTTTTTTGTTCTATTTTTTTCTTTAACTTTTATTTTACGTGAATTTCCCTGCAAGTTTTATCACACTGGATCAGAATGCTATGCTAAAGAAGACTGCAGATTTTCTCATGCTCCCCTTAATGATGAAATGAAAAGAGTTTTACATGATGTAAGTAAAAGTAGATTTAAAGCTTTTGTAAGATTTTTGTTGTTATTTAATAATAATCAACACATCTGAGCTTTAGATTAGTTCTCAACTTTCTTTTATGTGTAATCATGCAAATTTTACCAAATTTCCTTATTTCATTTATATTCATTCAATTAGTTATAAGCAAGCAAATAATTATTTATCAAAAATTTGATATAAATAAAATTAGAACGATTTATTTTTAATTCTTCAACAATTGTAACGATCAATAAATACTATTTAATTATAAATAAAATAATTTAAGATTTTAAATACTGCCCTTTTAATTGATTATTTCAAAAATTAATCTGTACTAGAATAAAGGAATTTAACTGTTATATTTATGAATATTTAGTTTTTCTCTTATAAGTATGATGAATTTCAATTAACTACAACTATTTCAATTTGTAGATTATTTTTTCATTTTATTCAGGTTAAAGAATTTGATCCGAGTATTTATTATTTTTGCTTTTGCATACCTTAATAATAATTTTATCTTTTTCATCCAGCTGTGATTGAATTAAAAATTTGAGAATTTTTGAAAGAAAGTTTTGAAACGTTTCTGAAAATTTGTTACTTTAATTGGCATTCATTATGTTTTTTGAGATTAATCCAACCAGTATATTTTACTTAACTATTATAAATCCTTTTATTACTATATTAACTAATATGGTAATATGTAAATGTGAACATGTATTTAATTAATTGCAAAGTTAAAGGAGAAATTTAATTTCATATATTATTTAATATTTTACCAGATTTTCATGTGATACATTAGTTCCATTTTAATTAAATTTATATACCCTATTAATTGTCTACCAAACTCGGATTAGTTTTTCAAAAGAAAATAATTCTATAATCAAATTGTCAACCCATGCAAAACTTTTGTGGCATTACTGATGATTAATAGCATAATGATGATATATCCATCTTAAAAGTGTCCATCCTTTTTACAGTAATTTAGCATACAGATTTCATTTTGATGCATAGAATAGCAATTAATTTTAGCATGTGGAATTCCAAATATTTGTATCTCATTCTGTTCAAAAACATCAATTACTTTTAAATCCATATGGCTATATTATTTGTAGCTTTCCCATCTTGTGAACACATTTTATCAGGCAATAATTTTTTAATTTTTTTAAAAATGTGTATTGTTTTAGTTATAAATTCAAACTGTGATTTATACTCTAGTACTTGAGAATATCCCATGGAGATGATGTGAGATTAAGATGTGATGATGACAGAGACGACGAAAGAGGTGGAAATGATAGAGAAAGAGATCGTGATAGGGATAGAAAGAGACGTCGTAGCTGTAGTCCAGAGCCCAGAGTTCAGCCACCTAAACGTACTTGTCTCTTAGGTTCTCCTCCCAGGCACATTAGAGAAGCTGAAGAAACAAAGCGTTGGCAAGAGGAGATGAAAATGTTGCAGCAGCAACAACCTGGTTTTGAAATACATTTAAGTCCTGATCGGGAAGAAGGCTCTTCAGCTCATTTTAAGTAAGGATTGTTTTCTTGTCAGTATCTCTCTCTCTTTTTTTTTTAGTTAATAAGATCTAATGCTGCTTTGAAAAGAGTTAATTAAGAGTTGTCCAGCTGCTGAAATATTCTAAAGTGTGTTAATAATTTTACTTCTCATGATTCACAATGGAAAGCTGCTAGATTTGGGACTAGTAACGTTTGCTAAGTAAAATGGTGCTTTTTTGGCACATATTATTTTACTTGTTGTCCAATAAAAGTATATCGCTTTTTAATGATTTGCATTTATTTAAATTCTGTATAGTGTGCATTTGATAGTTACTAAAATTTTAATGTATAAGTGTTGTTAATTCAATGCTAATGCAGTATGGACATTTAACATCTAAGACTTCCATTTCTGAGATACTTTCATGAAAAATTAAAATGATCAAAATATCATTGTCTTAGGTATTATTAATTTAAGAATTCTGTTTTGATGTGCTGCTTTTATTAATTCTGTTGTAATATTTCACTTTACTTTACCATTCTTTATGTTGACATTTGAAGTTAAAAAAAATTTTATTGCTGTTTGAACAGCAGTAATGAGTTAAAAAAAATTGCAGAAGCCTGTGTATTAATTAAGTATAAACAGCAATATTTCATATTGATATATTTTTACTACAAATATGTTAATAAAATGTTAGTTTATTACTAACTTTTGTACAATTGATAAATTATTGTAATTTTATATAATATTAATATTATTCATCCTACATTAATTAGAAACATATATTTTATATGAAATATATATTCAAAAATATATTATACAATTGAGAATATATTATACAATTATGAAATATATATTCAAAAATATATTATACAATTATAGAGAGAAATTTAATTACTCTGATGGGCATTTTAAGTGTTTTGATGCTTCTTGTATTTTCTTTTTAATAAATTTATATACTTTTGTTTGAAATTTTTGTAAATGTTTGCCTATTTTTGCAGGCCAAATTTTTATCAAGAAACTTTACTGAATTCTCCCAGCCCAAAAAAGAGGCCACCCAATTCAGAAGCTCCTAATTCTTTCCATGGCAGTACTTCCAATAATTATAATCATGAATCTCCATCGAAAGTATATATATATGATGATGATGAGTTTATAGAAATTGATTTGCCTACTCCGACTACTAAACAAGAACCTCCTGAAGAATTCCATTGGGATAATGTTCGGAGCATGACACATCATGAAGAGAATCACTTAAAACCATTTCATGGTATGTTTTTATTTTTAGTATATGAATAAATATTTTTCATTCGAAGATGCAAACATGCTAAAGAAGTTTAAGCATAACATTAATCATAATTCCACTTTAACTTATAACTTTAAGCAAGTAAAATAATTAGTGCATTTCTTTATTTTGTGAAACTCCAAAAATAAGTTATCAAGTGATGAGTTTATAGTTAAATTTTATTTAAATGTGCTGATTTTAAACTATAGAAACTTTAATTATCTATGAAATTAGAATTGTATCAGAAAATATTATCGAAAGAAATTAAATTGTAATTTAGTATTTACTAATTGAGCCTAATTTTAGTTTATTGAAGGAAAAAAAAAATCGGTATTTCAGAATAATTGATTTTTTAATATCCTTTTTTTAAATCAATACTGCTAATATAACACTTTGATTGAAAAAAAAATTAAGAACTTCCTTAAATCATAAATCTATTTTTAATAATAATTTTATGAATACCCATTTCAAATATTATTTTAGAGTCTGCAGTAAGCATAAGAAGAATAACCTAGTAGTCTGTCAGGGTCTATTTCACTTCAGCTGATTAGTTGACAGTTAAATTAGCTGAGTGGTCTTAGTCAATCATTCAAATCATATTTGTTTTTTTTTCTGCTCATTCTTGATGGAATTATTTACATATTTATATCACTAATATTAAAATAATAATAATGTAATTCATATTATTGCACATTAATTATTAGAATATAAATTTATATTATATTTTTTATGTATAAATTCATTTTATTGCATTTTTTATATATATACAAGTCAATGCAATTAATAGGATATTTTAAATAATGATAAATTTATAAATGATGTAACTGTTATCGTGATTTATAAAAAATTATCGATTAATCTTTGGTACCATATGTTTAATGCTTTAACCAGCTGGAAGTAAAAATCTTCCCAATGAATTTCATCAATAATGGTTAGAATGTAGGTTCTTTCTACATTTGAGAATCTTTATTTCGTAGAAATTTTAGATGCTGGGTAGTCTCCAAGCAATGAATTAAATCTGGTTATCATGCATTCATAATATTAATTACTAATACAAATATGCTTAATTTAGTCCATTGCTGGTGTTTATTAATATTATTATTTAAAATACAGTTCAGATATGTATGGTTTTTGCTATGCTGTTTGGATTTACATAATATGAATGAATAATCCTATATTTTCTGATTTTGCATTCAATTTTGTTAGAATTTTGAAGTTCATACATTTGGATTGTATGTGTAAAATCTAATTAGTATAATAATGAATTATTCGTTTGATTTTTTTGAAATATATGTATTTGATATGATGCAATGAAATTGTGGCATTTTATAGTTTGTATACTTACATTTATCTGATGATTCTTTATATAAGTTTTATATTTTTATACAGTTTATTTTAAATTATCTTTTTCCAATTTTCAGAAAATTCTCAGCAAGATTTGGATTTCACAAGTGATGTTAAATTTGATGAAACTACACAGTTTAGCGAAATGGAGTCTTCCACTGACTGTCCTCCAAATTTATCTCCTAATCAAATTTCTACCATAGATTTTAACAATGATGAAACATCAAATCAAGGACCTATCAAGATCAAGGAGGAAAAATTTTCTGATGAAGAAGCTAATTCTTCTAATCAGGAAGCTCCTGCACCTCCAATTGTCATTCCCAGTCATTTGCCACCAAAGCAGCGAGAACTCTTAAAGCGTGTTCTGCACAACAATCAGAAGAAAAAAACAACTTCTGACGCACCTGGTAGCCCTAGTGCTACTGAAGGAACAGAAACTGATATAAAAAAGGAAGAATCAGATGTTGAAGAGAAGGTAGAATCTCAACCAAAAGAATATAAATGGTATAGTAGCGAAGATGAGGACGATGATGATGATACTGTCCAGCCATTGACAGCTGTGTTGAAAAGGATTCAGCAAGATGTATGTGAAATTTAGTAGTTACCAAGTTTTATTTATTTACTTATTATTTTTTTGAAGATTTTAAAAAATATGTGTGCTTTTTTTATTCAATAATTAGATAAACTCTATAATTGTGTGTGTGTGTGTGTGTATATATATATATATAATATTATTGATAATGTAAACATAATAATTTTTAAATGCAAAATGCAAGTTTGACGATACAGAAAACACTTTGCTTTTTTTTTTTTTTTTAACGTTATTTTATTTCCTTATGGAAAGATGGAAAGGCACGCTTTATATACAAGTAGGAGCGACGAGCGCGCACACACAACACAGAGCAAAAGAGAAGAATTGATGGAAAGCTAATGAACATTTTATACCTGGTCTTATATAACATGAGATTTCTGACACGTGTCAATTCCGATTGGAATTTCTCGCATGTGTCGACCTTGACAAGAGAAACAGAGGGAACCTTTATAAGAATCTGTTTACATCAGTGATTCTCTATCCTTTCACTCGACACGTAGGAACCGCTGACGCAATAAATTTTACAAAGTTTCAGTTGAATTAATTAGAATTGAAATTAGAGTTTAAAATATCATTATATATATATATATATATAGTCTTCCATTTGCATAATTCCTGTAAAGAAGTGTTAAGGAAAAAAAAGGAAATCTCATTTTGGGCAGATGATGTATATTACAATTAAGTATTATGTACAATTTTTAGTTAAAAACTTTTTAATGTCAAATAATGAAAATTGTTGTTTTATTTTCTTTTAGCCACCTTCAAAGCCCGTAGTTCAAGAAACAAAGCCTTCTTTAAAAATATTAGACATGTTTGAGCACATTCAGCGCAAGGGTAAGAATCAGGAATCTTCAAATAGTCAAGTCCAACAGCAGAAACAATCTCAAAATCAGTTTTGGGAAAATTTATTTGGTGGCAAGCCACCAAGTTTACCATTACCTGGTAAAAATTCTAACAATCCTCCTCCCTCCGAGCCAAAACGACGAACCTTGTTGCCGGATCCTATATTACCTTCCACAAAAGTGGAACCTGTAGCACCTAAAGAAGCTCCCGAAATTAAAGATCCTCGCTTGAAGAATCGTGATCCTCGCAAACTTGTGAATGTGCCTGTGCCTGCTCCGAAAATTACTCCTTTGGATAAAAAGAATGATTCTGTTAGTGCTTCTTCAATTTTGCCACAAAATGCAGCCGCAGTTAAACCTTCTGCTGTTTCTTCTGAACCTTCCAAGGAAAGTATTCCTTACAAATTAAGAGGAATTAGTGCAAAGCCGCCTAATTATTCACCACTAATACATGCTAGTCAATCTAATCCCAACCTACTGAAAGATCCTCGCCTTCGTAAACACCTCAATCCTAACACAAATAATGAAGTTATTGGAAATGGGAAGGATTGTGTTGCCCCAAAACCTATTGTTCAATCTAAAGGCATTCCACCTATACCAGAATTGCTATTAAAATATGAGCCATCAAAAGCCATTAATATATTTGAAAGTTCTTGCTCTAAACCTGCTGTAAAGGCTGAAGAGCCTAAACCTCCAGTTGTATATGATCCACGTAGAATAAGAAGAGATTCTCGAAGCAATTCTGGCTCGGATACTCCACCACATCTTACAATAGTTGATATTGCTCCAGAGGAAAAATCAGTCCCTGTCCTAGAAAATGAGAAGGAGTTTGTTGAAGAGAAGAAATGGCTTCCTCCTGTGTTGGAAAGAAATTGGGCTCCACCTGTTCTTGAGAGGAGCTGGACATCTGTTGTAGAAAAAACTGAAGTGAAAGAAATCAGTGAAGAACCATTGAAACTGGAAACTAGTGGAAAATCTCCACCTAAAAAATCATCATCACCACCACCATCAACCAAAGAAGAGTTTATTACTGTAATAAAAAAAGAGCCATCACCAGTTACTACCAACAGTGCTCATCCTATTGTTCCACCTCTGATTATCAAGAAAGTAAAGCCAACTCCACCTGCAAGTCATCTTCCTAGAGCCATTGCTGACCCTCGAATGGCTAGACTTCATAATCGTAATAGTCGGCCGCTTGTTTCGTCTGATACTAATTCCAAATCCATAGTAGAGCGCAAGAAATTAACTGCACCAACTGAATCGCCGAAAATGATAGTTGATGCTTTTGCAGAGTCTTCAAATTCTTCTGAAATTCCTGAAACTGTGAATCCCACAGAATCACAAAAAGCAAGTCCAGAAGAAACTTCTGATAAAGCATCCAAGGAAGAAAAACCAAAGTCTGCCAAAAGTATACCCAAGAAGCGTAGACTTTCAGACAAGAGTGACGAAAAGAAAAAGACAGTGCATCGTAATAGAAAAAGTAGTATGGATTATGCCTCACCACTTAATTCTTGCGATGCATTGAAGGATAGTAAAAGCTCGGGTTATAATAGTTACAATCAACGCCCAAAACGTACTGTTCCACCTCAGAATGAACGATTATCTCCTAACAGTGGTGTGTCGTCATCACTCTTGGAGATGTCAGACAATTCAATGCCAGAATTTGTCCTTAGTGATAGTTCCAATCTTGAATGTGATAATAGCAGTGATGTGAACCTACGAGATAGGTTTAAAACAATTGATCCCACTGCTTCTCCATTTTGCTGACCTCACTGGAATCGGATTCATTTAATTTCTGTTGTATAATGTATATAAATTATTTGTTAAAAAACAAAAGAAGCTAATTTTTATACCATTTATATTTTTATGTCCATCTAGAAACTTTGTAGGTTGTGCAAGTTTGTGATATGAAACTTAATTATATATATAAAAGAAAACCATGATCACAGTTTTTTGAATTCCCTGAAGTTACAGTAATGAATTATTATATTATTGTTGGATGACTTAATTAATTATATTAAACGTATGTAGTCTCTTCCAAAAATGTAGTATGTAGTCAGTAAATCATTTGTTATTATACATGCTGTATGAAGCTTTTGGTTCTGATTATTATGAAATTCCTACTCTTATTATAATTAATTGGAATCCTCTAAATAACATTAATTGTATGTCATTAATTTTTTTTTTTTGAAAAAAAATTAATTTTATTGATGTTGTTGACAATAGTTATTCTCACTTCGGGGGGGGGGGATAGAAAGTTATATAGGAAAAAAAAATTACCATATATATATATATGAACAAAAAAAAATTAAAACGTTTTTTTTTTTATTATTTCAAGTGGTTAATGCATAAATTTGGATAAATTATCTACTTTAATTATTAATTGAAGTATTTTAATTTTCAGTCTGTTGGGTTGTACCAACAGAAATAAACTAAAATTAACTATTGTTTTTACAAATCCTATTTTTACATTAAGCTGTCATTTGTAATTAATAACTGATCTTTTTACAATGGCGTTTTCTCCACCATATGTCATTATTTGCATTTTATACTTTAAAGTTAAGTTATAAACACAAGAATTAACATATGAATTTAACATTTATTTGCTGTTTTCTTAAGATTAGTGCATTCTGTTGATAAGAGATGACATTGTAACGAAACACAAAGAGCATTCATGGTTTTAAGTATAAAAAGAGCTTAGGTCAAAATTTCATTTGAAAATTTAGGCTTGAATGGGTAAATGTTTAAAAAGGATTTTATTCCATAGAAAATATTTTAAAGATTATTTCAGATTAAATTCAAATACAAGATTAGGAGTTGACCTGTTTTGCAGATCAGCATAAAAATTTATAATCCTATATTTATACATGAAATACAAAACTGGATACTAGAGCATTTTGAATTTTCAACTCTTTTCAAGTTCTCAATAAGAATAGTTATTTATCTGACAGAAAATGTATTTTTAATTCTAAAAGTGTATGAAAAATTTGTATTAAAACTTTTTATTTTAAAATATGATTTTTGCAATTGTGATACGAGAAAAATCTTGTGTCGGTAATGAAAATCTTTTGATATAAATATTTATCATAAATTTGATTAAGCCATCACAGGTTTTAAAAAATCATTTTCGAAAAAGATTTTATAAATTTAAATATTTTTCTTCGAGGCAAAGTTTCTACATTAATTTCACGTAACAGAAATTAATGAGCAATATTTGTTTAATGATAAGTTGACTTAGTAAAAATGTTTTATCATTCATTTCAAATATTATATATATATATATATATATGGGAAAATAAAAGTAAAATGGTATGACACTTAGGTTTGATATATATTTGATATGTGAAATTATTAGCTGAAAATTAAAAACAAAACTGAGTAGAAAGCTAGTCAGATTCTCTACATACATTTACAGCTTCATTAAATAAATAAATAAAAACTTTTTAAAATTTGCATTCCCTCCCCCCTTCTAAAAATGAATTAGTGTGCTAGTCAAATATTATCAAGAATCTTTTGTTGATTTTTAGGCAAAAATTTAATTGATTAGGTCACAACTAATGAAGCATTTCTGCATTTATTTTTAAAATCCAGTTTTAAGAATTGTGAAAATAGTAAGTACTGGCTGCAGTTTTCACAGACATAAATGTTTCTATGGTTTGTAACCTCAGTGGAAATGATGGCATTAATAATTATTACATTTTAGAATTAAGTTAAAAAAATCTCTTTCAGTATGTTGAGAAAATCAAGCAATTATATAGCAAATATTATTGTTGTAAATGTTACAATCAAATTAAAATAAGGCCAACTTGTATTATTATTTAAAGGCATTAAAAATGTTTGTTAAAAGATAAATATTTCAGAATTGTAATAAAATAGTAGCTTATGTAAGATACAGTAATCAGATATAATTTTACCTGAAGTTTTCAATGATATTCTTATTTAGTACAGTAGTAACGACATGTAAAACTAGATTTTAGGTTTATTTTGTTTATTCATCAAATACAGTTAATTGATTAAAAGAATCTATGCTATCGTATTCTGTATCCTTTGACTACAAAACATACCAAAATGCTAAGATCTGCCTCATTTCTTGCATTGTGTTCTAATATTGTGATAACATGTTTGCTGCTTATTTTAAATGAGGTCTGACCATGGAACATATTTCATTTCAATTTAAAAGTTGTATCAAGAAAAGTTGTCCAAGCACTATGTTAGGAATATTAATTTCCAACTGCCCAGAAAAGTACTTTTATTTTCACCCCTCATATTTGTTATTGTTTGTGACCTCGTATTATTCTCTGTACAACAAGTGCCAGCATGACTGCTTAGTCTGCATCTTCTCTTTTAAATCTGTAGGAGTTTTTCCACAAACCTTGCAAACATTTTACCTGAAAATGTTAATGAGGTTTTTATAAACTTGATGGGACATTTAGCTTACTTCTTATAGGAAGACTTAGATTTCTAGCTACATATAATATTTACATTTCTAAGAGTAAAGGCCATTTATTATTATATTGAATGCTTTTGTTTGATTTTTTTGCACTGTTTAATTTATTGTATCATGTCTATTTATATATATATATATATATAACATTTATGTTTGTGGAATATAATATTTAATATATAGAGAATTATTCTAATTACTTTTTCAATGTTGACATTTTTATTTTGATGAATACAAGAAGAACAAAATTTTCAATTATAAATTTTGCTTCAAAACTTGTAAGGAAAGCTTAATATTGGTTGAATTAGTGGTCAAACTAATATGACTGTGTGAATTTTTGTTTTTGACTGTTTTCTATAATTTTATGACAAGAGTTTAAATATTACAAAAAATTTGGGGGAAAATACATGGAAGTTTTTGTCAGATCATTTTATGGTATGTCAAAGCTTCTAAACAGTGGGTCTTATAAAAAAAAATCATGGAAGTTCATATTTATCTTTTCTGTTTAGCAATTGTGTGCAAAAACGGCTTTAAAAAATTATAAAAATTTATCGTATGGTGAAATATGGAAACAGATATTAGATTCCATTTTAATTACCTAAATTCACAATTATTCTTGAAAAAATTTCATTAATTATTATGTCAACTTCTAATTAATTTTACAACTTGCCCCTTTTTTTTGTTTTAAATGGGATCATAAAATGAAAAAGTTTAAATTTTTCTTAAGTGAGTCACAAATATTAGTTGAGGACTTTTTAAAAATATATATATACATATTGAGTGGATATATTATACTTTTCTAAACTATCACAAGTGAATTGTTGATTTTTTTTTTTTTTTTTTTTTTTTTGCTGGAAAGAAATATTAATAAATTTGGAACTAATTACTTAAAAAAAATTAATTATATAGGATTTTAGCAAACTTCATGTATGGGAATTGATTTTAGAATTAATACCAATAAGGAAGTATATACTTTTGTAAAAAAAACTATGCAGTGATATTTTTATTGAAGAAATTATTGTTGAAGGTCTTGTTAAAAACAAAAATAATTTATTAATTTCAAAAATGAGTAATTCATGATTCTCAAAGATTATAAATTTTACAAAATACAGATTTTGTAAAGTAATCATTTGCTATTTTTATTATTTTTCTCCACTAAACTGGGCACCTTTATTTATATTTCACTGTTTATATGTATTTATTTTGTAGCATAATTAAAAAAAGAATAAAGTGATTCTCTTTCCTTTTTTATAATATGCTATGAAACACCAAGGCAGCGATTTATATAAAATATTTTTGTAGAAAAAGTTTATAATAAAGTTCAGGTTTTGTATTAGGTAGAAGAGGAATAATTTTTTCATTATTGGACGAGTTTGGAAATCATGAAATTCTTTTAAAGTTGTATTAATGGAATGTTAAATGATTTTTTTAATGTCCTAATTTTTTTCACTTGTAAGTATATAAGGAAACAAATTACAACCATTCTAATGTGAATATGCTTTTGAATTCATTGATAATTTAAAATGAATGTTTCATTTACACATAGTTTGTGAAATTCTCTTTCAGAAAATTTGTTATTGTTAAAGAATATCTTTTTTATTGTATATGTGCATGAAAATGTGTTATTGACATGTAATAAATATTGCAGCTTATTAATTTTTTATACATATTCATTAAATAAAAAATCCAACTTCGATTGTACTTATTAATATAAAACTCAGATATCCAATTGTGATCTAATATACTTAAAGCTGACTGTTGTTGTTGCAAAGTAACCACCAAAACTGGTTTTTGGAATAATGTGCTCAATTGTGTACATATATAAATATTCCTTTATGTGTGTGTGTGTGAATGTAACTTATTTAAATGGGTTTATATTGCATATATTTCTCTCAATAAACGATACTTTTTATTTGTTTTTCTATACATTGGAATTTTTATTTTTCATAACAAAACAACAGAAAATATACATTTTACAAGATGACTACTAATTTATGAAATATGTGTATTTCTGATCTTTTATACTGATACAGAAATTTGAAGAAATTAATCAACTTTAAAAAATAATTTTATTATTTAATAATTAATTGATAATTTTGAATTTTCTATACAGAAATATTGCCTCTCATACCGAAAATGTAATTTTAATTGTTACAAAATCGAGTTTATGGAAGTATTGTGTAGATGTTTGGTTGGATGCACTAAGAATTTGCTGATCCGGTCTTACCTTTAGATCTTTATCTCCTGCTAATAATAAAAGAGAATGTATGTATGTTGATGCTTCATAGGACCATTAGACCTACACTTACCAATTTGGCAGAGATATACTTTGAAGGATAGGAATGTGCATCTCGGAGATTTTTTTTTCTTTCATAATTATAGTTAAAAATTAAGCAACATTTTGACGTTTTACCACCATAACTGCTGAAAATGAATTTTCCGTTATTTTAATTGCTGTACAATATTTTGTCTATTTTTAATTAAGATTTAAGATTTTTTAAAAATTATTTTATAACAATATATTTTAGTGTTGTAAAGAAACGCCAATCTTTTTTATTGTTACATATATTTTATCTTTGATTTTTCTTCCATTGTTGAGGATGAAAGTATCAACGATAAAGAATCCAAACTCCAAAGTGGATATACTGAAGGCATGAGGATCAATTTATATTTCCGCTGTAAGTCAATTTTTGTTAAAGCACGTTTTTAATAAACTTAAGGAAATTCGTTGTACTTACCTTACAATTACGGTTTTTCTTAATGTGGTGAAAGTTTTGCTGTTCCGTTTAAGCGAAAGTTTTTGTATGGGATGTTAATCATTTTCATTTGAAATTCAAATTTTATGCGTGACAATAGAAAAATAGGGTGATGCAAAGCATAATAAACAGAACGCTGTAAGACATAAAATTCTATCTGTAACATGTTTATTAAAATGTGGAGCTAAGAATGCTTTGCTAATAAGACCATGTTACCCAAGATATTTAATTGAAGTTATAATCAATCATAACTCCCAACAAAATAGCTAGTCTCCAAAAGTGGCTAGTTGTAAAATACAATCGTCCTCCGAACACAAATCTAAAACTATTGTATATTTTCTCACAATAAATTAATAGAAACAGAATTCTTCACTAGAACAACAGCTCTAGACATCCTCGGAATTCCATTCTATGCCTTCCTTTATTGGCTAAAGTGTTCTTGAATTGCCACCTTAATAGTCTTCAAAGCTTTTCCAGGTAATAAATCCAGTCAAGGTTTGATCTTTTTCGGGTACCAAATCGTTTATCTAAAAACATCTTTCCGGTGACTGGATTATCATCCGATCTTATAAAGTGTCCTGCTTTCTGTATTACTAAAAATTTAACTTTCCACTCAAAAAATAATTCAATGCAAAATTTTTCATCTAATGCAAGGGTCTGCTTATTGTTCCGAAATATATATATATATGTTTTAAGTTGAATTTCCCTGAAAAAATGAATCTTCTTTTTGTAGGCGTTTTCAATTATTAAAATTGAAAAATAAATAAATAAAACGTCAAAATGATGCACTGCCTTAAATGGTGAGTGGGAGCCACCATCCGAGTGCAAAGGGTTAATAACTAGCTTTTTAAATATTTTGTAAATTTGCAATTTGGGTGTTTTTCACACATTTAATTCCACTAAATATGCGTCTTAAAATTCCTTTTTCAAATACAAGAGTCTATTAATCTTTCTCAACCTTTGTCAGTTATTCAGGAGTGAATGCGATAACGGCCCTAATCATAATTTTGTAAATGAATAATTTGGTGTTTCTGCCGAAGAAGCAGAATTATGTGCTTTATTTCTAAAGCTTTTCCTGTCTCTACCTAATTTTTCTCAAACGATGTTTTTACGATTCTGCTTGTCTGTAAATAAAAATTCATGAATACAAATTATTGAATAATCGATCAAATTTCAATACGGTGACTTTTGACAAAATGTGCAATGCTGAATTTTGTGTCTTGAATGTGTACATGCCTTTTGTAGTTCGGACATAATTCATGTTACAATTGTTTCCGTTAATAAAAAGAAAATTGTATTGCACAATTCTTTTACAGGCCAAGCTGAGTTTAATTGGGAATTTTAATTAAAAAGAGAGCTAAATTTTGACTTTTTTTGCTATAAATTCTAAAAATATTAAAGCACAAAATTAATTTTAATAAGATTTAAAAAATTATCTTTTAAGTTATATCAATTTTTTATTGCATTTACCGTTCCTTTTTTGTTTTTTTAATAAGTTTTTTTTTATCAGTTAAGAAATTTAAACAATACATTCCATTATTGAAGTGAAACCGGCGTTCTGGCATAAGGGTAGCGCGTCTTCCCTATGGTCTGGACGTCCCGGTTCAGGCATGGTTGTTCTTCTGTGTTCTAACTGTGAGGTGAGTGAGTATGCCTCCCCCCCGTGTAAAAAGGGGTTATGCAAGCGTATGTGATGCATGAAATATCTAAGTCGTACTATTGGCCTTTGACGCTATTGAAAAAACAAGAGACGCTCACTCGGCTTAAATCGCTGACAGATAACTGTCAACGGGCTTGTAAAGTGCCATAAGTCACAACACACTGAAGTGAAACTCAAATCGTTTTCATTATTGCTGCAAATATTCCCCATTTATTCTGTAGTGAATAGCTTATAAGCCAGTTAACAACTACCCTGCGCGATCAATTGCTTTTGTATCATGGTCATATTACTGGACTGCGAACCACAAGGTCCCAGTTTCTATCCTCGCTCATAACAATCCGCCACATTGGTGGCCTCGGACGATGAACCTTCGTACAGTTGTTGTGGCGCCATCTACCCACAGCAACCCAAAGTCGTCAGACTCCCTTGACGCAGCATCAACAACCACTCACCTACACACGCTCGCCATAACGCTTGGTGCTACTCAAATGGGTACAGGCGCATTAGAATCAACAGCTAATACATCACCACTCAAGTCATATCGTTCGTCTCACCTCCGATTCACTGGAGGGAGAGTCTGTAGTGAATAATTTATAAGCCAGTTAACTACGCTACCCGTGCAATTGCTTTTGTATCGTGGTCATGTTACTGGGCTGCGAACCACAAGGTCCCAGGTTCTTCTTCGCTCATAACAATACGCTACAGTTCTATTAAGATTTGAAGATGCGGCATTTTTAAATAGGAGCAAAATAGCAACTTTTTGGAGTAACCCAGTATTTCTGGCTCTCCAATCGACTTTGAGGGTGATGTATGCGTGTTAAGCATGTGCAAGTAATTCATGTTTCTTTTAGTTAGTTTAAAAGCTTCTATTGAGTCTAGACTCATTATACCATTTTTTCGTTCACACTGTTTGACTTTTCGGCTTGGGTGTTGGAAATGCACATTTAAGAGCAGATGAGAACAATTGCGACGTGAAACTTTTTATGATTGGCAATTCATTTATCAGTAACTGTGCATTCTGTTATAAACGTTCTGTGTTTCATGTAGTAAGTGCATTGTATTTGGGTGACATTTTAATTTAATGTTGAGTTTATTAAAAAGAAATTGGGCTGGTTTACTAATATTATCATATATTTGTAAGAAACAATATTGTATTTATTACATTCGGACTAAAAAGTCGACTGTTTCGGAAGGTATTGGTTTTAGTACCTGCACGTGTTACTCTATAAATGCAAAAGAAAAGAAATGTTACGATTATGATTGGAAGAAGGGTATAGATTTTTTTAGTACCATAAAAATAAAATAATAGTATATTTATTTATTATTATTATTTTACATTTTAATAGAACAAGAAAGGACAAAAAAAAAAAAAAATTATGAAGCATACGCCATTTGATGCATCACTTTTGGAGATGAAATATTAAAATGAAAGGAGCAAATAACGTCAAAAATGTCTTAAATTCTTTGATTTGAGATAAATCTTATGACGAATAAAGTATGCAGAACAGTAGTACTAGTTTTTGTTTCGGCGATATTCTCGAAGCTCTTAAATAAAGAGATTTATGCAAAATAGTAATGGTTTTTGAGTCTGGTATACTCGTGGTGCCTTTGAATAAAGTGATATACTTGGATTAACGCTGAATTTTGATTCTGGGTTACTTATGGTACCATCGGATAAAGTGATTTTCTCGTAATAGTACTGGTTTTTGATTTTCTTCCGTTTAGTAAAAATAAACCCTCATTCATAACAATATTTACACTGTCTCCTGTTAAGGAAAGAAAATTTAAATGAAATTAATATACCAGAATTGAGAATCGAATACTTTATACTGAGGGTGTCCCAAAATGATTGAAACCTGATTCGATTCTTAGAGATAAGTGGACGATGGACAAAATAGTTCAAAATAAGGTACAGAATAAAACTACGTTAATAAAAAAAAATTTTTTTGATCTTGTGAAAAAAGAAAATCGTCGGCATTTCACTGTGCGGTTTTTAAAAATACATTTAACATAAATATTTGAAACGACTAAATTACAGTTAAATGAAAAAAAAAAAATCGTCTGTGAATTAATTTGTTAGAATGTCGTTTTGAAAAATTATAAATTTGACAAATAAAAATGGTAGTCTAAACATAAAAAAAAAAAAAAAAAAAAAAACCGTAAGAATACGTGACAGTGCCGCGAATATGCCCGCAACAATCTCATCGCCAGTTTTCTATCCCAGATAATGTTAGGGCATAAATAATAATTTTGCGGAATGAAACTATCAGTACATCTTCTCACATTTAACCAATTAACCGGATAATTAACTTACATTCATTATCTTATATTTAATATTTCATCATACCCGATTAACAGGTTAACGAAAACATACAAATTTTTAAGTAGAAATTGCCAAATGGAGAAATTATGAAAAAAGAAAGCAACAGAATAACTTTTAAAATTAAATTCGATCACCTCTTTAAGTTAAACTAGAATGATAACGACAGGTCATACATTCGAACATGGCATCTTGTTGCAAGGTGTCTCATTCTTGGAAGAGTATGCTTATTAATTCAATCTCAATAGTGGAAGTGCTAACAACAGTTTTTCTGAAGAAAGACAAGCGACTCTATTCGGAGCGTTTCTGTGACCAGTGCGATGTTTGGCTAGTATTCTCCTTCTCATGCTCTCATTAGTTGAATAAATGATCACCAGTCAGAATGTTTAGAGACGTAAGAAATGGGGTGGTGTTCTGTTCTGAAGAAGCAGTTCAAATATTCACTGCGGAGAATTCATTGAGATTCTTGCATGTCAGAGAGGCAATGAAGTGGGCTAATTAGTGTATCTTTTCTAGAATTCGAATTACAGATTAAACTAATTTCATTACTTGGCCAGACACTTCTGCAAATCAAAATAAGAGCCCAGCTATATTATTTTTTAACCAATACCGTATGTACTGGAAAAAAGTGATTGGATAACCCTGCGCACTTATAAAGTTTTCGCCCGATTTAAAAAAAAAAAAAGATTATAAACGAACCACTGAATACTGTATAATAATGGAAACTTTTTACTATGGAATGGTCGCGTTCTTACTTTGTTTTAGTAATTTTATATTTGATTAGTATCAAAATAGTGCCTAAGATGGAAAATGTTTAATATATTCTTTGTCTCCACAAATTAAAATTGGCCATTACTATTCAATATCAGTTTTGGAGTTACATAAAAGACAGTGAGTTGGCAATACCAGTTAAGATACTGATACACATAGGAATCGCATATATAGTGTTTATGTGACAATCAAATTATTGGACAGCCAATACTTGGCAAAATTTGCAATACCGTTTTAATATTCTTCGCGGTACCAATAGTATCGCATTGAAATTTACATATTTTAATAAAACTTTTATATAAACATTTTTGCAATATAATGGAAAAAACATTTTCTTGTTTTTGTAATTGGAGAAAGATTTTGCAATCTCTGTACAATAAAAAAAAAAAAAAAAAAATAGCAAACTTTGAATTTGATTTTCTCAGATTTATTAATGACACAATTCACATGCATTTCCCTCAAAATTTGAAAGAAATCTACAAATTTGATATAATGGCCACATACCAAATTTCTTCAGTCTAGTTCAAAATGTTTGTCACAGACGGACATAATGACAAAAATATGTTTCCTGAACTCAGAAAGTTCTAAAATGCGGATTCGTCAAAATCTTGACTTCGAATTTTTTGACGATTACAATACTTTCTCTGTACTTTGCATATAAGAAATGAATCACAATGTTTAAAAGTTTGGGAAATTTCCTGGTCAAGACAAAGATCACTAACCATAGAAAAATAAAGAAACTTCTCATATTTATATACCAGCTGATCTGTCAAGAGTATTAATTGTACTTGATTTTAATTAAATCTCTTATATGATGTACAAATTGAAATTCATGGTCCCATCAACAAAGAATTTTAAACATAAAATTGAGACAGACATTTGGAGTGCGTTATTTTAGTTTGTTCTGCACTGTGTGCATAAATTTTCTAAATGCATAAAATTTCATTAAAACTAATTGTTGACATTATCCCACATCTAGTTACTGTGCTATAATTTTATTGCCTTGCACCTCATTAACTGCTGAATCCGACATTAAATTAATGAAGTATCATTATATAAGCATGCTCAATTGAAACAAGTGTTGATAAAAATAAACTGGGAACAGTAAGCATTATTACTGAGTTATAGTTTATTTTCTGGTACATTTATTATATTAATGAGCTTTATTTATTCATACAAAAAAATGAATGACATTTATTAAGAAAGCAAATATTTATTATGACACTGCCAAATTATATGAAAATATAAACATAACCATCCTTTCTTAACAATGGCAGTGAAACTGCCGATATGAAAATAGCCAACTGTAAATAATTGATGAAAATATGAAAATATTATAGTAACTTCACTTTTCAATTTTATTGCACTAATAAAAAATATTGATAAAAATTCTGAAAAAAATAAATTAGCATTATTAGAAATGCATGTTTTAATTTTAAGTATAAATTTATTTACGTGCAACAATATTTCAGGAGTTAATGCAGAAAAGTGCAATTAATTTTTTACTTAATTTGTAATTAAAATCTTTAAAAAGTTGTTCTAAGAAGCATATTCCCATCTTCCCTTGTACATTTGAGAAAAATTTCATAGTCTTTAGTCAAACAATAGAGTACCAAAACAATTTGGTTATTATTGATAAAATATCAATAACTTGAAAGGAAAAAAAAGGACAAATGTATATTGAGTTGAGAGCTAGTTTTAAATTTTTTTAAGTCCCCTTAAATTGTTTTGAGTACGAGTACTTCATCTTGTACAGATTTTATCAAATAAAAATTTGAAAAATACTAAATTCTACTTAAACTTAAAAAAAAATATTTTCTTCAAAATTTTTCAAAAACTTCTCTTTATTTAACATACCTCACATTTTAAAATCTTAAATTGTATAATAACATATTTGTTTCTTCTCAGATCAAGAATTCGTGACTGGCTGAAAAACTGATTCACTACAGATTATGTTGTTTCTGATGGCATTTATCATAAACAAGCCCACTGACTGCATGACTTAGCTATTCATGAATAACAAACCTTTTTACAGGGCAGACTTCATTCATGCATTTCATTCATTCAACCACAGATTGTAATTTAGACCTGAACCAGAGATGATCACTTCTGATCCAGTTCCCCCAGTAGTATTACTCTCGCCATGAAGAACTTTGTGACCATGACAGATTGATACGTTTCGTAGCCACCACCACACACGGAGAGTCTTCGGCTGGCGGGTTCAGACTCGCAACCCAACGGATGCAAAATCAATGCCCTACCAACCAAGATATCCCGGCCTACTACAGATTATAAAAGGAGGAAACAACAAAAACAGATTTTTTCTTTTATTGTTGTTAAAATCTGGGGTCAATTTCCTGATTAACATTGCATCTGTACCCTTGATTTCAAATGTTTAGTGTATGAATGCATCTGATTGAAATGAAGTACAAGTTAAGTACAATATGATTACAGAAAATTTTATTTAAATATAAACAACACTACAGTTAAAAAATATAAAACACTTTACAATAAATCTTTGAACATTTATATACATCCATGCACAAATTAGCTTTACAATAAGATAATGTGGGCTGTACGAATTATAATGGCTACTGCTTACAAAACTCTCCTACTTTCATTTCATTTTTAAGAATACAAAAAAAAAAAAAAAAAAAAAAAAAAAAAAGTTTTCCATCAAGCACCAAGAAGCAAATACAGTGTTTAACGATACAGCTTTAGTAACTAAGAATTGTTCCTATATTCTTCAGTGAGAACAGTCCTTAAAACATGAAATGAGATCTAATAAAGCTGCCATACCTGAAGTCTATCCTTACAAGCTCTTTAAGTACTTAATAAATCAATTAAAAACGCAAGATTGAGCATTTTAAAAACATTCATTAAGGTTCTACAAGTTGGTGAACTTTGGCTAGCCAGTTTTTATTTCCCTTTAGCTATAATGCAAAATTAAGCCCAATTAAAATGAAAGCATATTAGCAAATCTCACTATCCAAGATTTTCATTTTTACCTTATGCATTAGATGTAATGTCTTTCTAAACTTTTACCATTCATACAAGAACTAAGACTAGTAATGTTACTTATACTTTCTATACATAAAGATGTACTTAAAAGCAATTTACAATTAAAGAAGTTTGACAGCCAATACAGATATTCAAAACAAATAAAATTAAGTCAAATTAAAGATAGCCATAAAAATTTCATTCTCGCTTGACTTTAAAAACAAAAACAGGGCCTTATTACAATATTACTAAGGAATAAGAGTTTCAAAACATAACATCCATTACTGCCACTTCGTTCTTACAATCTCCAAAATGACAGAAAAATACAGTATTTTATAGCATGTATAAATATATTATAAAACGTTTTTGAAATAATTTTATACATTCTTTAATTACTTTAAATAAAAAAAAAAGAGAATAGTATAATAACATGCAATAATCAAAAAATTGCTATGAAATTGAAAATTCGATTTCAGTTTCTATTTTATTATAGATTTTTACAAGTACAACAATGCTGTTTAGGGTTTCAATAACGAAAATTAATAGTAATTAATAGTTAATATTAATAGTAGAACTTTGACTCAATAATGCCCAGAGTTTAATTTATAAAACAGTTATATTTTACTTCAGTGGCTAAAACGAACATATTTTATTGCGTCTATTTAACTTTGCCCAATCATTTCCTAATGGAATGTACTAACTATTAGCTTCCTTTTTAAACCAAATAATCATAATTTTGTTCCTTTTTTTTATTTCTGAAGTAATGTAGGAAATTTAAATGTAATAAGATAGTCATTTTTAAAAATATTTTAAGCACTTTAATATATAAGCACTTTAGTATATAAATATATAGCCATAAAAAAACTTTAAAAATGGTTTTCTACTAAATTTACAATAACTTAAATTTCTTTCTTTCTTTTTTTTCCCCCCTTCAGAATTTTATTCATCTTTAATTATTTCAATTCTGGTCTTTAAAATATAGTTATTGAAATAAATCAAACTGGGCATTAATGGACTAAAAGCAAAATATTCTTGTTTAGATAAAAATAGAAGAGCAAAACAAAAACCAAACTAGCACACCAAATAGCAGCATGTGAGGCATAGTATTTTAAGAATATTCATTATAAATAACATAGAAAAATAACGTGTTTATTCTGGAGTATTATCACTATATTCTAGTAAAGTTAACAATGAAGAAAATTATTACAAATAACTTTCTTATTTTAATGAAAATACTACGTTTTCATTTGTTGCCTTGGAAAAGTTACCATTGGCGTCATAGTGAAAGACTATTGGTTAAAATCACCATTCACATATGTGTAAATATATGAAAAGAATACAAAATCAGTTTATGCAGATTAGACAAATAAAGAATAGAGGGGCTAGTTAAATTCATATAGACAATTTCCTGAAAAATTAACTCAAATTAAAATATGATTTAAATTACAATTAATTTTAAAAAGAATTAAAACTAATGATCTCTATAATTTAATTTGATTTGATTTTAAATCCATAAAAATTTTAAAATTTAGAACTGATACTTTATAAAAGCAAGAACAAATTTTTAATAACCAAACAAAATTTATTTCATTTTGAATATTACTTTTGAAAAGCAAAGGACTCTTTCCAACTCTTAAGATTACTCAGTATTAGAGTTACAGTATTAAAAAAGGAAAAGAATTAAAATTATCATCACATGGACAACTACTTTTATACAGGTGGCTGCATTGAATCAGATTTAACTAGGGAAAAATCATGAACAGAGTTTGACAATCTTATTCATTTTATCATCAAAATGACACAATAACAGGAATAAATTCAAGATTAAGTCAGCATCTTTATGTATGAAAAACTAATAAAATATTAAATAACCGAGTTTTCTGTTAATACCCTATTGCAAGATATTTTGTATTCAACATTACTAAAGAAAAATTTAAAAACAGAAACAGATCTTTTGAGTATATAAACATTTAGCTTGAAAATGCAAATTTAACTATTCATATCATGTGAAAATATCCATAAGGATTTCGAAATGCTTTTTTCCAGAAAGATTTCCACAACATATGGTCAAACATTTAAGAAATTTGCATTTAAATTTATGTATTCTTTAAATGGCGATAACGCAGAAATATCAGCAAAAAAATTTACATTTTCAATAATGTTCATTACAAAACACAGGAATCCAATTCTGTGTGAAAAATTATATAAAAATTACTAAAAAAAATAGGCAGTGAAACAAATCTTGATATGTATTCAGATTCAGGGAAATGTCTGGATTTATTACAGACTTGTCTCAGGATAAAAATGACATTTTGATATTGAAAATATTTTAAAATTAAACACAAAGCAAATTATTTGAAATTCACTTCTTCCACATTTGATTAATAATTAAAAAGTATGCATAAAATTGTAAAAAGTAAAATTCCTATATTGGCAAATTAAAATGCTAGTGAAACCAACTATGACAAAAATATGGCCAGACCTTAAAAGACAATTTTAAGAAAACAAAAATTAAGAGGAAGTTATTCAAGTTGAAAAATCAAAAGCAAGAAACATTCACTTTTCCAAAAAGGCATTTAAACTGGAATCTAAGTATTTTTGTTCTGATACAATAGGTTGGAAATCAAGAATCAATGATATGTAATGGATCAACAGAAAATGATAATTATTCATTTCCTACATAAGCTGTTGTCAATACTATAAAAACCACATTTAAAAATATCTTGGCCAGTTATGTAAAAAAGACAATATTTAATTTTAATTAATCTAAATACAAATAGGATAAGCGAAATATTACCAATTGTAAATTGATTGATTAGATTTAAGGCATCTCCTCACTTTGTTTAGATATGCCGAATATATAAGAGTTAATTTGGTTTATCAGTTTAATAGAATGTACTGACTCAAATTTTGCATTGGTTGTCCATAACCTTCAGACACTGAATCCCTTTGTTTTTAAGATATATTGAAATCAAGCTGCTCATTTTCATTCTATGGTCACAGTAGAATATTTAATGCATATTTCGACTGTCGTATTTAAATAACAAACAAAACACGGACAATCACTGATTGATAAAACTGGGAAACGGGAAAGGAGGTGAAAACAAACTTTAGAATTCTAACCTGCCATTGTCTAATTTTTTTTTAACCATACATGTATAATGAAAAAGATATATTTAAAAAAAATATGACAACTTTAAAAAATTTGAAGCTGGAGAAGATTAAATACTATTTTCAAGAATGATAATATAAGTTAGTTATTGACCACTGGGAACAGCAAATTTTTAATTATAAAATAACATAATTTAAATGAAAAAAAAATAATGTTCAAAATAATTCATTCATTCTATTATCAATTAAAGCTGCAAAATGCAAAAAATTCACCATCAATATAAGCAAAAAATGTTATATATGCTGCCTTAAAATATTTGAACTAATTCAAAGTCCATGTGCATAAATTTAGACATTTTTTTTATACAGCAACAATTACTTTTCACTTGAAAATAAAAAAAAAAATGATCTGACTAAACATTAAAACTGATAGATGGCAACATCCATGTATTTCATACAGATCCACAAAAGAAACTCCAAACCACTTCTTTAATCTTAGAGCTCAAATTTTAAAATATAAATTTCAAAGATTCAAGTAGGAATGGTAAAAAATAAATCTAAACTGAATAAATTACAAATCATTAAAGAGGAATACCAATTACAAATATAAATCCAGTCAGATATATTTGTAAAACATGAGAAGTCCTAGACAAATACATGGAATGTATATCTTAACTCTCACCTTCATCTGTATTTTGATTGGTAGCATATGTCTTTTGCGAGGATTTACTCAGACTAGTTTTTTCAGAAGTTGGCGAATCTGTATAAGGAGTATCGGTGTAGGGCAGTGGTATAGCTGCTGGTTTATCAGACGACGATGGCTGAGTTGTAATTGGATTATTTGAGCTAGAAGCACCCTGTAACAAAAGAAATATTTCATCCAGAATGCTGTCGTTGTTTAATGATCTCATTATTTAAACTAGATTTATTTTGATCAGTAAACCTCCCCACTGAGGTTTCAGACATCTGATTTTCTATTTCCCTCTCCTAATCCTATAAATAATGTATTTTTAAAATTTACTGAGTATGCTATAACAGAAGTCTAAAGAAACGCCATGTCTACCAATACTTTATTCAGCACTGTAAACTTTTAAATTATAGTCTGTGTATTTTCTATAGGCAGTTCAAGGTCACATTTTCTACTTCATAATGTTGAGGCAGATAACAGTGTCACTTTTTTTACACAGCTGTTAAGGTATTAAGAAGGTAAGGTATTCCCGAATTGTACTGGCATGGAAAAAAAAGTCGAAGATGGCTTTGTCGAAAGATGGCAATGGAGAAGGAGAAAGAATGAAAAGTAGGAGAAACGAGTGTTCTTGAAATGCCTACAGAAATTACACAGACTATAATTGAGAAAAAAAGATGCTGATAATAGAAACACTACATAGGATATTCAAGTATAATATGAAAATAACCCTACACAGGATTTTATCTGCACACTACTATTAAAATGTTTAAGACAATATCAGTATTTAGAGAGTAACCAACAGCGAAAAGGATATTTTTAATTTAAATTTTAAATAATGTGTTTTATTATAAATTGACTATGCTAAGTCAAAAATTTATTTGAAAATAACCCTGCTTACTAATATTAACACAGTAGACTTAGTTTCAGTTGAATAAAAGAAATGTTGTTAGCAGAAGTAATATAAAGTATTGTTCATTTTAAAATCTCAACTATCATTATCCTGAATACTTTGTTCAACACATTTTCCATTTTTGTCGTTCTTTCTCAATGTCCCCCCCTTTTTTTTTTGTAATTTAAACTATATTTATTTGTTCTAATTTGAAATTGTGAAAGATTTCTCCATGGTGTTCGGCAAAAAAAATATTTCCTACTACATCAATCACCTTACTACAATTTCAGTGAAATCAAAACCGATTGGTGCAAAACCTTCTGACAAAAGTGCAGTAGGTTTTAGTACTTGAAAATGATATAAATAAAAAAAGCCCCATTAAATAAAGTGTGTACAAAAATATGATTCAAATAATGAGATATGCATAAAATAAGCAAAGATCTTTTGAAATAAACTGAAAAAATAATTTTATCTATAAAAAAAATCATTTGTTTTTTCAATTTTAAGATAAAGAAAAATTGCAATAACAATTTGTGTGTGTGTGTGTTTTAGCCAATACGGGAACCAAATACTGGATACTTGAAATTTTAGAACAGAAGAATAAATTGTTTGCTCTTTCTGATAATTTTGCATATAAAATAATAAAAATAACTGCTTAAAAACAAGCAAGAAGTTTAGTTTTTATTTTATGCATTTTTTTTAAATGATTTATTTTTTCCCCCAACAAAACGTGAATAGTATTATTCATTAATAGTTTACATTTTGAAAAAATATTTTCATGTTACTAGAACACCAAAAATAAAATTTTCACTTCATAAAGTTTAGAACTTTATAGAAATTGTTAAAGTAAATTTTTTTTACTTTAACATTATTTATCATATATCTTTCAAACTCATATTTCAATACTATATTTTATTCAATATTATACTTTATCACATATTTCAATCAGATAAAGCATTTTATTTTTAATAAAAGTTTTGAATTAAAAAAATTAATATCTGGAAATTTTTTATTTTAAGACAGAAAAGATGTGGATATATAAATACCTCATTTAACTTTGATTTGGAATCGTCATGATCTTCTTCATTATTTGATGCATCTCCATCTTCTTGCTATAATAAAGTATACATTAAAATATTATTTTATTTAACAATTTTTATAATAATGTACATTTTTATTTGCATTTTACAAAATATTTTAGTTATTTTATTCATAATATGAATATAAACAAGCCTAAGGGTATTTAAAAAATATGCTAGATTTGAATTGCATAATCAGTAATCTAAGTGTACAAGTTCTGTAATTCATAAGTTCTCATTTATAAAATGACTGAACCCTTTTTATAATTTTTGAAGATCAAACTAAAAATATTTTACTAGTATGAAATTATCCAGACAAAAACATACTCCCAGTTTTCTCATGTGCACATCACTGCCAGAAACACGCCATCAGTCCTTCTAGAACAGAATACATCTTAAGAATAGACTGAGGGATCTCTGAAGATATTTGATTAATTCAGGGGTAATTAAGTAATTCCAAGCATTACTTAATTACCCTTGTCAAAAGTACAAAATGGAATTATATTTTATAAAGATCAAAAATGGCTTTTAAGGGCCGTCATTCCAAATTACTTGAAGGCACCAAATCTTTCACCAAAGAAAAAAGACTACGCCTTTTCAAACGCTAGTCATTGATTGTGCCAAGAAAGAAGACGAGCAGAAGTTCTGTGTTGATGGTGGTATCTGGAAAGCTTATTGCATATTTTGAAAGGCAGTAACTTCTTCTCAAAGAAAAGGGTAGAGTATCACATTTATAAGTACAATGCTACTTTAGCAATCATAAGTGTAGTAATTATTCAAGCATTACTTAATTTTTCCTTTTTCAGTTTATTCCAATTAGTGTCTGATACATAAGAATAAATGGGAAAGCCTTATTCTAGAACTGATTTTACTAGAGAGGCATATGTGTTGTTTTTAGAATGTTAACATCAAGATACCAATCATAACTGGAGACTAATTTGAGAATTGTAAAACGTTTTCAACAATTAAGTCCCAGAATTTCAAAACAATAGCTACTTAATATTTCTTGATCTAGTATGCACCCC
Organism: Argiope aurantia; assembly: GCA_026543865.1. Taxonomy (NCBI): domain Eukaryota; kingdom Metazoa; phylum Arthropoda; class Arachnida; order Araneae; family Araneidae; genus Argiope; species Argiope aurantia. The sequence goes on from JAPMOR010036986.1 coordinate 60,192, forward strand.
AGGTATTGAGTGTTTTTAGCATATTTTAAATTATTGCCATTCAGGTATATTGTTGATTTGTCGTTAGATGTCCATTAGAAGTAATTAAAAAAATTGCTGTTTAATAGTCAGTTTATACTTCTCAGTAAATATATTATGACATACATAAGATGTCATCATCAACAATAACAAAATGTCTAATTTTACTGTGTTTAATGATCACCAGTAATGCATAATAAAAACCATGCCTGGCTATAAATTAATTCCTAAGTGAAAACACATTTTAAATTAAAGGGGTCAGACGATGCTTTGTATTTCATCTCTTATAAAGCTGTGTTGAAAATCAAAGATTCAATATAGGGCTCCTCTCTTAATACTAAATGTGCCAAAATATTTTGTAATTAGCTTTTGTCTTCAAACTCTATTAAAGGCCCTAGACATGTCAAACAGCAGTAGAATAATAAGTTGTTGTTTTTTTTTTACAGACTGGAATCTCTTTTTGGAATGCTGGTGTACAGCTGGTCCTCCCCTTTCATATATTTTGTTGGGTTCTACCAAAGGTAATATTTTAAAGAATCCAATTTTATTTGTCAACCTTTTGGAGTTTTTCTATTCATAGAAATGGTCTAGATCATCTGTATGAATCCATCTGGGATTAATAACAACAATTGATAACCTTAAAAAATGCTCCAGATATTCAAGTTAATTATATTATATATAATTAAGAATTGTATATTATATATATATATATATATATATATATTGCTAAATTACAAATATAAGTTAAATTCCTGCTGCTATTGTATTGCTCAGAAAAATAGCAAAGTCTAGAAGTTATGACTCATAATTTAGGAACATTTTTCTTTTATGCCAATAGATGGGAGAAATGTCTACTTAGAATAAAATTCACTTGATAACATTTATTCAAATGTGATTTGAAGGTAGCCAAAAAATGCTTAGACATAAAGGAAGTAAGACAATATTTTGGTCTGCAAAAAGAGTTATGTAAATAAACTGCCATTTGCTTTATTCTTGCAAAGGAGCACACAACCCGTGTTTATTTTCATTGAGAGGGAAAAGAATTTATACACAGACTTGTAAATACAAACAAGATGTCTCAACTAAGATTCCCCCCTCCCTCTATAATCCAGAATTGATGAATGAATTTTCAAATACTGCAGTTATAATGAATAGAAGAATATCCTCTGATTTGGAGAAACAAATTTAAATAAAGTTAGTCTAATATTGTATTCTTTATATCACTAGATGACCATTTCTTAGTAAAAATAGATTTTGTAATTATACCAATATTTTTCATATTAAAATGGAAAATAAATTGTAGTGTTGTAAATTCAACTAGCTTGATATTCAAAAAACTTTAGGAACTAATTATCAAATTAATAGCATTCAGAATAAATTTAAAAAATGAAAGAGTAAGATACAATATTAATTAATAACATTTTAAATATAAATCCTTCTTGATTTCAAGACAAAATGTTTCCCAATCCTAACAATAAATATACTTTACCTGTTCAAATTCATCTTCATCGGCCACTTCAGGTTTACATTTACCACAACAAAAGTTGAAGCAACAACAGCAACAAAAACAGCAACAGAAATAACACCCTGTTATTATTCCACATAGTGCACAGAATGCCTAAAAGAAAGCCATTGAAATTATATTTGTTAAGATTTTAGATACAAATGCATTTTAAGATTCATTATAATCACATGAAAATATTTTTTTTTCAAATAAAACTAATTATTTGTTAATGAAAAATTTATTTAAAAAAATCAATCGTTATTCATCCGAGTAGTTTTAATTCCTAATTGTACCCAAAGCAAATTATAAGTTTCTACACATTAAATGCATTTTGGGACAGCACTATTTATTAAAAAAAAATATGCCTTTTATTAAAAAAGTTTTTATTACCACTAAACTGCAATTTTTATAAAAACAAATCCATTGTTTGTAATTTTTACCACAGAATACCAATTTTAAAATCCCTCAATATTTACTAAAAATTTTATAGAACCAGTTGATCAAATTGCTTTTGCAAGCTAGAAGCAAAATCCAAATGAGGTTAAATATCTGCTATTATATTTAATCATTACAAACTCAAATGCAGACAATCAGAGAATAAAAATTTATGAATGAAATATATTCAGGAGAAAGTAATAATAAACAATCTTTGCTTTTTTTTTTTTTTTTGCACATTATTAATTTATGTTTATGAAATCTTCAATCTTAGAAATACATGTAAAAGTAGGATGAATTGCTAAGTTTTGGAAGATATCACACTGAATAAAGCCACAGTTGAACCTCAAAATAATCATTTACAATCATAATCCATTTGTAATTTTAGAAACATTTAAAGCACATAAAATCACATTGGCTCCCTTATTTTAGAGCAATTACAAATAATAATAATAATAATAAAAACCACAAAAATTACAAAGACGACAAAAAAAAAAAAAAAGTTGCGTCTCACCTTGAACCAACCACTGGAAAGCACAAAATAGGCATTCACGTTTGATTCTCCAAAATGTTCTGCAGCATACAATCCCAAAGATCCATATTTATCATAGATATTTCTTTTGGTTTCATCTATCAAAATGCTGTGTGCTCTATTTATGTCTTTGAACTAAAAAAATATTCATATTAAAATAGGATGTTTTATAAAAAATTATTTTCAGTGGAAAGTAATCCAACCCTTTTATTTTGAAAAAGTAAAAATAATATCACATATTTCATATAAAAAATACTGATTATTTAAATTGCAATTATGTCTATAACATAAGCTAAAAAGGCTTTATCTATTAACATGTAAATATAGTTAACAAATTCCTAATATCTATAAATTTTTTAAAAATTCAGATGTAATAAAAATCTTAGAAGATTCATTTAAGATTATTGCAATGAATAATATATTTTGGTGATAAATGCTAATCTTACAATAATGGGAAATTCTTTCAATTTGTTTGAACGATTATAAAGATTCTAATAAGAAAAAGTAAAAACATTTGGTTCAGTGATCATAGATAACAAATCTGGTAGAAATGTATACAAATACAAGCAATTAACTGTTGCAGCAGGTATCTTCTGGTTAAAAATCTTCAACACATAAATAGATTTTTTTTTGTTGCCGAAAATGAAATTTTATTAGTTTTTGAATACAAACTATAATATATAGAATAGCTTTAACCCTAAATATCTCTAGTAACTCCTTCCAGGAATAAATTGGAAGAATTCATCAATCTACAATTAGACATGTTCATATGCAAAAATTTAATCTCATTTTTTCTTTTTTATAATTAATATTAGTGAGTTATCCCTACTTCAATGCTTATACAATAGATTCTCAGCTTGTGTACATAAATGATTTTTAATAACTAAATTTTTAGACAAAAAAAATGTATAATAGTACCTATTTAACATTTTTTTAATGCTTACAATTCAGATATATATTTTCTTTCTCTTTTTTAGTTTTGCACCCTTTAAATTGGAACTGTATGCTATGATAAAAAATGTTTTGAAAGAAGAAAGGGATACTTTTTAGATATTCTGTATGATAAAAATCTCAGGAATGGGTTAAAAAAATTATGCAAATTTCGGTTAAAAATGGGGTTTAGGAAGCAATTATATTTTTTAGAAAGGGGAGCAATTTTTAATACCTTCCAATCAATTATATTTGTGAAATTGTATTTTTACTCATGAAATTGCAAGTAAATCTTAAACAGCTACAACTTAAAGCTAAATTCTGCTTGAAATTAACGAATATAAAACATTTTATGTCAGCGTTAGTTACAAGGAAACTGGCTCAGTCATACTTTAATTGTCATCAATAATAAATTATATTTGCTTATAAATACTATTTATAAATACAACAGAATAATATAAATCTCAAACATTTTATTCTTTGACTATAAACATGCATTTAAGATACACTAGCCTCTTTTGGCGAACAGCTGGTTTGGCAAAATTAGTTTCTACAAAAATTCAAAAGAATTTTTCATACATAACTTCTTTAGCAAAGCGTTTATAAACTTCAAATTTTGATAGTCATGCATCTTACACTATTTTAGAAGTGCTGCAGAGTTCATAGTGCTGCATAATTCTTTTAAATTTTCAAATTTTCTTTAGTTTTCGATAAAATTTGTACTTTAATTTGAAAAAGAAAGTGACTAAGCTTCACCTAATCCAAGAAATGGAAGTTGTTCATAAAAAAATTAAAAATAGAAAGGAAAGTCATTCATTTTTGTAGTTTTGCAGAATATATTTCATGATTTACAAAATATATTAACAGCTTATTCAATAAAAAAAAAAATTTAAAAAATTCATAATAAAAATTTCTTTAAAATATTTTTTAGTATTAATTAAGAAATATTAAGCACATTACAATAAGAAAAAATTTCAAGCTAAAAAGGGATACTCTAAAAACGAATGAAAATTGAATATTCATAATGACTTATTCCTGAAGTTAAATCTTGGTTATGAGTGTGACAACATTCCAACATTTTATTATAAGTATGCCTTATTTATCAGAAATGGGTAAAATAAATAAATTTAAGAAAAAAAACAACTCGAATATTTATAGTTAATCAAAAAATGTTAGAGATGTGCAACAATGAAAATTATTTAGGTCTGAACAATGAAATACATTGCAAGAAATTGTCAAACTAAGCACATTCTTTTTAAGATACCTAGATTTCCCAATCCTAAATTGACATGAATACAAAAAAAAAAAAAAAAAAAATCCCCACCAGAACCCTATGGTATATAAAGACTAGTGATAAATCTTTCTCCGTTTTCAATTCTTCTGATATTGTGAATGTCAGTTTGCCCGTGCCTCTTGTACATAAATTATGCCTACCAGGATAGAATAAAAGTGAAGATTAAATTTTAAAGTGTCTTCTCATTCTTCGGCCATGAAACTGCTTCAAGATTAAGTGTTTACATATTATATATATATATATATATATATATATATATATATATAAATAAATCTTTATATAAAATTTTATATGAAAAATTTTTTTTTTTTTAATTTCCTTTTTTTTATTATTAACTTTGCTATAAAACTTATATATACAGATCAGAACCTTATATAGACATTTCTAATTTTTTTATCATAATATACATATTTTTTTAGATCACTTTGAAATTGTATTACAATGTTACAATGGAACAATTTAACCAGTAATTATTCTTCATTTTTAAAATAAATTTTTACTCTTATAGCAAATATTAATATTAGAGATATGCATTATAAAAGCATATCTTTTGACAGTTGTCATCAACAAAAATGGTAATTTTCCAAGTTTTTTTCATTATAACTGTTATCAATGAACTTTTTATCTAACATTTTATATTTGTTCCCATAGTGATTTAGACCACTAACTTTACTTGTTCTTTTAAACATAATTCATGTATTATAACCATAAAATAAAACCAATATAATTTTAAAACTGCATTTTTTTAAAAAAATTTGCCATTTAAAGATTTAATTTTTTGAACATTTAATACATCTGAAAAAAAAATTGTAACTCACTAAGAAGGGTATTAGATATTATCTATAGAAATAATTAATATTTCAGTCAAAAAATATAAAAACTTTATTTAAAATTCTATATATATAAAATCAAATTGTTGACGAAAATGAGATTTGGTTTGCTTCATCATATATTGCCCTAGAAGCACAATATTTTAAATTTGCATTTGGAATTGTTGAAATTCAATAAAACTCAATAAAATTTCCACATTTTTGTAATAATTATGATATTTTTTTATGGTGATGCTACTTGTATAATAGAAAGTTAGGCAAAAATTAACTAGTAAAATACCACAAATAAGAGAAAATCTATTCATTCTAAAGCTTAAAAGATTATTCAGTAAAACCACCAAATTTTTAAAAAGAGTACATATACTACATATAGATACATTAAGCAATTTATACTTTTCAGATTACTACAATAATCCAATAAGTAAACATCCCATTAATATGGTTTACTTAATTTCAATAATAAATAAAAAAAAAAAGCCAAATTACCTTCTCTGCAACCTGTGGATTATCAAGGTTTTTGTCAGGATGGTATTTCAAAGCTAGCTGAAATAAAATTTAACAAGTTAATAGCAAAATAGAAGAATAAATATAAATAGAACAAATACTTTTGCTAAAATATGAATGTGAAAGAGAAATGAAATTTCATCATTCTTACTAGATCATCTAAATGCTTTAAAATAATTCTTACACAATTATTTAAAACTCCTCAGCTTATCATAACATTAAACAAGAAAATTCAAAATAATTTTTGAAAATGAAGAAGCATTTTCACAAAGTAGAAAATTAAATTGTAAAATTAAAATTCATTATAAGTTGGATTTTTTACAGTGAAAATGTCTCGAATAACTTAGTAATAAGTAACTTGGAATAACACATATAGTATTTTGAGATATTCAGAGAAAATATTAAATTTCTTTTTTTGAAGAAAAATTGATCAGAATTTTTGAAAAAACGGTTCATTGTTTGAAAATGGTTAAATGGTTCAATGTTAAACCTAACGTGTATTATTAATGTGTCTAATCTAATGTGTACTATTAGGCAAAATTTCTATTAATGAAATATAATCATATACATAAAATTTCTACAGAATATATGTCAAAATTACAAGACATTCATATTAAGAATAAATTTCAGTAAATGTAATCACTCATGAAATACAAGGAAAAAAATTAAATACTCGCATTTCTCCATTTATAATTAAAATTTTAATTTTGTAAACAAATCAAATAAGTTTAATAACAAAAGAAACAGAATGGGTAGTAGGAAGTAGAAATAAAACAATGAGAAAAACCTGATATTTATTACATCATTCATAATGTAATATCAATTATTTTAATATTACAAATATGTGGTTTGTAATTTAAGTTAACAAGCATTTAATGCTTAAAAAAAGCAAATTTATACTATACCAAATAGATTATTTATATTATATAATTAAAAATAGATTTTAGTCATTATTACCTGACGATATTTCTTTTTAATTTCATCTTTGGTACTAGTCTTGGGTAATTCTAAGATCTGATACAGACTATCACCAGTTGTGCTAAAGTAAATAAAATGATGGTAAAAAAAAAAAAAAAAAAATTAATACTAGATAAATTTTTTTGAATCTATAAATAAACCACTAAATATGTTTGCAAAAAATAAGCCATTAAATAAAACAGAGAACATAAATTTCATTGACAAATTCTGACAATATCATATAGTTATAGAAATACAGTTGAGCAAGAAATTATCAATATTACCAAGAAATTACTTACTCTTATACTTTTCTTTTGACATTTTAAATTAAAAATTACAAAAGAATTAAAATATGAATTTATTTAAATCTTGAAACTGTTTTCTCCAAAATGCTGCTAAAAATAAATTTTAAAATTATAACTCTTTTGAAATTGCATATTACTTAACAAGGACAAAAATGGAATTAGCTGGTTCCCAATAACTAACTTCTAACAAAATTCAGAAAATAGTGGCAATATATAAAATCTTTAATATAGTTCTTACAAATTTTTGAAATCAATTTTCATTAATAGATTTCTTATTATCTTCTTTTAGATCTATCTTTATATATATATATATATATATATATATATATATATATATATATCAAGATACAACTTGTGCCAGTTTCAAACTTCTTTAAATAATATATAATTTTTCTTTGCAAAAAAACTTAAAATATGTCATGCAAAGGCACTATTCTACTAAATATATTAGAGGAAAACAACAGCTAATAATTTTATAAAAAGACTATTCAAAATAGAAGATAAAAAAAGAAAGGGTTAAAATTATTCAGTGTTGGATCAGTGATATTTTCAAGCCTTGAAAATTTTCATATTCTTCAAAATTAATAAATCAATATTTTATATATTATACACACACACATACACAATAGGAGACAATTTTCTTACATTTAAAATACTTCATTATATAATTTATATATCTGAAGAAAATATATATATGTAAGTTTATTTTACTTAACATTTTTACTTCTCATCTATAAAATTTCCAGGAGATTCAAAGCTAAGTTATTTAATAACAGTGTTTTAATATCTACTTTATATTAACCATTAAATAATATTCACCTTGATATGACTTGATTAGAAATATTAGTTTTTCTTGTAGAAATAACTCAAGATTTTTTTTTATTATTTTAATTTTTAATACAACATGTTAGATTCTGATAGGTTAAGTGCCAATTTGAAGCTGTATAAGTGAGTTGCAAACATGATATATAGATGCGAGATGCAAAAAAAAAAAAAAAAAAAAAAAAGATCATGAAGGAAATAATCATGGTTAGATGATGAGAATGAAATAAGAGTTGGTATCCCATACTTCGAACTTCCATGCTGCATTAACCCAGCATACATAGTAAAGTATTACAGATATATATCTGTAATACTTCACTATGTATGCTGGATATGTATGCTAAGGTATCAACTTAGAAACTGAGATTTCAACACTACGCCAAAATCTTTGACCAGACATGACTTTATAAAGTATTAAAAGCTAAGTAAATAAAGGCTTATGATATTAGATAAGAAATTTCTAAGGAAACAGCTACAAAGACATGCAACAGCATACAAACAATTTTAATTCATAATGTGATTACATTAGCAAAAGCTATTTCTAAATCTTTCAGAACTAGTTAGTAAATATAGTAGAATAAAGTTTAATAGAAAATATATATTCTTTAAATTTTCAATCCAAGATCAAATAAGTAAAATATAAATATTGTATTTCCAATTGAAAAATAGAGAAGCAGTAAAAACCAATTCAAAAAGAAAATTTATCATGCTTATTGTATCAGTGCCATTGAATAAAATACATAAAAATGAAATATTGAATAAATAGTAACTTATATTTCGCATAAAAATGAAACAAACTAATCAAAATTCATAATTAACCACCTCATGATTATCAAACTTAAAGCCAAAATACCTCAACAATATTTTAAATTAGTTCTGAAAATTCCATAAAATACTTTCAATATGAAACTCTAAACTGGAATCTTTCCACATACAGAGTGAAAGATTATAATTAAATCATTAATTATCAATATAAGTGAATGTTCAAAATATCTATAAAAAATGTTTATTTTAGAGAGAAATAGTAGAGTTATTTTCTTTCTTTTCAATTCATTAGAAAGTGTGATTTGCTATCTCTTTTGATGGCATAGAAGGAAAAGAAGCATGCATTCTTGTTTTCTTAAGTTGTAATAAACTCTGCTATCATGTAAATGGTGATAAATATAAAATCATGATTAAAAAGCATATATAGAAAGATTAGACTGTAAAAGACCAGTGTTTAAAGAGGAGTGAAGAATAAATCCTGATGATTTTGCAATACATATGTAGCTCTACCAGAAAAAAAAAATTGATCTACATTTAAATATTGAAATAATTTATCTGTTAAAAGCTCTAAGCAAGTATGAAAATATATTTTTAAAAAATCTACTTTCAAGAAGAAAAATTTATATGCATCCAATTCCATCACAATTTGTAAAATGAATTTATACCTCACAACTATCAAACTTGTATTAATCTTTATAAGAAACATTTTCATTATGATTATATTGCCAATAATTATTTTAAAATGCTTAAGTAGTGCTACTTTATGATAATGTTTAAAATTTAACCCTTAGCACTAATTTTACAACATAATATTTATACACATAGCTTTTAAAGTTTTTGGTATCTATATTTGTACAGTAAAATTATATCCTCCTCCCTAAGAGAATCAATATAAAGAAAATATTTTTACTACAATACCAAAACCTGATGAAGTTTAGTAAAAATTTGTTTTCATTAAATATTCAATAAGATCAAGGATTTTTAAAATCAAAATGAAATCTCCAAATTATAATTCAGGGAGATCCAACACCAAATTCTACTAAATCTATGGATTCATGCCAGGTTTTGAGAAGGAATCTTACCTTAATGATAGTGTGTCCGTCATTAAGTCTTTTCTTTTGAATGTTAAATAGAGTAGAAAATTATGCAATAGATGGAAATACTAGCATTGTATATCCTAAAGCACAGAATTAACAACATTCACTCTCAACAAACATGTTAACCGATTCAATCACTTTTTAAAAAAGTTTACATAAAACAAGTTATAGCTCAATAAATTTAAATTCAAAGAATGATTAGAATATTTTTCAAATTTAAGATCAACTACTCAAACTGACACAGCATTTGGTTATGTTTAAAGTATTTTAAATCCTTTTGTCATTTACTCCCCCCCCCAAGGTATAACCTATATAGGTCTGTTAAAAAATGCTAAATTTATCAAAGTTAGGCAGCAAGATCAGGCAACAGAAACAGAAAATTTAATGCCAATTCTTACATGTTAACAACTGATAGAAATAGCTTTCTACAAGGATTTTATCCCATCTACCATCAGCACTATCATTAACAGGCAACTGACTCAGATGCAGAAAGTTATTTGTTTTGAAGACAAACAAATCGGATACATTTTGAACAAATATCAGAAACATTTAAATACATCAGAAACAAACATTTTGACAGAAATCCTACAGTTTCCGACTCAACTGAAATATCTTTCAACTTCAAATATATAAAAAAATTTAATTTATTATTAAAATAGATATATTATTAAGAAAAATTTTTGACAGAAATTAAATAAAAACAGTTTTTTTTTCACTCAATAATGCCATGAAATTTTAACAATATAAACCTTTTAATATTGCAATACATGCACTTATTTCTGTAACATGAGTAATTCCAATCTGAAATGCTTAAGTGATCATACATTTTAATGATACCATTAAAAAAACAACTTAATATAAGAGTATTTTTTTATTTAAAAAACAATAATGTTGTATTTAAAGTATAAATATACTTTTGAAATTATAATTTTCACTCTTCCTAACAGCACTTAGAATATATCTTATCCCATGTGGATAGCATTCAATCTGCCATAGCCACAGGGTAAAATACATTTGAAATATTGCCACATGAATGGAATAAAACTCCTCCCCTTCCTTTACTGTAAAAAAGAAACTATCTTTAATTTCCAGTATTTGCTACTCTATAATCAATTTGAGGAAATAAAAATTACAGTAAATACATTTTATAAAATAGCAATAGTATGTGTACAAAAGAAACCTAAAAAAAGAAGTATGATGTCTCTTTAAAGAAATATATAAAATATTAAAATCTAAACAATTCATTTAAGAAATATAGTGATGATAAAATATCTTTATGTGACCACTTACCTAAGTTTACGAGAGGGATGGCCTGCCATCAAGTATAGTAATATAGAGATACAGAAGTGAAATTAAAAGATTCAACAGTCAAGTGAGGTATGTCTTCATCTAAGGATTAAAAAAAAGAGTTTATAATATTTATTAATTTTTTCATCATAAGATAGAGAATTCAACAGCATTTTAAAATTTATAAAACTGAAGTTTTTGTGCTAATCTAAAAGAATATATATATTCCAACATGTTAAGTCAATTTTTACTCAAAATTTCAAATATTAAGTATTTGCAGCATAAATATCTTAAAACTAATCATTAAAAGCAACTAATATCAAATGATACCTGAGGAATCAAAGAAAAGAATCAAAACAATATTAAAATTTGATTCTTTTTATTGGTTGAACTAAATTGATTTCATTGCATTTATCTATTTAAACAATACATTCAGAACAAAATGTTTTAAAACAAGTAAATTATAATCTACAAAATAGCCTTAATACAAGAAGAAGAATATAACTAAAACTTCAAAGCCTAAATTTTTCATCAAGCCTCAAGTTTCCATCTCATGTAGTGCATATCGTATGCATCATTTTCTACTTTTTGGTTGAGCAGTAATTTTCACTGATTACCAAGATTTCACTTTCTGGTCCATCAGTCTAAAAAATATTTTAAATTGCAAATAAAATATAACAAAAGAAAAGGATGTCAAAATAAAATTTCCTTCTCATTACAATTAAAAATAATATTTTAATAGCTTAAGAGTACTTACAAAAGAGTGCAATATGCAAATCTCTTCAAGAATAATTCTGAAACATCTCATTTTTACTTTTATACATGGAATATTTTTTATATCTAGTAATTCAAATTTTGAATAAGACATATAACTACTAAAATATTTCTTTAAGATTATAACATTATAATCTGCCACTCCTGAATGAGATATTATGTATAGCAATGGCTGACTAAGATCAGCTCAAGGTTATTAAGTAGATATTAGATGTATAAATGAAAAATGTAAGTAAATCAAATGAGAAATTTAAAGAATTCATATAAATTGTAATACAATAAATAATGCTTAGTAATAATAAAATATTAATACAATATATACATATATTCAAATTTTTTAAAGAAAAAAGTAAAGTTCTGAAAATATTTATACTTTAAGTTATTAATGATAATAAAGCAATGCTTCACATATTTGGAAGTCTCAGATGATAAAAGCTCCAAAACCCTGACAAAATTTCTATGAGAATCATCATTTAAATATAATTTGATACTCTTATTTTTAAAGTATAGTAGATGCAAAAGTGAGAACAGCTAATATAAGAAGAAAGGCTCTACTTGCACATCATAATATTCAAAATAAGTCAGGTATTTCTATTGATAATAAGGAACAAAAGTAGGTAACAACAAATATAACCTAAAAATACCAGTTTTTATCTCTTAATGTTTTGAAAATTAAAGAAGCCCTAATTTTCATCTTCAAAAGAAATCTTGATTTTACTCAGTAATGTTTAAGAAACAGCACCATTTATGCATAAAATATTATTTATAATATGTTCAGAACACACTTCAAATAAAGAAAATATAAAAAAAAATTGTTTATCTCTAGAATATATTCTCTAAAACATCTATATAAAGAGTATATTTATAAAATAAAGGACAGAAAAATTATTTATAAGAAAGCAGAACAAGTCGTAAAGAAAATGCAGTTAAAAAAAAACTACACTGATTTAGAGAATCTGCAATTGTTGAATTCATAAGCATTACTCAAGAGAGATATCTTAAACGCGGTTAACTGTTTACATGTAAAAAACACTCCGTGTAAAATATATTGAGGAATATCTAATATTCCAAGATTCAGATAGCAAGAATTATTCAAATTTCGTCTGAATTTTCAGACTAGTAAAACATTATCTATATCATAAATGATGATGGTTAAACTCAGTTTGTGAAAGTATGACACATTTAGATTTCGGAATAATACTGCAGAAAATATAACAAAAGTATTTAAAAAATAATTTATAACAAAATTAAATTTTCTTTCATACTTAAGAATAGCAAATAATTCAATAAATGAAACAAACAATACTTCAACTTTTGACCCAGAATTCATTTTTTAACGAAAGTTACATCAAGGTTTTCAAAGAGTATTAACTGAAATGAAATATTTACCTAATTGAGAGTTTATACTAAATTTAAAATACAATTCTCTCACTCCACTGGCAAATACTTCCGAAGTACACAAACCGCTTTTTGACATTAAAAAAAAATAATAAGCTTACGCAGTCACAGTTAAAATAATGCACAAAACAATAATAAAAACTGTGGGGTAAGAGGATGAACAAATGAAGTCGTTGGTCTTTGACGGTTGTTCAAATGCGATTTATGGTTCAAATGTATTTTTTATTATTTTTAATTTTTCATTGTATATTAGTTGTTGTGTTGTTTCAAGTATGTGTGACTTTTCATTTTGTAGTGTCACCACTCGGGTGAATTGGTGCTTTCCTTTGTTATGTCGAAACATGGTATTATGGAAATAGAAGAATACAATGTAAAACCAATCGAAAATAAGAATCAATATCTTTCTCAAAGGTTTTTCTGAAGAAGATAAGGCTAATATCACCACTGCTCATGGAGTCAAGAATATCAGAATTATTATAGACACCATTAATGATAAATATTCTGTTTTCTCAAAAAAAACAAAAAAAAAAACACACTTTACTTAACTTTTGACAATCTTTTTCGGAGGGAGGATAATTACTTTGTTACAAGAAGCAAGAAACTCATTATCATAACAAGTCATTCTTTAATAGTCAATATCTTCTAACTAAAGCAAATCGAAAACGTTCTAATTAGATTCAGGGCCCTTGAAAATTCAATTGCAACTCAGGACATCGTTAAAAATAAACAAAAGGAAAACTTCAGTCACTGACATTGCTGAAGAACTGGTAAAAGAGCATAAAATTCCAGTCCTTAACCCTGTTAGCTCAAAATACCGAACAACATTGTCACGATATCTTTCCTATACTGGCAGACTTTCAGATAATCGAACAACATTGTGAAAATATTATACAGTATCTTGTACTAATAAGAATTGTACGGTAACTCCACGATGTTGTCTGGCATTCTGAATGAAGGCCAACATCGTTAGATATCTTAATAATGTTGTTGGGCATCATGTGTTAATAGGGAAAATTGTCAAATACACAAAAAGAATTCCCAAGAACAGTATCCCATTAACGAAATTGTAAACCACATTTCTTGAAAAGATCAAACCATTTGGATGCATTTAAAAAAAAAAACACACAAAAAAAATCAGGAAAATCTCAAAACTTTCCACAATTCCTTCGGTTTTGGTCACTTCCAAAATAACCGAGACAAAAATCAGAGATATTTCAATACGGTGCGAATTAGGTTGATCATAATTGCACAATTACAGGTGAAAATTGTTTTAAATGTCATAGCTTAGACCACTTTGTCCAAGCTATGACATTTAAAACAATGTCAATGAACCATTCTGTGCAATGAAGATCAGTCCTGCCCAATATCTGTGAAAGAAAAAGAAAGAATCAACAAAGATTGCGCCATCGAAAATAGACACAAGACTGACAGCCATTTGCATCAGAAATTGTTAAAAGGGCTTCTAATCAAAATGCATTCCCAATTATTTCGGATCTCAAAGAAGTAAACACTCTAAAAAAACTATCACGCCTATATAGATGTGATTAAAAGAGATACGGAACATAGTCCGAATAAAAAAGCGGTTGACATCCAATCAGAGACGAACTATGTCAGAGAAATGAATACTCGTCCTTCTAAGGAAATAGTGGTTTTAAGTCAGAAATCATCTGACAAAAATTTGAGTTAGAATCATATTTCAAGGGGGGTTCAGAAATAAAGAATTTACGGTTACTACAGATCCCTTTCTTGTCAACAACTCCTTTAACGTTACTAGGGGTCGCGGTGGCCTGGTGGTAAGGTCCCGGCTTCGGAACCGGAGGGTTTCAGGTTCGAGACCCGATTCCACCGAAGAACCGTCTTGTAAGGGGGTCTGTTGCACGTTAAATCCATCCTCCCGCTGGTGTGGTGTGGAGAGGGGGGTGCCAGCTCAGGTGTCGTCCTCGTCATCTGACCGCGGTTCAAAATTACGAGGTCCGTCCCAAAATAGCCCTAGAGTTGCTTCAAACAGGGCGTTAATATAACTAAACTAAAACTAAACCTTAACGTTACTAAAATACAAGATCTAGGGGAAGATCGACGAGGAAACTTTTGTTTTTTTCAGGCATCGAATCCTACTAAAATTCCTCCTTTTTTGCTTTAGCGGGCAGTCAACTTTCGACATTCAACAAAAAAGCCTGCTCGAATATTCTTCAAAGCCCTAATTTAATTTAGAGCCTAATTATTGTTCAGAGGATGACTGGAAAAATTTCTCAACTTCAACTATGGCAAGCTTTACATCGTTTTGTAAAATATTCTTATGAATGGAAAGGGGCCAGAAGATACCAGTATTTCTTAACGAAATTGCTTGCTTCCATTCCCCCCCCTCCTATATTTCTATTTGCATTATTTTTTCCCGAGTTACAAAATGCTATTTTAATTATGCTAATCATTTTTTAAAGTTATTATATTTTTTGTATTGCTCTTTTTATATTTTGAAATAAAGTACAATTTTACTGTTATCGAAATTAACAATAAAATTGTATCAGTTATCATGCAAACTGTTTACCATAATAATTGTATCAATTATCATGATAAATAGTATTTATGCAGCGATACCATAAGTCGGATTTTTCTTAAGATAACAACGTTGAACTGCAGCAATAATTTTTGCTCTCTATAAAACAGGCAAAATAGCAAATTTTTAATGCAAGTTATCAGTTGATGAAACTAAATAACTCTTCAATTACTTTTAATCGAAATACAATATTATCTGCGATTATATAACATCCTTTGATTAAATTGCAGAAGAAAATACCAATTTCAAGCAATAATTCTTATCAATTTTTGTATTAAAACTATCTAGATATTAACTCCATTGAAGAAACAAAATTGCAAAAAGTTCCACTCCATTTTACGAAACAACTACGAGTTTCTTTAAGCTTATGAAAATTTGTAAAACAAAAAACTATTTAACGATTTCTTTTCACCAACTAAATTTAGCATTATTTAATTAGGCGTATTTTTTGACTAAAAAATCACAGTATGCTTATTAAATACCGTTTCCTGTCTGAAGGCATTTGTAACTAAAATTAATGAATGAGATTAAGACAAGTTTTATTTCTGAATGCTTAGAAAGGTATAGGATATTTGGTGCAGTTTCAAAACTAAATAAATTGTACCAAAAATCACCGCTGAAGTATGAGTGTTTGCATATATAGGTCACAGTAAAAATACTGCACATGGGCTCTTTACATGCGTTTCATCCTGCATGTTAATCATTTCATTCATATACATTTTCTTTTCGCTCGTATCAATCCATTTACCGGACAATCACTGAAATGTTTTCAGTTCCAAAAATGCCAGATTCTTCTCGGTCCGTGACATTTGCTACCCTCCCCACACATTCCCGCGAAATTCCTTTTTCCAATTTGTCTCTGAAGTTTGGCTTCATATTGTTTATTAGTTGTAGCTTAATAAGTCTCAAACACAAGTAAAGCTATTTTATGATACCATGCATAATTTCATGCATTATTTTATACAAAAAAGTTTTCTATAAATGTATTTGAAAAATTCAATCCAATCATAAACAATGACAATTTCAAACATATTGCAGTTTTTTTTAAAATCTAACGATGTTTTGATATTTATCAAAAACAGTCAGCCATTAAAAATTGAAAAACAGTGAATTTTTGTAATCTTAAATGAGTCCTAACTTTTTTTCTTTAGCTATTCAAATAATCCAGCAATCATTAATATTGCACAGTTAAGATAATATAATGTACAAAAAATTTGGAAAAAAAAAAGAGCTTAAAATATTATTTAAAATTAAAGAATATATTAATTACCCTGATTATAAAATTTTTATCATGAAATTTTCTCTTTATCAAGTATTTTCAATCAACATTGTCTGAATGCTAAATAGATATAAATCTTCATAACAGAATTTTAAGGGTAGAGATATTAATAAATGCGTTATTTGAAATTCATTAGCATTTTATAAAACAATGACAGCAAAATAACTGGGATGTGAACGAAATCCGAAAATGGCTTATTCCACAAACATATTGAGTAGACATTTATGTTCTCTACTTCCATTAAAATTATTTTCTATCAGTATAAGTCCCAATTTTATGATTTTAAATCATGGTAATAGTAGACTTAATTTGCCCTGCTGTTCAAATGGCATAATATACAAATAAGTATCAACACACGTTCTTTTAAATTTGGTTTTCAGAAAACTACAGCCGTTTCCTAAATATAGTTTAATAACTTGCTACAGATGCAATATGTAAAGATATTATTGTATGATTTGTGCAATTAAAAACACTTACATGCACAAGTTCAAAATGAATGGAAGTCTATATAATTGCAAGCACCGTTAACTTGGCACCCTCACTTTATAATTTCATAAAAACAATTTCTAAAATAAATCTAGTTTAAATATTTCTTTGGTTACATTAGTTAATAAGAAAAAGCAGAAAAATTCTATATTGCAGAAAACATGATATTTAAAAATCTACTTTATACTGAACAAAATATTTATATTTAAAAAAATAAAATGCTGATTATCAATATAATTTATCAATATAGTACTGAAACTATACAATAGGATATTGTATAATTTTATTGTTTGGAGAAGAGTGACAGTGCAATTTTGGCTTACATTTTGAAAAAAATTAGGAAAAGCAAAAATAGGAAACCCATTACATTTGGGAAAACTTTTTTTGTTCGAGTTGCAGCAAGAAAATAAGTGGTGACCGAGAATCACTAATTCAATGCAAAAGATTACTGGGATAGAAAACGAAAACATGAAATACGCAGCATTTTTGTACAAAATAATTAATGCATTTAAAAAATATAATAAAAAAATTTGTAATTAAATATTGTACATATACAACTGTCATCACACCAATTTAGGTGACATTACAGTAAACTGGTGTAGATATGATCATTATTCTAGATAATAATTAAAATAAATGATGAAACCTTGTACAATGCTGATATTGTTCTTCCAGTTTTGAGATGAATTATGTATTACTACTAGTAATTATATTTTACACTTATTTAAAAAATATTCCACAATAAGCAGTTGAACAATATTTTTTGCAATTGTTCCTTAATAAAATTAAAAAGAAAATTTATCATCCGTTTATAAAATAACTAAAAGAAATTTTTTAGAATATAAATGAGAAGTTTTCTAGTAAGTTTAAACCTACCAGAGAACATTCACATCTTACCATTATGTATATTAGAGTTCACTTACATCAGAACTTTCAAAGAATCTTATAAAAAAAATCTAAATCTTATATATATTTTTTTCAATTTATAGTTTCCTCGATTTTAAAATAGTGGAAATTAATCTTGCAAAAACTTCATATTGTTAAAAAAATTTAAAGAAAAAAAATTTAAAGTCTTAAAAAACTTTTATTAACATTCCATTTATAAAAAAAATCATATTTTAAACAACAAATGCATAAACAAATCTCCAAAAAATGCAAAAGAAATGCTTTCAAAATATGAAATTCACATAATATTTCACAGAAATTGCTTTTTAAAAGCAAAAGAGAATATTTCTTTGGTCCAAGCAAAACAAAAAACTACAGTTTTTCTCAAACTTTTTTTGTCATTCACAATTATATATATCCTAATCATGATAATGGAAAACGTCTTAACCTGAATTTTAAATACCAAACAAAGATAGGAAAAATTGTTCAGTTTTATTAATAAATTATTATTACAATTTTCAGAATATATTTAAATTACGGTAAAGAAATTGCATATTTTAACAATATGAAATCTAACAAATATAAAATTTTACAATAAAATAAATTTGAAAAATGTAAAAAATATTAGACAACTTAAGTAGTAATGCAAATAATTAAGTTTGAGAAAAATTGCATACCACATGCAGCAATTTTACAAATAGCAGTGTAAATCAACACTTCCAATATTTCAAGATACAATAAGTTTTTTTATAAGTATGTATATTAAATAAGCAACAGAATATCACATATTACAATTTTGGCATTAAAAAGTTTTTTAATGGAGAACTAAAATCTTAGTTGCTTTATGATAATAGAAATATTTCATTTTGATAAATTACATTTCACACACACACAAAAAAAAGTAACTGGAAGATTTGTTTATTGACTCCTAGGTACCACACAATTTGATCAGTAGTAGAAGAATCTATAAATGTACTATATTAAATGATAACAGATTCATTTAAATGTGCATCTAGCATTACATTCATTTGCTGAATAAATATTAACACATATAACACTGCTTAAATTTACATATTTTGGATTATTATCAAATTAATTTTAGGCAAGTTACATTGCTAACCATTATACTGCAAACTCTTAATGGATATAACTTAATATTTAAGCTATACTAAAGTTGAATTTGACAAATTTTGAAAACATAACCAAAAAGCCATCATAACTTGTTTGCATACATAGTATCCCCCCCCCCTCCTTTTGCTAATTCGAAAGTCACAATTTTACCATAAATATATTAAAAACATATGTGGTACTAATTGTTTATTATAATTGGTTTTTATTTAGATTTATAAACTCATTTTAGAAATGCTGTACACTGACAAATAAAATTTGGTTATTTCTAATAACATGCAAAAACCCCAAACAATTATTTTTATCAACAACCAGCCACTTTTTTTTAGTTTCTATATTTCAAGAATTTTGCATTTTTTCTTTTTGTTTGAGGAAAAAGTAAAATAATGAAGAAAAGTAAAAATACATATTGAATTATATATATATTTTTAAATCACTGGTACTTAAAACAAAGTGTAAAATACATATACAATAAGAAAAGCTCCTTCCAGCAATAAATTATACAGAAGATTTCATATCAGGCAACAGATACTAAAGGCACATGTTGTAGATGAAATTGGACAAAAATTATAAATAAGAAGACAGTAAATACAGGCAAATGACAGAACAATTTTTAATCATATAAGTTTGTTTTGACTGAAGTTAGGATGTAAATTGTCCTAAAAAAATCACTTTTCAATATTTGATTTTTAGGTGGGATAATGAAAGCAATGGAAAAATCTACAAAGATCTTTCTCTCTAAATATTTTTTTACACAATTTCAGCATTCTCTTATACCTAGATTGGAAAATCTTTTATCCTAATTTTATGAATTCGAAGATGCAAATTAAAATCACAGAGCAAATCACAACATTTAGTTGCACATTATGCAGTGATGTTTGTGTCTAAGATAAAGATCCTTATCTAGTTATATACTGAGGGAATAAAATTTTTATGGATCTTAAAATTTAAAAAAAAGTTTTACCATGGCAGTGTCTATTATAAATTAGTATCACAAAATGCATTGAATTCTCACTACATTTCACAATCTCACAATCACAAAATTCACAATTTCAATTTATATTTAATATTGTAATTTATTTTTGTTTTGGTTTTATCATGACAATTATGTTATGATACACCATTATTAATTTTCTTCCTCAAATATCATGAGATAGTGAATCACGGATAAGGGCAGTCTAAATGCTCTAGGTACCAGTCATAAAGAGTGCCAGGAAGACATTTTTGCATTTTATGTTTTTAAAACTATTAGTCAATAACTCAGAAGGAAGACTGCTTAATAAATAAATATTAATTGCAAGTGCTATTTATCCTTGATATGCCCACTACTTTCAAAAGAAAAAAGGTGGAGGAAGGATGAATTTTTTCCTTTTCTTTTTTACATATTTTCTAAACGTGGAAAAGAAAGAGAGAGAGAGAGAGAGAGAGAGAAATTAATTCCTATAGAATTTTTTAAAATCTTTTTTCCCTTTTCAACGATAACAAAATTATAGATATTTTCCATTGTATGTTTCTGAGCAATGATTGTCAAGATACAATGAGCACACACACTTATGCAATATTTAACTATTTGAATATTCTAAAAATTATTATGAACTTTTATTGTTAATCAGACTCAAGTTTAACAGCAAAATGAGCAGTTTATAGTTTGAGAACATTAATTTTGATGATACTATTTAAATAAAGCAAATAATTTCTATAATCACAATTTATAAATATCAGATGAATAACAACACATTTCCAAAATGACCGAAAGTGATCATTTCTATTAATATAAAATGAAAGAATGTAAAAAGCACAATTTGAAAAACATGAAATAAATAAAAATGCTATCAGTTCATCTTAAAAATCGAATAGAATAAAAGAATTTTCTTTTTGAAAAAATATTAATAGTAAAATCTAGAACATGATAATCATCATAAAATAGAGCCATAACAATAATGTAAATAAATAAACTTTGAAGAAAATAATTAAAATAATTAACCGGGAATGATTTGAATATAGTCTATGGAATAATCTATAAGCTATTTGCATTTCAAATACAAAAACAAGCAATAAATTAGTAATAAAATAAGTGCTCTATCGCTTTGAAGGTGCACTCCCCTTGCAAATTTTACTCGTCATTTCAGCCTGAAAAGAATTCACAAATTCAAAGTTAATAATTAAAATAAAAAAAAAACTTCTAATTAACCACCATTAATATTCAGAAAATTACTTACTAATGGTTCTAGTTCCTTTTGACTAACCAAATCAAACTCTGTCACAAAATAGTAAAAATGTTTGTAACACATATTCACATGCGCTTCCTGAAAAAGTGCATATTATATAATATATTACTCACTGCAGTTTCAGAATAAGCTTAATTTTGCCGATTCTAGCTTTAAGTTTCATTAATATATATATATAATGATATCTCAATTTATTTAAATCCTAATTAATTTCCTAATTTGTCTTTTAATTTAGACTATATTAACTTTATTCTAAATTGTTCTCTTATTTCCTGATTCAATTCCTACTTTTTATTTAATTTATCTTACATGTGCTCTAGAAAACTGATGGTCTCAGCATTTTCCATTGCTCTGAGTTCAGGTTAAAAAAAAATTCTAACGCTTATAACATTCTTTTAAAGATACCTAAATTTCCTTTTCCTAAGAATACACATATCAAAGAAATTCCTATCAAAATCTCACAGTAAAATGATCGAAGGGAAAAATTTCTGTCTCTTCTGTTGCAATGTAGACTATCATACTTCTTACCACTTATCCTTAGTACATTGTGCCTTCCATGGTGAAATAAATCAAAGTTTTCAAATTTTAAAAGTGTCTTCTATTTGGCCCTGCAACTGCTAAAATATGTTTACACACACACAATATTATATGTAATGATATTTTTAAATCTAATTTCAATTCCAATCAATTTCCAAAGTTTTCTCATAATTCAGCCTATATTAACTTCATTCTAAAATATTCTCTTATTTTGTTTATCCCATTCCACTTTTTCTATTTAATTAATGCAACAGGAAGCTCTATAAAAATGCTTTCATCAGCGGCTCTCAAACTCCGAGTGAAGGAATAAAAAATTGCTGACCTAAACAAATTCCTCTGAAAGATCCCTTGCCTGGGTCGATGCGTGTAGAGAAATCCCTACCAAAATCTTTGTATATAAGTACTGTGAAAAATATTTTCTCTATCTTATGTTTCTTCTGCTCTTGTGCCATGCTGTAAACGGACACATTTTGTCTACACCTCTTGTACATGAATCATGCCTCCCAGGATGAAATAAAATGAAGTTAAAAATTCAAAGTGTCTTCCCTATCTTTGGCCAAGATTCTGCTTCAAAAATTTTGGTTTTATATATATATATATGTTCAAAATTACAGAGAAAAAAAACTATTGCCATTATTCATGCTAATATTTTTACAAAAGATGATAGAGAAAAAAAATTACATACAGAATCAACAGAAACTGATATTTATGGAAGTATCAAAGTATGATGCAAAATTTGTTCATTCATATTTCTAAACTATTATTGTTCATGAATTTGATAATCATGAGTGATAGTAATGGTACATTTAAGGGATCTAGCCAAAAATGTCTAAAAATGATCATATACAAGGAATGATGGATCTTGATACTAATAAATCAATACAAAAATTAATTGCCTCCATAAGTCACAACAACCTTTGAAAAAAATATATCATTACAAACTATTCTGAAAAGACTTGGAAAGTTAATCAATGAGTTTTTCTTTAAAATCTTTTCAATGTCCAATTCATCCATGATTTGTCATTCATATTATTCTCGGAGTGCCAAAATGTGTTCTTTTTATAAAATAATCAAATATCAGTAAAGAGCAATAAATAATCAACTGGAAATACAACATTAATCAGTAAAGAGCATGCCACAAGATATTTCTATAAAATTATTCAATTCTACATTAAAATATTCATCTTTTTTATGTTTGATATATTTGGTATTCTCTAAGTACAATTTTCTAACATATATTATATCTAAATCTTTCAGGATAACATTTAAACTCTAATCTTGGGCATGTATATTCTTTGAAATTATACACTGTACTTGAAAGCTATTTTCAAAAATTTTACAAAGAAATTCTAAAATTAAAATCAAAAATATTTTTGATTTATACTTACAGCTCCTATAAGAACTAATCGTTCAAAATGATGAATATAAACATGGACAAACACTCTGAATAACCTTGTCAAAATTTTTTTACAAGTTGGAAGGAAGACTTTAGGAAATGGAACATCTGTAAACAATATACATAAATTAATTTTTTACCTTTTAATATATAAAATAGTAAAAGAAAATTTATATTTTAAATTCAATTTTTCACACAAAACATATTTTTTCCAGATATTACCTGATATTTATTTTTTAATTATCAAATATCAAATGGACATTCAGTTCTCAAAACAATTGATCAATATCCTTATGTTTCAATTTTAACATCATGCAAATTGATTTGCTATAAATACCTTAAGTATACAATGTTGTATAGATAAGGTATAAGTAGACATTACTGCATAGATAAGGCTTCAAAGAGCATCAAAAATAAGTCAATAAAGATCATATCTTTAAGAACTGAATTAGTGAAAATGTAAATGCACATCTTAAGGTTAAAATGTAAAAGATCTTTTTAATGCATTTAATATACAAAGAAAATGTTTATACTTATGTAAAGTATACCTAAACTGTTTACATCAACAATTTATTGATCATAACAATATTAGCTACAATTGGCAACCAGCCGATTTGCAGAAAATGTTTGTTGTATTTAATTTTAATTTAATCTCTCTTATATAAATTAATCACGATTTCTTTCAACAAAGTATTTTTAAGCATTAAATTGCGACAGACATTAAAGCTATGCTTTTTAAAAACGTAAAATTTGTTATGTATATTGTCATGAACATACCAAAAGGAGTCAAGTTACCATCTTTTAACCAAGATTAAAGAGTTATGTATTACATTAGATTATAAAGAAATAATACTGATGCATCACATTTTTATAATCAATATAAAGCTTAGATAACAATAATCTCTAAAAATGCATGAAATCCTCTAGTGTTCTCTAATACATATTTTTAATAAATCCATAGTTCTAAACATTGGCTATTTAACTCAATAGTGAATTTAGAAATTATTATCCAATCTGCAAACATTTGAACTTTGACTGAGGTCTTGCTTAAATTTTAGATGGTTGCCTTCATAGTTTTGATCATTTTATCAGAATGGTTACAGATTAATGTACATTCATGTTATAATAATTTTGCTATGAAATTTATTGAATGTTAAAAAAGGTTGTAAAAACAATCTTACTAACCAACTTTCACAGGAAATATATCTTCATTATTTATTTGAGCCTCAATCCAGTCCATTAAAAATGATACATATTTAGGAGCTGGCAAAGCTGTTGGCTTTTTGTATTCATTATTATCTGCCCACCTATATTCATATCTGAAAAATGGCAGAGAATTAATATTAAATTCCTATAAAAACTACATAAAAAATAAAATAATGAAAAAAAAACATATCTTACTTAGGTCCTCCAGACATGGTAGGACATGTTTCTTCAGTACAATAATCAGTTACAGTCCCATATATAAGGTTGATTCGATTAAAAAAATCAACCACTAAAATAAAGAAAATAAAATATGTTACACATTTTATAATTTTTTTAAAAAACTGTTTCATTTTAATACCATATACTGGTAAATTTATGGAAAAAAATAAAGCAATTATATTTTAACTTATAGACCTAAAGCATTTTTTGAAAAAAAAGCAGCAGCTTTGGTCAAAGTTAAGAGAGGTATTTGGACAAGACAACTTAATAGAAAGAATTTTTGGTTCCCATGGAGGATATTCCTAGCCACATTTTTCTTTACAGAAGATTTATAAAACATGATACTTTTTAGTTTGAAAGGCACTAATAATAAATCATCAGCTGTTTATTTACTTTTGTAAAAAGACAGTAATAAAAGATAAATAAGGTAATTAGACATTTTTTATTTTCACTGTTTTTCCTCAAATTTTAATAAAAGTCCTACATTGTAATGAATTTTATTTATAAGTAAATAGCTAATAAAAATGACCAAATTTAACTTTCTGAATGTCAGATATAAAAAGTTAATTTTTAAATTTCAAGTTTTTACTACATATCTATACTTATAATAAAGCTCAATGTGTGTGTGTGTGTGTGTGTGTTGGCGCTCTACAGGCCAGACCATTCAACCTACAGCTACCAAATTTGGCACGTGTATACCTTGGAGGCCGGGAATGTGCACCTGGGGGTTATTTTTTCGAATTTTTAATTAGAATTTTATTTATTTAAAAATTAAGCGAAATTTTGACGTGTTTCTGCTATAACTTCCGAAAATATTACCGCACAAAAAAGATTTTTACATGAAGTTAAAGATCAAAAATTTATCTTTTAAATGATACAAATGTTTTAATCTTAAAATTAAATTTTTATTTTTAATGAATTTTTAAATAAATATTTTAACTATGTTTTTCAATAATTTTTTTCGTAAAAAATAAAAATTAAGATTAAGCACTTTTCGCAATTATGGGAGAAAATTAGCTATTTTCAAAGTGTTGCCATCACATTCATTAAAGCCCCAATTAAAAATAAATTAAATCTTTTTGGAAATGTAATCTGCAAAAATATAATTTTCGGCACGTGTCTGTAGGAAATGAAACAAACATGAAATATTATTTTTTCTAAAAAATAAAATTCAAGAAAAATTATTTTACGATTTTTTACACTCTCTATATTATTAATCCAATAAATCATTTTTGTTTTAAGGCAAGTTTTGTTTAATATGAACAGGATATCCATTCAAATCAGGGCCACACAGCTAATTTGTAAACCTTCAGTAAGACACAGATCTGCTAAAATGGTCTAAATGGAAAATGATTATATTTTATGTAACTTGATTCAATAAATGCTCTAATAAATAACGAATTTTTGATTTTACATAAAGCTTCTGCTGTGGAAATCACGATTAACAAAATGTTTTTGAAACACTAATATTTTAAATAAAAAGAGTTAATTTGCAATCAACTAAATCAATGGCTTAAACTGACTGATTTATGAAATTTTGAATATCACTATTCAATAAAAAAAGGATAATTTTAGATTTTCTATCGATCGTTTCAAACAAAATACGCCAATCAGCGCGCAGGTTTCTCAAGATTAATTGGCCTAAGATTATGAAAATGTTCAGTTTTTCTAAATTTTTAATATTCAAAACTTCATAAATAAGTCTTAGTTGATCGTGGAAAATAGAAACATTCATTCATTTATTTAAAATTTGGTGTGTCCAGAATATTTCTCAGAATATGATACCTTTCTGCATTAAATTTAGACTTCATAATTTTTGAAATATATTTATAAGCCGGAAAAAAATATTATTATTGATTCCATTTCAATCCTTTTGAAAGCAAAACTAAAAACTGAATTTTATGCTGAATCTGAGAATTTTTTGTTGAATTATTCTTTGAGATATTTTGTAGTTCACATAAGACTTAAATACCTAGCGATTCTGTTTGCAATACTCATATTCAATAATAATAATAATAAATAAATAACAATAAATATTATAAATAAAATGAAACGATTGGTTTTATTAAAAAATATCTTTATATTAATTGCAATTTCATCATTTCCACTTTAAATTAAAGTTGAAGATTTACCGGAAATGACAACAAATTAGCAAAATACATATAGTAAATTGAATGAAACGATCTAAACAACAGTATAAGTTTGGTATGACTATCAAAATTTGAAGATTAAAAATGTTCTGTTTTAAAATCTATTAAGAGACCAGTTACTTAAAATATTTAATTGAAAATTGTAGCGAGCGGTAATACTGGCGAACCGGCTGGTCGCCAAAGGCGGCTAGTTATATACATAAATTAGCTGCCTTTTTGATCCATTTCCATACAGTATTAATAATATTAATTTTATAATGATAACTAATCTTATATATCAAAAGAATTATTTTAAATTATACTTTCACAAACAAAAATTAATAGTAAATTAAACTGGTAAAATCACTGATGAGTCTGGAAGTTCTGTCAAAATTTAATTTTGCGATATTTCTTGGAGGGGGGAAGGAGTGAAAGTGGGATATTGCTAATGTACATAGAAAGAAATCACGAGCTTTTATATGAAATAATAATAATAAAGAATAAAAATAAAAATCAGACCATTGGTTAAGACAGTTTGAGTTTGTCCTTTATCTTTTATAATGATTCTAAATATATAAAAATATAACAATCAGATGTCTTGAACTATTAGCTAGAACAAACATGATTTTAATTCATTTTCTTTTAAAAAAAAGTTTGGTTAATATTGCTTGGATGGAAAAATTAATTTCCATTTTCTTTTTTCTTAAGCCTTAGCCTCTGAAGAATTATGCTTTTCAACTTTTTTGTAAGGAATATGATCACCCTAATATGATCAATGTGGCTAAATTAGTTTACAAAAATAGCAAATAAATAAAGCAAGGATGGCTATAATATAATTTTTCCTGTTCGGAAGCATCTGCAACTAAAACTAATGAATGCAATGAAATTATATTCCATATGCAAATAGTACAAAGCATAAAGAAGTAAATTATAGAAAATCTATATTTGGTAACAACAAAAGAACTTGACATTTTAGTTCAGGTGGGATATGTCAGCATTTTTGTTTGTTTGATAGCAGTTTTCACTTATTTTCATATCTATTTAAATAGGTAAAAATTCAAAAGAAAAGAATAATTAAAAAATTTAATTAAATTACTTCTAAAACACCAACTTTCCAATTTTCTCTACAAATAAAATATGGTCTGATATTTATAACAAATGTAGATACACTACTCTAATGAAAAAGATAATGTAAAAAATACTAGTACACAAATGTTGACATACAATAAAGTACATCATTTTATTATAGTACAAATTAATCTTGATAAAAAAATAGGCAAAATTTAAAACTAAATGTAGGGAATATTAAAAAGAAAGATAAATGAAAATTATATATCACTTACTTAGAATATTATATTAACAATATTAAAAATAATTCATATAGAGACAATATATTAAAATATTAACCTAAAATTATTTTATCCTCTTTACATTAATATAACTTTTCAGGGGTGTGGGTTTTCATTAAATAACTTATTATTTCCTTTTTGACATTTGTTTAACATTTATTGATAAATGAAATATATGTTTCCTGATATGCAATTAAAACAACAAATGATGCTATATTTATATATTATATTTTCTTATACATAAATAGAGCTCATTTTCACACACAAAAAATGATGTAATAATTAAAATATTTTTTTATTTGGTTCCTCAAAAAATGCAAATTATTGCAAGTCAAAATTATATTCCTAATTATATGTACACTTGTTTTGTGAAATTCATAAAATTAAAGAAATAAAAAGAATTCTATATTTTTATTTAAAAAATGTATTAATGCTTTCATTCATCAGTCTCAATGGAGAGAATTTCCTTATATATTTAATTGGGCCAGAAGATCAAAAAACATATAGAAGAATAATTTTTCATTATATACTACAAATAATGTACTTCATTATTATATATAAAACAACTTTGTCATTCCAAGAGCATAAAAAAAAAATGTAAAAATAGCCAATTCAATATTTGCATTTTCTACAAAGGCTTACGATTCCAGAAACTTTAAACAATCCAGTATGATGAATGTGCAACAGAATTCTTTCCATCCCCTCCTCCAACATGTAGGTATTCAAAAATACATATCAAACACAAATTTTTCACAGAAAATCATAAATGCTTATTCTTTTATTATCTATGTATGTATGGGAACATATGCTTTACACATGTTCTCAAGTGAGAGACAAACCAATAATCATATTATTAAAAGTTGAAATTGTAATTTAACAGATGTTCAAAAGATTTAGAAAAAAAAAGTGCCAAGATCAAATCCAATATTTATATTTCTTCTATAGAATTATACCCAACTTTCATAAAAAAATATTAGCAAATGAAAAAAGGCACCATATTATATTCGAAAATTGCAATGGTAAGTACCCAAGTACCAATAATTCTAATATTATTACATAATTAATATCACCTTATAAAATTCTTTTTCTGCTTATTATCCATTATAAAATATTTTTATAGAGACATGGGTAGTTCTGAATTATTTGGTGAAATAAAAATGAAAGCTTTCAACTTTCAAAATTATAAAAACCAAATCAATATTCAAAAATATATTTATGCAAAACTGGCATTAGATCTTGACATACAATTTTTCCATAAGATGAATGAAATTATACAAGAATAAATTACATTCACAGATAGATTTATGATTCAAGCATTTTTAAAATTTTCATAAATTTTTATGAATAAAAAATTAATTTAAAAAAATAAAAATATTAAAACTAGGTTATAAAAATGTTTAAAAAAAATACAAATATGCTTTTATTTTTGACTTTATCTAAGTCTCCACAACTGATTATTAGAATAAATAAGTTATAATTTTGCAAGGCAGTTCTTTCACCTTATTTCCTAAAGTTCTTTCATCATATTTCCTACCATGTGACTTTATAGTTCTTCCTTTCAGAACTCTGATGTAGTGAAAGATTAAATTCTAAAGCATGGATTAAAGCTGTATTAAATAAAGGTTTTACTTTTTGGAAAAGAATTTTCACAGAATAAGTTTAACATGAGAGTGCATTTTAAAAAGTTTATCTTAATATGTTAAAAACTAATATTTTTTAGATTATCTGTATCCATTAATGGATACATTGATTAACAAAATATGAAGACATATAACAAAACCATCATAAAGATTGATGCTAAAAATCATGAAATATTCTCATTTAAAATAAAAGGTATAAATAAAGAAAATTATTATTACAAAATACTTCTTAGAAATATATACACTCCAAGTAAGCAAGGTAATAAGAATGAAAAATTAAATTAAGGTATACTGAATTCTTTGATCCAGTCATCATAAAGGGTAGTCATCCATAATCCAGTCATCATAAAGGGTAAAAACCTTCAACATAACTTGTAATTAAGATGTATATGCAATGTTTGACATATTGCACTTAAGAACAGATAGTTTAGCACTTCAGTTTAATTAATTACACACAATTAACTAATTAAAAAAATAATTATAAATAATAGAAAGTTAATAATACAACATAAAAATAATTTATTTTTATACTCTTACAAAACTAATTAACTTTTTATTTTAAAGAATATAAAGATCTGTTAAATCAATTCAATTCCTAAGTGCTTACAATATGAATGCTTAATGAAAATTTTTATTCATTATAAGTATTTTCTGTTTAAGAAACACCATACAATGCACAAACACAAGAAGTAAATATGTAAAGTTTAAATAGTAAAAATAGAATCATACCATGAACAGCAATCCAGTCATTTAAAGATTCACCAGGAGGCACTTTAACAGCTTCTCTGAGATTAATCCCTGAATTAAGAGAAGCTTGAGCCTGTTTGTGGAGGGAATATCGAAGAGTCCCAGGCTCAAACTTCTTCTTAGGACGAAAAGTCTAAAATATAAATATATATGTATATTAAAGATGTATTGCATTTAAAAATAAACTATTTCTAGTATTTATTCAATTTACAAAATGAGTAAGATATTATATGACATTACATTCTATACAAAGATCAAATTTCTGTTGGGAAAGAAACTGAAAAGTAAAATAATAAAAGGATAACAAAAGTATATTCTTTTCAATACCAATTATGTTAAGTTTGATAATAGCTGTAAGCAAGCCTAAATGTTGCTAAGAGATACACCTGAATTATAAGTCTGAATATAAGTCAATCTATGTATAAGCTGAGAATGTGTTTTCTGTTCAAAAATTAAAACTCTTTATATGTGAAATAAATATTTAAAGAAATCCTGTAGGTTTTACATCTGTTGCCAGGTTGGTAAAATATTACCAAGCCCTTCTTATATTGTTAAAATGAGTAGAATATTTTCCAATCAAATTGCTATAAAATAAAATGTTAGACAGTTTTAACTTTGGTAACTACATCTATGTCTTGTATATGATGTCATGTGTTATCTTATATATGATATGTGGTATATGTGCCAGTCTTATTTTCAGTGCCATTTTTTTTTCTTTTTCTGAAAGATAAGTGAGGAGAGAAATTCTTAAGTGATTAGCAGGTTGGGTAAATTATGAAGGGTAAACAATTTTTCATGAGATATGACAGTGCAAAAGGTGTGGATACCAGTATTCAATCAGAAAAATCTAAAATGAAAGGTTCACTGTAATAATTTTTTATTACTTCTGAGACAATTTTCCATTGCTTTTTTTATGTCTGTATTTTTAATCGTTTTTATTTCCAGTTTTATACTGCATGCTATCACATTTTAAATCAGGTTATCTATTAACTTAGCAAAAGATGTTAGATAGACATTCTGTATCTATTTCAATAGTATTGGTGCTGTGCCATGGTAAGAAAGTATATGCTTATATATCATTAAATATGATAATAGATGTTAGTTACTAAAATCAATTGTAAAATTTATTGCTGATTGATGCAATAAACATTATAACTCATTCACACATCTTTTATATTATTTTCTTTTATTTTATATCTTAATAATCTATTTCATATTATGTCAGTATTTTTCCTTATGAAGTTTTATGATTTTATTTTGGAATATTATTGATTTTCGTCCTTAACACTCTTTTATTTAATAATTACCGCTGCAATTTGAAAATATATAAAAGAGTTGGAACACTTTTTACATTTAATTATATGTTTCTTTTTGTTAATTGAATAACTTAAAATTTTCATAATTAAAATTGTTTTTTTATTTGTGTTTGAAATCAGTAAGCTTTTAAGAATTTATTCTAGAATTGTCACTCAAACATCTCTTTCTCTGTTTAACATTCTCAGGAATAATAATTTATGAAAGAGTAACTACCTTGTTAGACACAAATTAAAATTCATTACATTCAGTGAAAACGAGATTGATACACACAAAAGTAATCTTTAAAATAACATTTAAAATTTAGATAAAAACTTTTTATATTTTTTTAAAAGTGGTACTTATTTAGTGCCATAATGTTTTCTAACAATATAAAATGTTTTTAATCATATCAAATTAATGAAAGTTTCCTTATTTAATATCAAACTTTTAATAGAATTAAGCAAATTTAACAATTAGGATTAAATAAATAAAACTATTAGAAAAATGAGTTACAACAATAGATAAATTTGATTTTTTTTTTATTTAAAGATTATTTTTCAAATTATCAAAACATCATTCTCATTCATTCTTTAGCATGAATTATTTTAAAGATTTTTTTTTTTTTTGTGTGTGTGTTTAGAATAAATGCATTTGGCAAATTGAGCAGATCCGCTCAGTATGCTCCTTTTTTTTTAGTGTGTATGCTGTATGTTTTTCAAATGGATCTTCCCTTACTGGTATTTCAAAAATGGTTCTTTTAGCAAATATTTGAAGTATACAAAATGCTTTTATAATATGGCTCACAGAACAAACAATCATGCTTTGAAAATGCCCATTCTTCATTAAATGGATTAAAAATGCAACTACTGTCCATTAAATATTTAGCTATAAAAGGATTAGAAAATAAACAATCATGTTTAAAAAACTTAAATGGATTTTTCCAAATTTCAAACTAAAAAATATGTAAAAACAAACAAACAATGAAATTTAGTAAGTTAATAGTTGTCAAAAATTAATACCAAAGAATGCTAAAGGAAAATAAATGGAATTTCAATAATTTTTACTTAGTGCAATTAAATCTAAATGGATCTTTAACTCCTTCTCTAATGACCATATATAGAATTCGGCGTGCATTGTAGATCTGAACACAAAAGAAGACTGATATCTGATTTTCCATGTCAGTGCTGACACCAATTCGATTGAAAATGATTGGTCCATTTTCTAGGAATATTTTTTGAGCATGAGCATCTTTTTGCTTGAAAATGACCATTCAGAGGTCAGAAATACGTTTTCAACAGGTCACTTTAGAGACGCACACCCTTTGTAGTTTCCCTAGTGTGCTAAGGCTATTATATAATAAATTTCAATAACAGGTGACATATCTGCAGAAAATTCTCACAACAGCATGGCTATGCAGCCATGAATCCTCTACTTGACACAACAAGGATTAATAATCTCTAATTAATTATTGCTAATTATTATTATTATTGTTAATTATTGCTAATTATTATTATTATTGTTAATTATTGCTAGTTAATTAGCAATAATTAACACAACAAGGTTTATTATTGCTAATCCTTGACACAACAAGGATTAGCAATAATAAACAATTTTGAAAATGAAACAATTAATGTTCATTAAAAACTAACTTTTCATTTAAAAATATTTTTTTTCTACTAAAACTTAAACTTAAATTGTAGAAATACAAAGTGCACATTTAACAATGTTAAATGATATATTGGCTGCAGATAGCCAATGAAAATATACTTATGTTCCTCACAGTTCAGTGGATCTGTATATCAGCTGTCCTCCAGCTAATGTAGATTTATAAAAAATACCAAAAACATGGAAGTATATGATCTTTTAACAATCAGCTCCTGAACACAGTGAAAAATTTACATAAATTTCTGTATTTGGAAAACAATATGCATATGCTTTTTTCTTAAAAAGCCTTTTTCAAAAAAATTTTCATTTGCAAGCCATATTGAATTTAAAAGAATTTGAAAAATAGTTAATATGATTACAAAATATTTTACCTTTCTTTAGTTCTTGTATAAAAATTAAAAAAAATTAAACCTTGGCATGCTTTTTAGTTATTAACCATTCATAAACATTTGGAAGAACCACTCTTCAAAAAAAAAAAAAAAAGTACTTGTGAGTAATAATAATAAAAAAAAGAAGTATCAAAGATATACTTATTGCAAACCAATGATTACTTGTAAAAACAATGCAGCCGAGTCAAAATTTCACCAATAGTCTACCTTACTATACAAGCAGCAAAAATATATGACTGATAAATAATCGTACAAAAAAAAAAAAAAAAAAAAAGAAAGAAGAAAAGTAGTTACGATAAAGATTTCATTAAAACTGCATACAAAATACAAAAATTGTTATATTAAAGATGAAAGATAATATAAAAGGAATTTAAGTGAAATTAGATTTTGTTTCCATGTCAAAAGTTTATAATAAATGAAAAATGATATATAAGTAAAATTTACAATACTATTGCAGTAGAAAATTAAATGCATAATAATAAATGTTCTTAAGTAAGAAAATAATAAAATAAAATTAACACTAATTTTAATAGTGCATATGCTTTGAATAACTTTCCTCTTGGCGAAGGTCTAATATATAAATTGGAAGCTTACTTCTGAATTATTCATACAAAAGATAAGAAAATAAAGATTAAAAGCAAGAGAAAGTAGTGCATTTTTTTATTCTATTTCCAATTCCAATTTTGATATTAAAAATTAATAAACAAAATATTTAAAACTTGCTAACTACAAGAATAGACAGAAAAATTTAAGAAAATGAACTCTACACCAGTTTTTGAAACTGAACTTATTAAAGATATTAAGACATAAATGGTAAGGGTATAAAGAAATTGATAATTTCTGTCACAACTTGATGACATCAAACAGCAAAAATTATAATAGAATAAAAAATATTAAAAAAGATTTTAAAAAATTAAGTGCATTATAGATGAATGTTCTAGAACAAACTCTGCCTTTAAGAACAAAATACAATTCAGAATGGGAAAAATATAATTTCAATATATACAATTTTGACCCTGACATGTTTTGTGTATCAGTTTTTTTATACATGTTATATAATCAGTTTACAGGTAAAACTTCCCCAAAATTAATATTTAAGTATTTTTTGTGCAGTTAGATTTAAAAAAAAATTCCTTTCTCTTCTATCTTCTAAAAAACCAAATGTAAATAAAGAGAAAATATAAATGTGCCAACAATTAAAACTCTTTAGCTTTCATTCATACTAATTTTCATACCAAAATATTTTTGGTTATTTAATTTTAAAATATTTTTTTCCATGTTAAAAAAAATACCAGAAAATGCAGTGTTAAGAAAACATTTTTGTCAAAACTTAAGCAACGAAAACAGTAAATATGAGACCTCATAAGAAATCAAATTTGAGAAATAACCTAATTTAAACATATTATTATTAATGATAAAGAATATAATGACTAATACTGCAAAGGATGAATAATATCTAAAAATGAGAGAAATAAATGGCATAAAATTGTATCTCCTAAAAATATCCATAATAAAACATAAGATGCAAAAATAATTCAGAACTTTGGTGCGTTCAAATTTTTCAAAAATCCCACATTATAATACTTTTTTCATATTTCACAATAAATTTTTAACAGACATCTTATACGCTATTACCTTTTATCAAACAGTGATGCACCCAGAAAGAATCGCATATTCTAATTAAAAAAATAAATATCCTTATTTTATATACTTATAGATTATCAATATTAATAATGTTATATTAAAATCCACATTTGGGAAAAATGTTTAAATGAAATATGAAATACAATGATTACGAGTATGAAACTTTTGACAAAAGATATGAATATGGATTAAAAATCATAATTAAATTTCAATACATATTTTCAATAAGTTTTCTTTAAATATGCAGAAATAGGAGAGAAAATTTTATATCAATAGAAATATTTAAATCAAATCCCTACATACTGCATTCGCAAATCGTGAAATAGGAAATTAGGTGTAATATTATATTTCATTTATTTAAAAAAATTAAAGAGAGATAAAACACACCTTCCTCTTGTGAAAAAACTCCATGAAATTTGCCATCTTCTAGAGCATATCTTTTTTAAATCAAGGAACTTCCTCTGAATTTTATCATGCGGAAAACACACGCATCCTGTGTTATTTACTCTTCCGTCAAGGACATAACATAACTAATTTCATTCCAACTTCAGAAGCAGAAGGATCCTGAAGAGTTAAAGATGAGTTGTTGAGGATAATTTTTCTTTTTGACCTGTAACCAAACGCAGAGAAACGGGTAACAAAAATATAAATGCGGCTTCTGTTCAAAGTTATGCTCGTTACAAACGCAAACTAATAGCCGGAGCCGATAAGTGAAGTACAGTTTAATCTTAATTAGAATATTTCGCTATGAATATTTAAAATATTTGTAGCATAAACGAATATTTCTACCTAAATTGTAAGTAAACTAGGGAGATGTAATGTCGCTCTATGTGTTTTTGTAAAAAGCATTAATAAACAAACTTATTTTCAAACTTTTCCAGAGTTAGAAATATTTTGAAACAATGCAACTAAAATTATGTAACTGTAACTGCAATAGAGAACCGGGGATTATGATATTGTTTCGATTTCGGTTTCGTTTTAGACGCCGTTGATTGTTGTTTTAGTTATATTTAAATACTATTTTATATTTTTACTGAATCTTCATCTTTGATTAGGACTGACATTTTTATGTAAGTAATGTAGTAATAGATATGAAAACTTGAAAAAGTTTACTTATCTTTTCCTGTGAATTCCTTATATGGATGAGATCCACCAGCCGTCCTGACTGTTCCACAATTCGTCTCTTTGTTCCTGATTTTAAAAGCATCCAAAATTTGAAATTTGCGATTACTTGGAATATTATCTATTCGAAAAATAATTAATGGTAAATTGATACGAGGAAAAGAGTTAGCGTTTGATTTTTTTTTAAATGACGAATACTATATGGTGATCTTAATATGACCAGTGCTAAAAAAGAAACTATGAAGAAAAGCAGTGAAATTGAAAAATGCAATATTTATGGATTTATTTTTTTAAATATATGCTCAATTAATCCTAATTTGACCTAACAACCTTATTTGAGTTCATAGGTTTTGGAGTTTTCTGGGATGAAAATAGAGAATATGTCTAATTTACATTGAATATAAATTTTTAATTTTATACAACATTTGTGCATGTGCAAATAGGGGATTGATTAACATGTCAATTAGGAAGGGATTTTCAGATTAGAATGTAATTGTATAAGTATTAGATTACATGCAATTTATATTGAATTTATTATGTATTTCTAATGGATAATTTAAACAAAATTCTGAATTGGGTAGTAAATATCAAATTGAAATATATTTCTGCAAGTTATCTATTAACTTATGTATGAAAAATAATTTTTTCCTAAATCTGTTTTCTTGTTTTCAAAGTATATTTGATTATAATTGATATATTTATTTACTGTAAAATTACTAGACTTTTTGGATTTTTTTAATATTGTTTTGAATCTTCTGTCTGTGTTTTGGATATATTCAAGATTTAAATTGAATGGTTTATTTAATTTTATATTATCAGCAAAAGGTTCAAATTAAAGAAAGATCTGCTGTATAATTTTTTTAAAAGTTAGCTTCTAAAGATTTATACTGAATTTTTATTGTACGTTATATGCGGATCCACTAACAATAGAGTTGATTAAATAAAACAATATTATAAGTGTGATAAAAACACTTGTTTTTCTGACTTTTAAAATTTTTTGTATTTTTTATAAAATACAAAATTTTTTAACAAAAATTATAAAATAAAACCTTTTTTTGAAATTTCTTAATATTTGAGGTGTTTTTGATAATTTTGTTATTTTAATTAATTTATTTTTTGGATTTTATCCAATATGTGATACTATTACCCAGCCATCATCCTGCATTCTATGTGCCTAGGTTATAAGTCCTAGATTTAAATTCAGAAAATCTGATAGCCTTATTTGCATAGATTGAAAAATTTTATATAAAGTTTAAATTCATTTTTAGAGGGAACAAGGAATTCTGCTTTCTCATTAACTGAACTGTTTTAGATTAAATCTGTTTTGTATATTTTATGTTTTATCAACTTTAAAATCTAAGATAATCTTGTTTAATTTATATTTTTAGTGATAATAATTTATTGAAAATTGATTTATTTTATTTAACTTTTGAATTACATTAAAACTTTTAGAAAATTACTTTCTACTTAGTTTATAATTTTTTATTGTTTTGTTTTCTTTTCAAAATTTTGATTCCATTATATATTTTCAATATAGTTAATTTGTTTAAATAGAGTTCGGATGATTTTCTTTATCTAGGATGAATGATGAAGCTGAATGCAAGAAACTGTGGAGAGTGAGACGTACAATTATGCAGGTAATATTAATTAAATGGTTTGATAGTTATTGAATTTTAAGAAATTTTTCAGTAAATTTCTATATTTAAACCCAGTAATTTTATTTTGTATGTTCATGTAATAACAATTTTAGGGAAATATTTGTGATATTTTTAAAATTGAATTTAATTTGTTAGCAATTCAGCAATTTTTACAAATTTATGATGATAATTTAAAAAAAAATGGCACCTTGTAAATCAAAATAGCTTCAGTCAGAATTCATTTATTAAACACTATTGATTTTATAAAATATATTAAAATATTTGTACTACATGCATATGATAGAATATAAAGTAATTCTGATTTGGAAATAAAATTTGTTTAATTTAGAAGAAAATTGGTCAAAATTATCTATCATGAGCTATGTAGTAAACTCATGTTTTAATTATTAAAATATATGTTGATGGAAAACTGTTATGCTGATTAAATACTCTTATCCTATGTAATATATTATTGAAGATAATTTGAATTCTAGATAAAAAGGATTCTATATCCATTTAGATTTATGCATATATCTACTCAAATTGATAATTTATTAAACTTTCTATTTAAATTAATTATTTCTAGATAATGAATTTGTAAAAGATTAGTTATTTTATTCATAAAAAATAGTGATATTTTAAATTCTAATGTAATTGTATATAAATTTTTATGTCTCTAATTTCTTGCAAATAGTGAAATGAACGAATAAAAAAAATAATACACGTAATTACAGTAATTATGGCACATAGTTACAGTATACATTTAGCTGTAATTATATCTAATTTATATAAATATCATATAAGATATATATATATATATATATTTCTTTAATTCTGAGAAAATATTTTAAGAAAAAATTTAAGCAACAAGAAAAATGAACATAATCCACTGATACTTGGAGTGAGCATTCATTTTTCGGATTGCTTTTAATTACTTGTTTTATTTAAATTAAAAAGTTTGGAAGTAGAAAAGGCAGATGGGACAGATATGGGAATTTGAAGCAAGTATTTTAAATTAATTTTTCCAAATTTAATCTATTTTTTAAAAATTGCATTCTGTTTGATTTTTTCATAGTTATGACTGGGTAAAAGTGAATTTTAGTGTGCACCCAGCTGCGTCAACAATGCCAAGTCGCCAATAAAGATGGCAGACAAAATAAACAAATACTTCCGCGGAACAGTTACAGATACCATTTCCCGCCATCTAATTAGGACTTTTTACTGATAAGTATGGTTTTTTTTTTCTTTCATACTGCCCGGTGCCTTCTACACATGCCAAAGGCATCTGTAGAAGGGACCAGGCAGAATTTTTTAACTTAAAAAAACATCCTATGGCTTCGCTAGCAGCGGGAGTGGGAACCTAGTAGCTTTGCTAGCACATTGAACATAAGGACTGTGTGGATAACATGAACTGTACATAATCAATTGAAAAGAAAGAATGAAGGATGTTGTACAAACGGATTTCAGAGGGAATTCTGCCCGGTGCCTTCTACAGATGCCTTCAGTATCTGTAGAAGGCACCGGGCAGTATGAAAGAAAAAAAAACAATACTTATCAGTAAAAAGTCCTAAAATACATCCTACGGCTTCGCTAGCAGTGGGAGCGGGAACCTAGTAGCTTCGCTAGAACATTGAACATAAAGACTGTGTGGATAACAGAAACAGTACATAACCAAGAGAAAAGAATAAATGGAGAAATAAGCAATTGGAACATTCTCCATACAAAATTTCAAACAAACATACTTTTCCCACCTTCATCAACTCGTAAAAAAATATATTACACTTACCCTTCATTTATTCTGCCAGTTCGATATCAAACCATTCTAAATACAAAATTTCAAACAAGCATCCTTTCCTAACTTCATCAACTAGTAAAAAATATATATATGCATATTATACTCACTCTTCACTCAAATATATATATGCATATATACTCACTCTTCATCCATTCTACAGGTTCGAAATACTCCCGACATAACAAATTATGAAAGGAACCAACCATTATAACACCAAAAGAATTACGAGAACTGCGAAGAATTCCATTGCAGCTGTCTTTTAAAGTGAGAATGCAGACGATTTTTTTAAAGCGCATACTGACAATTTAAAATTTCAAAAGAATAAATATTTTCTGTTCGTATTCACATTAAAAAAAGAAAGAAGAAAATAACTTTTAATTATAAGCTTAACTTTATTTATTTAATAAATTTTAATTATAATAAAGAATAAAATTAAAATCTTTAATCAATTTTTTTTAATAATTTTAATTTAACATTTTTCATAATGTAATTGTAGTTTATGTACAACTCAACCATTGCACAAAGTAGTAAACAAAACAGCAGTACAGTTTCTGTAAGAGGGATCCGATGGGTTGCAATATTGGCGACAAACAGCTGGTGCACACTAATCTTCACTTAGGCCTTATGACTGTTGTAATTTTTTATTTATAACTAACCTTCTTTGACCAGTTGTTTGTATACCATGTCAGCCAAATTTTTTCATCTCTTATCACAACTTTTAAACTTAACTTACTTTTGAACTTTTAGATTAAATTTTATATTTTAAATTATATTATATTTTTACTTCTGAACTTTTAAATTATACTTACATAACAAATTTAGATTAGTTACATGTAAGGTAAGGAAAAAAAAGATGTTTATGTTGAAAAGACTGTATTATTTTACTGTATATCTGGAAAATAGAAGAAGGCGACAGCAACCATTAACAATGTGTTTAAAGGCCATAAGATTTCAAATGTAATTACAATTTGTGCTTTGGTTGGAGGTCTTTGACATGATTTTTTCCCCATACAGACTGTACAGAGAAAGTAGTGTTTTTGAGTTTTTGCTCTGATCTGTGATATTGAATCTCTCTCTAAAATGGAAGGTGATGTAGGATCAGCAACCATTGATGACTTATCTAAAGGTCATTACTTTCATATAAATTAAAAACTATTACAATGGAACTATGGTTTGATGTGTACTAGTGTTTTCTTGATATTCCTAATTATTTTAAATATATAGATGATATTTTATTTTGAAATTATTTTATTGAATGTAATAATTATAGTTATAATGTAAATAATTATGATTTGAGTTTGCTATTAACTATTGTTTCATTAGGTTTTTGTGCTTATAGTATCATAACCAACTGATTTTTTATTTGGGATTTTCTCTGCATTGGTACAATTTAAAAGGTTGGGAAGGTGTGTGCTCATATGTCATTTTCATCATGTGATCATTTTTTTTTTAGAATTAAATAAGGTGAGTCCAGAAGTGTAGTGGAGCTAGACATCATTCCAATATTTATATATTATTTCTTTATGTGGAAGAAATAATGAAAACCTTACTTAAAACCTCAGGTTTGTTCAATACTCACCTTCATAAGTATGCTTGATATTACTAATTAATAAAAGTGATTAGCTTCTAATAAACATAAATGGGAAGAAGTTAAAAACATTAAGTTTTCAAAAATATTTAAATGTATTTCATATTTTGATTCTACAAATCCATGATTTTCTATATTATTTCCTCATAATTATGATTTAGCATTAAAATTGTTTTAGTATTATGCTTTGAATCAACATTAGTTCAACAAAAATTATTTTACATTTTCATTATATTCATGCATTGAATAACAATAAGCATGATTTATGTCTCATCTAAAATAAAATAAAAACTTTAAAATATATATTCTTTCATTACTGACACTATTATTTTATGATTCCAATATTTATAAATACTCATTTTTGAGTGATACTTTGCTGTGTTCTTCTTAACACTTGCTTCAATCCATTCTTCATCTCAACACCCCCAACAATATTACCCAGACCAGAGCATTTTAGCATTTCTTAATTTCATAAGACTATGTCATTATCCAAGTCCAAAATGGAACCTTTGTCAAAATTAAATTAAAATAAATCTGTAGCTTAGTATAAAAGTAACTAAATAAAATTAAACTAAAATAAATCTGTAAAATGTAAGTCTTAGGTGTGTAAATCATTAAAATTATATGCTATTTAACTTTGCGTGATTTTTAAAAAATTTATTTACAATATAAGAATACAAATATCATGTTATTTAAGAATGAAAATTGTATCAGTCTATTTTTATGCACTTTTTACTCTTTTTACTCTTGTAGCAAGTCATTGCTTGATTATTTTTATTAAAACATCAAACTATTTTTATTGCAAATTGTGGCAACCTTGTTACATAAAATACTTTTGATGATAAAAATGTGTATATTAAAAAAAAATATATTCTAAAATATGTTCCATTCACTGTCATTTTCTCATCTTTTTTCTGTTAATTAAATTATTTCTTTTTCTTAGTGTGTTTATCTTTTACAAAGTTTTCATTTAATGTGATAATGTAAAATCTATGATGACATTCTTTCTAATATTTCAGATGTGTCATGATCGAGGGTACATAGTAACTCAGAAAGAGTTGGAAGAAACTTTTGAGGAATTCAAAGAGAAATATGGTGATAAACCAAGGTGAGATTTTCAGAATGAAGCATATTTTCTTAAAATGTGTAGTCCTATTTGCATGGAATAGAGCTATAGATATACATATAAGTGAGAAAGACCGCATAATAAACATAATTGTACAAATGGAAATTCATTCAAAAATAGAAAAAGGTTTTTAAACTTGCTACATTTGTTAATAAGTAGACATAAAATTTCCCATTTATTTAAATGATTCCAATGAAGGCTTTTCACTATAGTTTTGGTGATTAAATGGCAATATAATTTTCAAATTTTGCTATCAAATGTAGCAAGTTCAATTTTTTTTTAAATTTTTTTTGAATGAATTTCCATTTGTACAATTAACTAAAAGCATATTTCTTTATCAAAGTTTTCAAATCAATAAAGAGCAAAAATACTTATGATTAAAATTGTAATAATTGATTCCTAACCACATTTACCTTCTTATAATTAGTATTCTAGTAATCTGATATCATAACCGATTAAGAATCGATGGTTAAATTTATTATTCTATATTAAGAAATTTTTTTTATTTGTTAAACTTGTTTCATGACGAGGAGACAATTGATTTACAAAAATTGTCTGCCAATTGACTTACAAAAGAATGTATGTTAGAACTAGATCTTCTTCTTAAGATCAGAAAATAAGCAACCATTGACTCATATTATTTATAATGATCAATCCATTACCATTGATATCCTTAGGCATTGTGCAATGATTCCTCTCTTGTCTTCTCTGTGTCACTTCCATGTTAAGTGCTCTGATTACTATTCTCAGCCCAGCATCTTATGTACATAATTTGAAAAAGGAACAATTTTAAATGCTACTGGATGGTATTAAAAAGCAATTGCTTTCACAGTCATGTCATGTGGTATTT
This sequence comes from Argiope aurantia, assembly GCA_026543865.1. Classification (NCBI taxonomy): domain Eukaryota; kingdom Metazoa; phylum Arthropoda; class Arachnida; order Araneae; family Araneidae; genus Argiope; species Argiope aurantia. Next base: position 104,539 of record JAPMOR010036986.1, read on the forward strand.
AATATTCATGTACAAATATCAGTTTCTGTTTAATACTTCTGGATTTAATAGATCTATTGATGTTAACAACTTGAGGTCACAACTTTTTAGAGGTGCATTCAGGAATTAAAGGCTCACTATTGTTCCTGCTTATTGCTTTGCTTTCTTTGTTAAGAGATATAGAGAAATGCATCCAGCTGATTATTTTAGGGGTAAGGGTTAAATATTTCTTGATGTGTCTTATTGAAGTTTTGGGATATGGTGTAATATTCAGTTTAATTTTATTACCCATGGCCAAGAGACAAAAATATCTAATTGAAAATGAAATTCATAAAAGTTCTACTAGTTTGGTGTCCTACAGATCAGACCATTTGACCTACAGTTGCCAAATTTGAAACATATATACTTGGAGAGTGGAAATGTGTACCTCAGAACAGTTTTTTTGAAATTTCAAATATAATTTAAATTATAAATCAAATTGAATTTTGGCATTTTCTTACCGTAACTTCTGAAAATATTATTGCAAAAAATAAATTTTACACTGTTTCGAATAATGTTACAATTTAATTGTATGGATTTTGGTAGAATGTTATCAGTTTTTAAGAATTGCCTAAGGAAATTTTTTTGTCTTATTATATAACAAAAGATTACATTGTTCTCCTGCAGTTCAAACTGTTCATCAATTATCTGATCATGTACTTTTCTTCTATTACTGAAAGTTAAAGAATAAGGTTCCATAAATATGATTTAAAAAAGTGGTTACTATAATACAAACTTTTTTAAATAAATGAAAACATATTTATATTTTTAATGATGCCATGTACAGAATGAATGGAAATTCATGATACATTCACAGGTTTAAAACTAAGCAAAATATTTATTTTTACTATTTTGTGTAATAGAAAATAAAAGCAGATGTATGAAAATTAGACAGTCTATTTTAATAAAAAACATTTATAAAAGATTGTTTCAGATTTATTTAATGACACTTGTAATGAAATGCATTTACTTCATTTATTAATGCTTAAGAAGATTTAAACTCTGCTAATACTTATCTAATTATAAATAATACTTATCTAATTATAAATATTCGGTTTGATTTTAATAGTTCATTATGAACATTGTTAAACATATAAAATTAAAATATTTTAAAAAGTGTTTTCTGTTTTTCAGTTATTTTTATTCTTTAAATATTTAGGTTAATATGTTTCAATTTTACTCTTTATATAGTGAGAAGCAACCTGCTAGAAGTGATCTCAATGTTCTTTTTGCTCATAATGATGATGCTACTGGTATGATTGCATGAAGTTTTGTAATGATTTTGCTTTGTTAAAGTCATTTATTTTTCTAATATATGTAACAAAGGTTGTGATATTTAATTTTGCATAATTAATGAAGATTACCTTAATTTTTGGATTGTAATATATTTTTAAAAATGGATTTGCAAATTCAACAGATTATATTATTGCATATTGTGATATATGAATGCTATTAATTTTATTTAAGGATCTTCTGCTTTCTCATGTGTCACTGTTTACAAATGCTTTTTTATATTCATCCCAATGTTTAATGTTGTCTTTGTTGATTGTGTAAAATCGTAATATCTGCATATAACAAATTCCTGATGTGAAATTGTAGGAGGGGAACTTTTATATTAAAAATATTGTTCTGTGTATTAAGAGTTATATCCCTTACTCATTCTGCTTACCACTCAAGAATCATGTTGGGATTCTTATGGGATCACTACATGTATCAGCATGCTTTGCTCGCTCATCATATAGTTATGCATTTCTGCTAGTAATAAGTAATTATAAATACATTCATTAATAAAATAAATTTAAATTATTTCAAGCTGTTCAAAAACTCATAGCAATAATATTTCACCATTTATTAAAAGGAACTAAACCATCAATTTCTAAAATTAAAATCTTCTAGTAGCAGAATGAGAAAGAAATATAAATTTTAGAAAGTAAAAATACATAATTCTATGATATTTAAAAATCAGAACTGAATTATTTAAAATGATTAACTGATTTTCATGTTGGCCCTACTTTATCACTGTTTTGATTAGATATATTTAATCAAATTAACCGATATAATGCTAATCACATTGAAATATTCTCCGAAAATGGCAAATATTAATAAAATTAATTTAGTGATGTTTGATTAACTGCAGTTTATCACAAAAAATATTAAATTATTTCAGTTATATCATATATTATTTTAAATTATACTTGGAAAAATAATGGTAGAGCATTTTGAGTGATTAGCTTTACTTTAAAGTGATAGAATTAAATAGTGACGAAAATTGACAATGCTCTTGTGGTTTGGAAATTTCACTATGTATTCATTTTTTTTTTGTTTTATTTTACCCCCCAAAATGGCAACTATCTCAGTTTGAATGAAAACAGCAAAAGTAAGCATATAAAAGATCCAAATATGGCCAAATGAATATTTTTCAAGATGTTTTAAGATAAACATATAATGTAAGCAATTGTCAAGCTCATCTTAATTGAGAAAAATAAAGCACCATTACAAATTTTTATAAATTTATTTCCCAAAAAACGTGTATATTAGCTAGCATCTAAACGTTGAACTAAATTTGCCATTTTGAATTTATGAATTTCCCTACAATTGTTGAACACCTAAACAATACTTCTCATTAAAAAATGAATATGTAGTTCAAATGCAAGGTTGTAGTTTTTTTTTTTTATTATTATTGAATGTTAAATTCTTTTTTCTTTGATGATGAGACCCTTTCTCCATTTGAAAATTTAAATCTTTAAAATTAAAATACTGCTCTTTTGAAGCGATAACATATTTAAAATATTACTTTGAAATCTGCAAAATGTTTTAAATATAACAAATTTATTTTAATTTTATTTTCTGTATAATTGTACAATTAAGTAAAGAGGAAGAAATTTTATAGAGTTTAAATTTTATTGTAAAATTTTGATTTTCCATTTATTAACCTAAACTGTTGATAAAAATTATTTTTTATTTCATAAAAATGAATTTCTATTTTTAATTTTTCTATTCACATGAATAATAATGTTTTGGACAGTGGTACCAGAAAAGCTTCTATAACTTTAGTTATTGTTTTAATTTTTAACATTTCAGTTTTTAAAATGTATGTAATTTTTATATTTACAAAAATAATTTATCCTGTTAATTATGTTGTGTTAAATAAAATATATTTTCCTTTACCTTACCTTTGTCTTTTGATTCTTTAAGTGTTCATGTATTACATTTCCAGTTTTTCTAAATAAATTTAAACTATTATGTTTCATTTTTCTTCCTTTTACCTTCAGATATTCGCTGATAGAACTTGCTTATCACCTTTTTGTCATTGTCCATCCTTGTGTGCTGTTCATGCTTAGTATACATTGTGTAGGTATTTTGATTTAGAATAAAAATGTCTGTGCTTTCAAGTAAATGAATTGCAAATAATTATTTGATTTTGTATATTATTCTTGTATATTTGATCCTGAAATATCATTTTTGTTAATTTTCTAGATCTGTTTGTTTTCTTCCTCGATGAAGACAAAGCTGGCACAAAAGATATTAGAACAATTTTCCGTCAGATGCAAGAAAAAAATGTCTTTAAAGCAATCATAGTGTTAAAAAATACCATAACACCACAAGCTAAATGTGTAAGTTGTAGTGTTTCATATATTTCATCTTTACTTTTTATTTTATAAAAACAGCTGAGAAATTAATGTACAGTTTTACAGATTGTGGCAGAGATGGCATCAAAATACACTCTTGAATATTTTCAAGACTTAGAACTGCTCATAAATGTAACTGACCACGAGGCAAGTGTTTTATTATTTATTTATTATAAATTTTATAAAACGTCAGTAACTCTGAAATATTTGTTTTTACTTTTCATTTGTTTCTTTTAATTCTATTTTCTGTTACATATTCCCTATTAGTTCAAGATATTGTTAAATATCTCTGTGATGCTATTCATTGCGGTTCACTATTGTGAAGAAATTGTAAAAATGTTGCAAAGCATTTTGTGGCAGTAGGGCTGATTTTCTTTGAAATGAGCATTTTTATTTCATTTAAGATACTATATTTAATCATTTTGAATGCCTATGCTTTGAAATATTCAAGTGTGGAGTGTGAATCGTTGAAAACCTAAGTCATCAACAATTCTCAATGTCTTCATGTTAGGTGCATGTTAAATCTGACTGGATCAAACATCCTCACATTGTTGAAATGTAGACATTTTGAAAAATGGGTACTTTCTTGAGTATTGCCCTTTTAACTTGATCATAATTAAATATTATATGGTGCAGTTCTTAATAGTCCCCATGTCGGTTTAAGACACTATATTAATCTAATTACACAAAATGATTGTACTGCTTTTATACCAGAAACTTTTCATAGGAAGTTTATATGTCAGTGCTAATAGCTAAACAGGAGATATTAACAAACAAACAAAAAACCCTGAAATATACAGGATTAATTTTTTTTAATTATTATTTACTTCAGCAATGAAAGGTCAAAAAAGAAACCATAATGTGAAATTTGTTCATAAATATTATTTTGTCTTAAAATATGCTGTTAAAGAAATCATTTTTTTTTTTTTTTTAACTCAAAGCAATTTTTTTGCCTATATGGCAGCATGTATATTTAATTATATATTATTAGTTTGTATATTATGCATGGACATTTCATAAGCTTTTTGCCATCTTTTATAATAAAAATGAATAATAATATGGAATATATTAAAATTAATTTTTATTTTATAAAGATTATTTTCGATCACATTTGCTTACAAAAACAGTTTGGTTTGAAAAGTTATTTTTTGTATTCTTATTTATCTAAGCTTATTTTTTTTGTTTTTAGTATGCTTATTTATCCAAATATTTTTAAATTATATAAAATCCTTTTTAAACGAACATTTAGTAATAATCGAGTCTTGTTAATGGTGGCTTTCAGCTGGTTCCTGAACATGTTCTAATGAAACCTGAAGAACAAGCCGAGCTATTGAATAGATAGTATCCTTTATTTGAAGTAAATTATGTTTTTCTACATGCAAGCTGCTAATTTTTCTTTTACCATCAGACAGATAACGAAAAAAATGATAAATGATTTAGTTGGAAAATTGTTTTTGAACTTAATGAATGATTAAGATTAAACATATAAAGATTTGATTCTGTAATTTCTTTGTACATATTATAGAATTTCATTAAACAATATTTCATTGTTTTTAGCATAGATGTTATTTAAATTCAACTTTATTTGCATTTTAAAGTTTGTTTCCATTAATGTTATGCATTGAAATCCTTTCATACTCTGACCAGAATTATATACGTTTTTACTATCATAAATAAAAATGGGAATTTTTTTGAAGTTTTTATTGCTGTATTTTAAATGATTATTCATCTGCTATCTCTGGTTAACTTTGAATTATTTTCATTTATTATAAGAAGTACTATGAAAAATTATAATACCAAGTATTTATTTTTATTATATGGGTCTTTTCTGAAATTTTATATATATTTTTTATTTTGCTATTTCAGTTTATGTATTTTGGATATCTTTAAATTAATAGATTTAGAATTATCAGAATGTTCTATGAATAAACACTTTAATCTAAATTTTTTGCACTGCAACAAATAAATTAAGAACAAATATTTTTAATGATTATAAAAGAATTAATTTGAAATCAAATATTACTCTATGTATTGCAAAGACATTGGGAAATAACCGATATTTATAAAATTGACTTAGAAAATTTATATCTACATAGCTTTTTATCATTGAAATTAGACTGTTAAGGAGCAAACTTAAATATATAGCATTTTGTAAAATAAAAGCGTGAAATAGATTCGTTGCCTTGAATTGTTTATTTTCAAATGAAATAGTATTTTTGTTCAACAAATTAAGCTTTAGAACTAAACAAAAATTGATATTAAGATTTGGGGTATACAAATTTACGTAAAAGATAAATCTGCATGCAATTTTATAAAGGAAATTCATTGTAGTCATAGATGCTTTTACAATATCATTCAGTGACTGAAAAAGTTATTGAGCTTTAAAAAAAGTAAGATTAGGATTTCCATGACTGATGTGAAAGTGAGACTAAACAATAAAAAATAATTTGTCTACTAAATAGAAAAATCAGTTTCTGAATTATTGCCCACTATTAGACATGGAAGTGGTTTATATTCTTGTATTGGACAATATATCTACAAAAGATTTGAGAAATTTAATTTTAATTTTTAGAATCATGGATTAAATGAAATATTAAAATATGTTAAGGATTTTTGTTTAGGAATGATTTTTTTTTCCATGTTGAAATATAAAGAACAAAGTATACTACTAAAATTATTTTATACCGTTTAATTGGAAAATGCAATTACCTATCCCACATCTTCTTATCTTCATATCTTTGAAGGTTCCCTATCTCATTTATGAAATCTGATTTAAAAATATAATACTGTGACCAAAAATATATCCAGTAAGACAACAACTTGCCACTTCATTTTGGAAGCAGTTCTAAATGCAGCTAGTCAATAATCACTTAATCTTTTTTCCTTCAACAAATTATTTAAGATGTATATTTAAATTTTGTAACATGTAGCTTTAATAAAAACGCTATTTTAATTAAAATATTCACATTTTTGTTTTTGGCCTATTATTTTTTTTAAAAGAATTTTATCATTCCTGTACAATAACATTTAAAATGGTTTCACATCACCTTCTAAATTAGGATAGAAAAGGATGTACTTGATTTTAAGAGCTAGTGTTTGTATAAGAACTTCATTTTATATAAAAGAAAAAAAAATGTATAAGTTCACTCTGACATTTGATTTTACTTGCAGCATTAGTATTGAATAGTTTTAAATAAATGATGATTGATAGTTTTTATTCACCTGCTAATATTAGAAAAACTTTGACATCTCTTCTTTATTAGTGCTCTGTTGTGTTTTTGGTATTTATGAATTAGAATTTCTTAGCATATTTTTCATTATTTTATTTATAGTTCCATTTGCAAATCAATTATAATAATTATTTATTATAATGATTTAATGTAAATTAAAGTACAAATTTACAATGAAATCTTTATTTTTCATGCATTTATTCCTTACGAATTAAAATAGTAAAATGAAAGAAAATGAATTAATGAGAATACAAGCAAATGATCCTGTTGCTAGATATTATGGTTTAAAAAAGGGTCAAGTAAGTAACGTTTCTTCTGATGTATTTTTATTAGTTTACTTTTCAGTTGCATATTTTTCTTCTTATTCTCAGGTGGTCAAGATTATCAGAAAAAGTGAAACAGCTGGCCGTTACATAACCTATCGCCTTGTTGTTTAAAAATGTTTTTAAAATAAAATTTAACATTACTACTAAAAAGTTGAAAGTTTGCCTTTACTCTTTCAGGGATAAAAAATTGTAATCATCAAATATAAACATTAAACTTTTATAATTTTTCTGGTATTAAATTGTCTCAAATATTGAAAACAGTTTTAGAAATTATCCTAACCACTTCACAGGGATAAAAAATTGTAATCATCAAATATAAACATTAAACTTTTATAATTTTTCTGGTATTCAATTGTCTCAAATATTGAAAACAGTTTTAGAAATTATCCTAGCCACTTCTATGTGAACATAATTAGAACATGTAAGGTTTTTCATTAAAATAGTAGATTTGTGCCAAATTTTGGACTGAAATTATTTGTGAAAATTATTTTTATAAAATACGTAATCAGAATTTAAAAAAAAAAGTTACTGAGAAAGAAGTTTAAATACAGGTATGATTATTACCACATATTAAGCAAACATTTTTTTTTTTTTTACTTATTCCATTTTAACATTTGTATATATATAAAATCGAATTCTTATGGTGAAAAAAGAATAACAAGCAGGTCAGCAATCAAACTTTTATAATAGAATAAATAAATCTTAAAATAGAAATTTTTTTTGTTAGAAAACATGTTTAAAATGAGCATTTGAAAAGAATTTTCCATTTCTGTTGATGCCAATCAAGAATGTTGGGTGCACACACAATTATTTATGATCATATGTTATATGTGACTCTGTTTTTGAGTAAAATATACGTTCTGAATTTTTTTATTTATTATTGAAACAAAATAGTTGATACATTATTTCAATCATATTTTTGAATAAAATTATGTATGTATTTTATAAGCAGCCCAAATTATATATTCTCTTGCCTTTGTATTAAAACAGTAAGGTTTTTATCTTCAATGCTATTGGATTTTTTTTTTTGTTGAATATTGGTTACTGTGTTTAAAAAAAATTATACCTGCTGATTTACGCTACTCTTGTGATGTTTCAAACTTTATAATAAATCTTATCTCAAAAATATCAGTAAAAATTACTTTTTTAATTGTCATACTACAATGGTCTCAATATTTTTTATGAGCAGTCTAAAAGATAAGTATGTAACGGTAACAATTTTTATAAGATGCACAGCTGTTTCTAAAATACAAATTTTATTTTTCATATTGCACCTGTTCTAAGTACATATTGAATAAGAATATATCATTGCTATTATAACAGCTATAATGCTTCTAAAAATAATTTCTTCTAAAAAAGAAGTGCATAAAAATGAATATGAATAAAGAAGCAGATGAAAAATATTCAATTTATATACCAGGCATCTCAATGGAATGTTAAATAAGAGAAAATGAAATATGTATACGACAGTACAGTAGTAACTTCAGAGAAAAATAGACATTCTAAAAAAGTAAACTATGCTCAGTTCTGCTAACAAAGTCATAAAAACTATAACTTGTAATGTATTTCAAATATATACATTTTATTCATTATGTGAGGTGCAAATATATGTAATAAAAACAAGATATGATTGGAAATGTGAATAATTAAAAAAAATATAACGTTTCTACAGAAACATGAACTACTTTTGTTATATAAAAGATCTCAAGAGTCAATAAATGTATAAGGAATCACAAAATTCTTGAATCATATAATGACTTTGAAACAAAAAATATTAGTCATTAGAAGAAAGATCTTTATACACTTATATACTGACTAGCCACCTTAAAATTTATGGAGGGGAAAAAATACAAAAAACTAATTGGAGAATGATTCAAGACTTTTGAAATACCAATAACTTTATAGAATATTTACATAAAAGAAGTAATAAATTCTTTTATTGTCGAACCATAACTTCAATATCTATATTCTATACATATTTATTTTATTAAAATAGAAATTCATTGTTTTTTAGGAATTGGATTGGAAGTAACAGAATAAAATATCTGGCAAAAATAAAAATGTGTACAATTTAACTTAGTTAGCAGATATGAATTCAATGAATCATATTTCATTAATAAGAATTTTATGAAGTTTTATTCAGATAAAATAATCAGATTTTTTTTATGTTATAGAAAGAAAAAGATCATTTTAAAATAATTTATTTTCCTTAAATAAGGAATTTTCAACAAACTTTGATGAATTTAAATTGAGGGAAATACTTCTTGATATTAATTACTGCAACAAATCCATACCATCAGTTCTTATATATAATACATCAGTTCTTATATATCTTATATAACAATTTTAACTCCTCACCAAAATGAAATAAGATTGTGAGTTTATATAATTTTTATAATAATGCCACAGAAAAATGAATATATTAATGAGAAAAGTACATAAACTATCCACTAACTGTAAACAAATTTTCATCTACTACAATTCAATATGAAATCAAAAAGTTCCAAGAATTAAGACAGCTCTATGTATTTTCAGTTTTGTATTGATAAAGACTAATAAGTTTCTTTAATACTGATAGAATTATTTTTCCAAACATCAAATTTCATTATAAAGGAGATTTTCAAAAATAAAATATTACTTATAAATGTAAATACATACATATATATATATAAACCAGAACTTAAATATAGATATGAAATATGTTCAGAAGTAACCTTGAAATATATTCATATATAGATATGATTGCAGAATTAATTTTAAAGAACTTATTGTAAGAAAGGTACAATATTGAACCTTTTCATATAGTAAATAATTATCACATAATTATAAATGTAAATAAATTAAGAAAAATGAACCATTTTAAGTTTAAATGCTGGAGAAAATGCATATTAGATTTAATAATATCTGTAATTTAATAAGAAAAACTTTTTATTCTATTTATTTCAAATGGATAATGTTCACATTTAATTCTTTATGGTAAATATTAAAATTTTGAAAATGAATTGTGCTTTGAGACAAAAATTGAGTTTAGTTGGTAATCATTTAACAATTTAATTGGCACAATTTGGTATTTTAAAGTAAGACTCTACTTTGAAGGTACAACAACATGGCCCCAAAGAGGGGAAATCAATTCTTTTGTTTTTTCCTTTTCTTCTCTTTTCTCTCAGTGTAAAGTGTTAAGCTTGTTAAGATAGAATAAAAATAGACAATGCTTTACTAAGTAAATTAACATGTATATCTAAAAAACTTTACAATATAAATTTGTATTTCATACATATGAAAAAAATGAAACTAATACTTTGCACGTTAAATAAGGTAGATAAAGTTATTCTTGAACAGCACAATGGAAAAGGTGGAAAGGAATTTAAACATTTCTTGTAGAAAATTGTCAAATCAGATTATTATTATTATTATTTAGCATTACAACTTGATAGACATTTAAGATTATTACATATAATTTTTTTTCTGAAGTAACCAACTACTTCTCCAATGTCCCAGAAACAGCTTTTACAATTGCCCAATAACAGAAACTACTCAGATCAAGAAACAAAAATCTCATTGCAATCTTTTTTCTCTTCTGTTTGCAGCTCTTTTTCTACTGTAAAAATATTCTGTAATTTTTATGATTTAGCTTGGTAAAAGTAACAAAAAATCCAAAATTTGCAAAAGTTTTGTGAAAAAGTCAGAAAAAAAAATAGATACATGCAATATTTATTAATCATATACTAAACAAAATTGAATTAAATATATTTATTAATAAAATTTGACTCAAATTTTACAAACCAACAAGTGGCTTTTTATTGAAGAATCTGGTAGAAGTTTGTACTATGAGTGTTTTCAAGACAACATTTGGAGTTGATGCTTACAGTTTAAGAAGTCTGGCATAAGGAAATGATCTATGATATAGTATGATAACAATGCATGGAAGATTGACATAGTCAAATTGTATAAGATGTGTATTAAACACAATTAAAATATCACTTTATCTAACAAATATAGGCATAAATTAAATAAAAACTGCTAAACTATCTCCGACAAACATTAAAAAATTATCATCGAGAACTTATCATTTGTACAATTAAGAATGGGTAAATTATAATCTTTGTGTGAGGAATGAAAATTGATTATATGCTTTCCTTACTTTACGTTCCAAGCTAAGAAAATATAAGGAAAAGAATTTCAAAGAAGCACCCTTCTTAAGATGACTTTTAATTTAAAGTATTTAAAAACATGATCAAATCTCAAAAAATAACATCAAAATATTATGAATTGCTAAGAATACTATGTATAAAAATTGAAAGTCTAATAAAAATAAATAACTACCATAAAGGTTTAAGAGTGTCCATAGAATGTACCAAAATATATAACTTCTCTCACTACATAAAACATCATATAATTTTAAATTTTCTAACTTGACAAATAACAGATGACATACTTTATGCACAGTTCATAAATTCTCTCTTATTGTATCTTTGAATTATAATCACTTTAACTTTGGCACAACTGTTTAGAATTCGCAACAAAAATATAGTTAATTTTTATATAATTTATATTAGAAGTAAAATAATTCAAAATATGTTTAACATTTTCACTTATAATTTAAACTCTAATTACATAAAATGTACAATTTAAAATAATTTAAGGTTATTAAAGCTGCTAAACATAATGGTATTTACACATGGAAAATATGACTAATTTGTTGCTATATGGTACCAACAGAAACTAAATAGAAATTCATAGCCATTCAAAATGAAAAAAGAAAATTATACATCCCATTCTTACATGTTATTTTACACAAAACCTGCATCATTCACTAAAGCTCTTTGATGGAAAGGAAAAAAAAAAAAAAAAAGATATTTATATAAGAAGTAGATTCAACATAAATTATTTTTTTTAAAAACACTTTTCACATAAATATTTTATGCCACAAATCTTTCAACATAAATTCATATTCTATCAATAAATTTACATTATATGACTATTATTAACAGTGAGATAAAATGAAAGAAAAAGCATCCATTTATATAGCACATTTCAAAAAATAGAAATACCCAGAAAAGTATTATGCAGCCCAAAGTACAAAAATTCGTGTA